>QEPC01002388.1:6986838-7020807 GCA_003113815.1 Sphenodon punctatus
TACTTTGAGAACACTAGCATTTATTAATTTTTTTAAAATAAGAAAAACCGGTTTTACAATATGTTTGGGGTGAATATGACCCCCAGTACTTTAAACGTGTGTAGTGCGTTCATTTTTCCATTCATTACAGTTGGGGTCAAATTTACCCCCAATACAGTATTAGTGAAATTCTCAATTAAAAAAAAACATTACAACTGGGGGTGGGAGATGGACCAGCACAGGAGCATTACTGTTGAAGGATACATTGAGTATGAAGTGGCACAGGTTTGCTAAAAAAAAAAAAAGTTTTATTTTTTGTGTCCAGAAGCAGCAGGCTATGTGTTCCTGGTTCTGGGCTGCTCCAGCCTCAATAATTTTTCAGCACTTCTGGTTCTCAATGTTCCACTAGAGCCGAAGAGAAAATTTATGACCGCAAGGTGAAAATCCACAGTACGGAAAGACTGGCTTTTATTGCATCAGGATACAGCTATTTACATTCAATTTCTCTACGGAAAGCTACCCCTCCTACCAGAAATCTCTGTTTGTACGGACCATGCTGCTATAAGGAAACCGCTTTCAGCTGAGCCAGTGCAGCAAAACGGCTTTTAAGGACACAATCCTTACACCGCTGAGGTCAATGGGAGTTCTAGACAGAGGCCCATCTTCCCTGTCTATTTTACATGATAGAAATCTTAGTGACGTGCTCCGAGTGCCAGGGCGGTGTGTGTGTGTGTGTGTGTGTGTGTGTGTGTATATATAAAAATAAAGACTATTAAAGATCATTATGATAGTCTCTTAAAATTTCAGCCCCAATCCATGAGCCTCCCCAAGGCTTTGCAAGGACAAGCTTTACACTTGTCATGCAACACTATTTTGTGGGAGAATGTTCTCAGGGCGTTGCACCTCTACAGCGCAGGTAGAAAGGAAACCAGCGGGGCCCTTATTGTGCAAGACGGAGCTTCAGTAGCATGCTCCCATGAAGCCCCTCAGCAAGCACATCCTCAATGCTTTTGAGTACGGTAGGCCAGCAAGCACTTGGCTTGAATGTCACAGAAGCAGCTCTTGGGCACTGTTCAGCAGCTGCCAATTATCTTAGATTTGTTCCTCAGCGGGGCAAGTCCCTTCCAACAAGCGCTGTCGCTATTTTATTGATTTTTAAAATGTGTGTTGATAATGCCAGCTCTCAGGAGCGGTTTAAATAAAGAGCAAGGCTTTTAGATGCGGCTGTTCGGTTTTCACTGGAACAAAAGGGAATTCCGGGTCCTGAGAGGCACGTTACAGGCCTCCCGATTTTCTTCTATGGCCTTTTCTACCTGGCCCCCACAGAGCCGGGCGTCCGTGGTTGTGCTGCTGTGTGTGCAGTGGGTGGGTGGGCCGTGCACACACATCCCCCCCCCTGGCAAGCCAGTACAAGTATTTAACTGGCAATATAGATGGAATTTGGAAGGAATCTCCGGCGCTCTATCTGAGGTTGCCGCAGCAAGCCATGACAAAACTGTTTTTTGCCCAGACCCCCTCCAGTCTTCAGGAGGGTAGATGGGCGCAGGTTCCTTTGAAGGAGAGGCTTTGCCCATGTAATTCAGATCAAATAGAAGGTGTGTGCCGTGTTCTGTGGGAATGTCAGTTCTACGTAATAGAGAGGCAGAAGTGGCTGGCCTCTTTAGAGGTGGTACCCTTGGGAGTTACTGTACAGAGGAAAACAGCTCTATGTTGACAAGATAAGAGTTGGGGAACAAGAACGGCTTTGGCCAGATTCCTGTAGGCAGCACAGCTGCAACGTAAGAGGAGGGTAAAGGAGACTGAAAACTGAAAAGGTATAGGACAAGTTATATAAAGGGTTATTCTTTGCTCTTAGGTGTGTTTTCTCCCCGCTTACCTTATAAGGGCAAATATTGCCCAGAGATGTGTATAAATTGTGCTTTGGAAAATCACACAAGGAACTAGGTTTGTTTCTCCAAGCAATTTTATTTTTGTATTTTTTGTATAAAATTTATGTGGTTTTTGGCTGAGGCCGTTAGTAAATCAAATAAAAATAAAAAAACACATCCCCCCCGTACCCCCTGCTCATCCTTGCGCACGGAGCAACCACCGTTTCCCCTGGCTGCTCTGTGCTTGGGGATGAGTGAGGGGGTGCATGAGCATGCGTATTAGGTGAGAACGTGCACGCACCCCCATGCACCGTGTGTCCACGCCACATCCTTCACACGGGCCTCCTCCCACTCACGAGCACGCAGATTTCTGCATGTTCATGAGTGGGGGAGCCCCGTGTAAAAAAAAAAAGGTCTTTGTCCTACATACGTTGTGGCAATGCTAAAGCCAAGAAAACTGCCCCCAGGTCAAAACCAGGAAGGAAAACTACTGGTTGGGGCAGGGATTGATTGGGGAGAGGGCATCTTTCCTGGCAGCCTGTCAGCAGGAGGGGTGGAAAGGAATTGCTACTGTAGAAACAGCCAAGGGGGCGCACACTTGTGGGATGGGGTTTGTTTAATTGTAACTTGTTTTTTAAATAGTAATTATTGGGGTGGTATTTGGGACTTGCTAGTTGTATTGTGGGAATGGGAGGGAGGGCTTTGAGAGGCTGGCCATGACAGTCCCTTCTCCCCACCCCTGTGAGGAGGTGGGTATTGGCTGGGTAGGGTGATGGGGCAGGATTTCCCTGCAGCGTTTGGCGGGGGGGGGAGTTTCTTGAATTGATCATGTAATTGCCGGTATGGGATGATGATTGAAGGTATCTGAAGGGATGATTATTGTATGTATTTATGCTTGTATGTTTTTGTGTGGTGTGAATCCATCCTGATTCTTCAAGGTTGGACAGGATAAAATAAATAACTGGAGGGAAACAAGTAATAACTGATTTTAATGCTTCCAGTTCAGTAGTTAACAGGCTTGATACAAGCAAGAGTGTGAGTTAAAACACTTTTTAAATGGACACCACAGCTTCAAGCAAAAGTAAAATTGGTTGCACTTTATGAAGTGAAATTTGAAAATTATAAGTATGAAAAGCAGATTTTATGGACTTCTAATATAGTTGCGTCCAGCTTGAGTCTTAGATGAAAACGGTTTTCTGTTGACAAGTTTTCATGCTCTTTTCCAAATGGCTCGTTCCCATTTTGCCTTAAGGTTCTCTTCATGCTTGAAAAAGTTCTCCGTAAAAAATAAAATTCTGTGTCCCTCTGTGTGGCGTCTACTTCGTAGCCTTCTCTGCCCTCGTTCTGTGTTGTCTGGGAACGACGTTCCTTCCTGTGGGGGGGTGGTTTAGACCTGGAGTTTCCCATTCAGCTAAGCTGCAGGAATTGCCTCCAACATCAACTTGTGGCCCTGATACTACAGGAGAAGTTGGGTTTTCTCCCCTCCTCTTTTCATGTTTGTGTAAAATGCGGACACAGAGTGTTGGTTTGAAGGGAAATGAAGGGTGCTTCTCAGCTGTTTATGACCTGAGCTTTCCTTGCATTGTGGAATACTTAATCTCATAAACAAAGGGAATGCTGAGTTTTTATTTATTTTTTGTTTTATTGCTATTTAATTTTGGGGGTGATACAGCACTGGATGATTTTCAGTAGTTAATAGTGATAAATAATACTGACACTGTGTGTGTCCTGTACAAGTAGGTAGTTATGTGACCATGCCTTTTGTGTGTATGTGTGTGTGTGTATATATAAGCTAATTTTGCTGAGTTCCATGCTCTAAACCTGGACGTTATGGGTTGATGCTTTTGCAAGACAGAATGGGGGCCATGAGAGTGGGCAGGGACAGGGTTTTGCTAATAGACAACTCATCCAGACTTTGAAGAAGGAATGGATGTCACTTTCCAAAGCATGAAGGATTCATAATGGTTTGTGGACAAAATTGCTAATTTTTAAAAAATCACCAATTTTCAGCTTAGCCATATCTGAAAAAAGTCATGTCATGTTGTGAAAAACTGGACCTGAATTTGTCTGATTATTTTCTTTTTTTCCCTCCTCTCTTTCCATATCTGTTGTAGTTCCTTCAGAAACAGGTAATTTTTGGCACTCTCTGTGTATCTGCATCTTGTCTTTTCATAATGCTCCTCTTACAATAGTGTGTAATGAAAATTAATAACTTTGCTTGCATGTTTATGGCGCTAGCAAACCTGCATGCAGAACGTCACAGAATCTGTTATAGAATACTTTGCAGCTAGTTAATTTTTGTGTTTGCTTTTGATCTGACCCTTATAAGAACCTTTTGGCTACTGCATTTCGACTGTTTATGATACCCAAAACCATTGCATCAAAACTACAATGCAAGTTGTAGTTTTGATTAAAGTGAATTTCAAATACAAACAATGCTTTCTGCTCAGTTCAGCTTGCAAGTAGCCCTAAAACCTTTACCGATGCGACTAGATGCCATAACACGCCAAAAATCAAGAGCCGGCTAAGTAGGCATTGCTACGGCTAACGTTAGCAGACTCGCTAATGACACTTGGTATCACTTTCCATTATTTCACCCAATGGTACCTTTCACTCCCTACTCTCTTGAGTCTTTCCCACTTGGAAAATGTTCTTGTCGATTGTACTAAAACCTACTTACTTTTTGCACACTCTAATTCTTTTGCACCATATTTAATAATAGATGCCTTTGCTTAAAGGCTTAATCCCGCCCAGATCTCATGCATTTGGCTTTGACACGCTGTAGGAGAGCTACAGTTCTATTTAACAGGACATACAATTAATTTAATATTCAGGAATCCCCAAAGTAGACTATGGTGACCTCATAAGCCCGCCATTTCACTGCAAGATTGGATAAAGCATAAAGAGTCTATGGGCTGAATTCAGAGCCTGTATTAAAACCCCTTCAGTGACTGCAGAAGGATATAGTAGAAAAGTAGAAAAGTTCACGGTGGCTTCAGCATGAGCCTCCCTTTGATACAATCAGATATGATCAAAGCTAAGTTAGCTGTAATTTTTTCCTGCTTGTTGCAATATTTGGTGCTTTGGCTCTGATCTTTTTCTTAAACACTTGGAAAAAATCCCTGACTCTCTTACTGACAAACTGCTGCTTATTGCCATGTGTGTCCTATTATCTATGCATGCTTACTTGCAATGATAGTGTAAGCTACTGATGCAAAACTAGAATGAAAGCAATTTTATATAATGAAACAATGTGTGTGTTGACCTTTTTTTAAAGCTTTTAAAAATCTGCAGGCTGCTTTGAGCTGTATTTTACAAATTTTATTGTATTACACACATACTATAGCTTGGCCCTTTTTCAAATCTGAATGGTTTCATTATTTTAAAAGCATTTACATTTCCTCCAGCTTGAGTGTAGCCTGATTTGACTGGAGCCTAAATATGAACCTTAATAAAAATACATGATCCAGTTACTTATGTGAGTAATAGAGTTCACCTGGTTAATGGAGTATCTCTGGAATAGTTTCAGGTGTTACTGGCTGTCTTCTTGATGGGTTGAGAGTGCAAGCAGCATTTTTTGACTCTTTATGTAGAGAAATTACATTCTTGGGAAGTTGGGGTTTTTAGTTTATTTTCCAACATCTTCACACTGAACTAGCGCACCAAGCTAATGGATAATTCCAAGCATTGCAGGGTTCCTTTATGGAAAAAATTGTAGAAATGGGAACACTGGTGTCCTGTGTATCTTGAAATAGAAGAAATTGGGATAATGTGAGTTGGAAGGAGGCATACTTTAAGCTGCAGCTTAGGCATTCTAGGCTTAGAGGTGAAAATTCTTTATATAATATCTGTTTTAGAGCAGTATTTCTAGAGCAGGAATCCTACACAAGGATGATGGCTAGGTTCTAGTTTTGAGAATACGTTTTAGTCTAGTAAATCATTGGTAGAATCAAAAAGTAATAATTTGCATAGCAGTAATGTACTTAACACCAAATACGGTTCTTGGTTGTAGATGCTTTTACTGATTCAGCCATCATTGCTAAAGTAAATGGCGAACACAAAGAAAAGGACCTTGAGCCTTGGGATGGAGGCGAGACCACGGCCACCGAGGAGCTTGAGGCTTTAGAGACAGATGTTGTAAGTCAACTTTATCCCCTACGTTGAATCTCCAGAAGGAAAAAGAGCTTTGTTAAATCCATGTTGTTAGCGGCCGTATTGGGTGTACATTTGCAGCCATGAGAAGGCAATGCTCGCCAACAGATGTTTTCCCTTACACCCAGGATAGACTTCTGTGTACTTGTTGGCGAGTAATGACTAATAGGCATCATGGTCAGTAAGGAGCAGGCGTGACTCATGGGTCCAGTAAGAATCTAACACATAGGATTCTGGAAGAAATCTTTCATAACTTACTTGAAAATAAAAGTGCTTTTAAAGTAGGGGCCTTCTGGAGATCCATGTTACGGAGTCCCGTGGCGTTATCCATGTTGTTGTTGTTTAGTTGGTATTAAACTTGTAGTTGTGTAGGCTCTAAAAAAAATAACAAAGGCTTAGTAGATAAATATTTATCCAGTGTATGACTGGCTCTTCTTTTGCCTGTGGCACAGCGTGGAACTTTCTGCTACATCATGCTCTTGTTAGTGCTAATGGTATCAGTGGTAGTATTGTTGTGTAGCAACACTCCGCCACTTTGCCCAACGGAAACGGTGATTAAAAACAGTGATTTATTGCATATGGCAGCAAGTGACTCTTGAAGCCAAAAATTGTGTAAAAAAACACCTTCAAAGATTTTTACTGTTCTGGGATTTTTTTTTAATAATTTCCTTTATTTGGTACTTTTGACATGAAGACCAATAGAAAAGGCAAAACATAAAACATTTAGAGATGGACCTAAAATTTCGAGGAATGTGTGTAAAGTGGCATTTAGAAAAACCAGCCTCCTTTTCTTCTAGTCTAATGGATGGGATCCCAATGACATGTTTCGTTACAATGAAGAAAATTATGGAGTAGTTTCAACTTATGACAGCAATTTATCTTCATATACGTAAGTTCCACAGTGTCTTGTCCTTAGAGTTGTATTAATGTGCTCCATGATTCATGTAAACTCACTGCTTGGAGATGCAGAATTCCCCACTGTCTAGACTGGTAGGTTGAAATGATCCTTTTTGACTCGTAGTGGAACACTCTTCAAACATTAAATGTAAAGTGATTTTTAGTTTCCAATACTAATAGTGCGAATGAAATAGAGCTTCCATAGGTCAATTATCTTTAAATGGGAATATTTAAATGGTGTATAAATTGAATCATGTTTTTTCTAAAAAAGTTTTTAAAAGCTAGCTCCACAACAAAATTAAGTGATTTAGGCATGAGAGGTTTTGATGAAGTTTTAAGGAAATTTATCCCATGTGTTCATTTGAACTAGGAGGTTTTTTTTAGAGAGATTCTCTTGATGTATGTTAATTTTTCCCAACTATTTTAAGTAGTTTTGATAATCCACAAAGGATTATCAAAAGTTATTGTGAGTTAGCAAGTAGAAAACTTAGTGTATTGTTGCTTGCCCTACTTCCCTGAGCAGTGGGAAGTTCTAGGGGCAACTTTGCTGGGTCGCTGTCCCTTCAGCAGGAGAATCACTGCGTGGTGTAAGGTTCCATTTGCTTGCAGATGTACACATTAAGGGGAATGAATGGCTGGGACTAGCTGCCAACTCCTCCAGCCAGGTCCTGCTGAACCCTCCAGGCCCAGAAAACCTGTCTCTCTCTGTAGCCTTCTGCCCACAAATGTTAGCATGCAGCCTTCAGCTAGGTTGCAGCTCTTTGCTCTGACTCCAGACTGAGAGCTGTTCCACCAAGTATTCAACACTGCTTAGCCAGTACTTGGCCCCGCCTGGCCAGAACCCATTGTTCTAAGACAAGAGGCTGGCAGGTGAGCCCAGGTGTGGTTTATGGCCCATCCAATGAATTGCATTCCAGGGAACGAATCCCTACAAGGAGTTGCATTCCTAGCGGGGCTGGAGCAGACCAGAGCCCTAGATCCATAACAGTTTATCAACCAAAACCCAGATCTGATTTCTCAAAGCTAATGTTTGCAGTGTTGACCAAATCTCTATCTGAAAATTATTAATCTGGTTCTACAGTCAATGCTGTTGCCTTTGAGTAGGCACTGTAGGGGGCCCTTTTGCTTTGTTTCTGAACCACAGAAACAGAAACCTATTTATCTTCATGAGTCCACAGGCTCTCAGCAGGTAACTTTTTTCATTTTGCAGGTAGTTGGACCCCTTGTGTAGTCTTTTACCTCAGGAGCCCTAGGGTTTCTGTTTTGTCAAGTAGATCAACAGCAATTAAGTCTGAAACTTAAATTGGCTTAAATGGTCTCCTTTTAAAGAGTTACTTATTGTAAGAATACTACTCAAAAATCTGGTTAAACGGAGTCTTTTCCCACCTCATCTTTCTTGTCTATAGAGGGATGGGAGGAGCC
This sequence comes from Sphenodon punctatus, assembly GCA_003113815.1. Lineage (NCBI taxonomy): Eukaryota > Metazoa > Chordata > Lepidosauria > Sphenodontia > Sphenodontidae > Sphenodon > Sphenodon punctatus. Next base: position 6,995,157 of record QEPC01002388.1, read on the forward strand.
AAACAACATAAGTGACTTTATTACATACTTACAGGGGGAATGACCGGTTTCTAACCATAGCAAGAACAGCACAGATAAGGTTGCCTTCAGTTTGCTCCCTACTACGCTTTGCAAAGCTGTAGCTGGAGGAACAGGAAAGGATTTATTGTCTGAACCTGTTCCCAAATTTGAATTCTTGTATTTTCAGTTGTGTTTAAGTGATTTCATAAAGTAGAGATTAATATGCCAACAAGAAATGGATTTTGTGCTGATAAACTGTCATTCAACACAATTTTTTAGCACTTTAATAGCTAATATAGCTAGGCATTGTCTATTGATTCTTTCCTTCATCTGGCTTCTGATGGTCCCTCCTAAAAACATTTTGGGTAGCTACTTTTTTCCATGGGTATTCTCTCTTGTGGGGAACCATACTTAGCATCCTGTTTCAACTTACATGTACATCAGTACATCCAAGGTGCTTGTTCTGTCTATTGAGATCACCCAGATATTTAATGTCTGGGGTTATAGAGCAGGAGAAACTATTCCTTGTTTATAGATATCTTAATTCTATGCAAGTATGGCTGCTGGCAGTGTTTTATGCCAACTCTTTCAGTGCTGACAGTAAGGAGCAAACTAAATGTCTTTAGACAAAGTGCTGTATAAACTAGGCTTGTGTTCACCCCACGCATACTTGGAAAGCAGGCAGTTCTTCCCTGCTGCTCGACAAAGGTGTTAAATGATCTCTGGATCTTCCACAGAAGTGGAAAGTTTGGGCATGAGTTGGGTTCAAAAGGGTATTGGGCTGAGACTTGAGAGATGTCAGTTCTTCTGCTACCTGCCACTTACTTACCTGTTGTGTGTGACCTTGGGAAAAGATACATCCCTTCTCTTTTTCTTCTTCACCCACCCTCTTCTCTGTTTGAGTGTTTCTTTACATCCTAAATGTATGGGGGTCTCTTAAGATTATCTGGATGCTTTAAATTTCAAATAGCATGTTCCCTCTCCGTACCCCCCACCCGGTCTCTTTTCAGGGTACCCCTAGAGAGAGATAACTCAGAAGAGTTTTTAAAACGGGAAGCCAGAGCAACTCAGTTAGCAGAAGAAATTGAATCAAGTGCCCAATACAAAGCTCGAGTTGCCTTGGAAAACGATGACCGGACAGAAGAAGAGAAATACACGGCCGTGCAACGCAACGCGAATGAGCGAGAAGGACACGGCGGGAACACAAGGTATTGAGGAAGGAAAAGACCTTCCATTGTGTCTTAAGGGAAATAGGCCAATAGTAAAGTGGTACGTCATTTGAAGAAACATTGGCCAGTGACAATTATCCTAGTTTTAAAGAGACTGCAAAGATGTCTGGAATGTGGGGAAGCAGGCGTTATCCTTGGGCTACTGAATGGACAGCACAGGCTTGCTAATAAAGCAAAATTATCCTCAACGTGCAATGGAAAACCTTCCAAGATCCACCATTAAATCATTCCATGCACAGTGGGCGCTGCGTTGTTAGAACTTGACGTGCGTACCTAACTGCTGTGTGAAAGCAATCCGTCTTGTATTTTTCTTTGACTTGGAATCCTACAAAGATTTTGGAACTTAGGGTTGGAGATTTATTTTTTGAAACCTTCATAGCAGGGGTAGGGAACAAATGCAGCTCACTTACGTTGCCCCTTTCCAGTTCCTGGATCTGGCCCTTGGATCCAGTTTCTTCCTTCAGCCACTGAAAAACCAAGCTTAGCTTAAGAGAGCAGAGATGAGGGCACGCACACAAGGATAGTGGATAGAGCCACAGCACAGGATTCACGAACTGGGCCCTCTTCTTGAGTGTACTCCTGCCCCTCAACCTCGGTGGAGCCCTCGGAGCTTGTATTGATTATCAGAGTAGCTCCCAGGAGGGAAAAGATTCCCCAACCCTGCATTAAAGTAAATTCTATTCATTCTTTGAATTGGTGAATGTTAGAATACATCTCCCTTGCACCATCCCACCCCACCGTTGCGATTTTTGGCAAAAGGTACCATTTTCGAATGCTGAAAAACGGTGTTGCTTTACCTGTGCCGTCGTTTCGGTAGACTTTAGTGATAGGAATTTGCTGTATTTCAGGGAAAACAAGTACATCCCACCCGGACAACGAAACAGAGACGTCCTGTCCTGGGGAAGCGGAAGACAAAACTCACCAAGGATGGGCCAGTCTGGATCAGGCCCTTCACTTTCAAGATCTGGATCTCATACTTCAGACTTTAGCTCCAACTCTGGAGCAGACCAAAGAGTAGTTAATGGAGGCAAGTATCTATCTTGGCTGAGCGGATGAACCTTGGTTGATAAGGCTTTTTCTAAAACAGTGAAGGCAATACATTGCGTAATTATGGTGAATGGCTCTGAGGAAACTTATCCTGAAAAACTAAAGGCTTCCACAGTCTGCTCACAGCAAGACAGGGAACTCGGAGGCCAGCCCATGCTGCCTCTCCATTTCTATGAGCAGATTGTGTGAACGGGTCTGCCAGTTGGGATGCTGTCACTACCCTATGGGTATCCCTTCGCATCGCATGTGGACTCCCAGTGACGGGCGCTCCCCTGTATTGTTATCCGTCCTTTAGCTTCAGGGTGGGAAATGTGCAGAAACCCTCTTAAGTTAACATGGAGTATTGTGCACATTATATCATTGACAAAGTCAGCTTTGTGGGAGGGCTGGGAATGAGTCGAGTTGTAGTAATGAGCTCTGTCAAACAAGTCCTTGGTGCTTCTGAGGAAAGAGAAGTGGGACTATTGCAAAGAGAGGTACCCCCTCCCCCCAAAGCTTAAGTGCTGAATCCAACTCCTATTGAAAGCAGTGGGAAGATAACCTGATTGGATAGAGTCTAGGGGTTCTCCAGCCGTCGCCTCTCTGGGAAGACGCTCTCGAGTATCGTATTCTGAATGGTCACCACTCTTGAGGTTCGGCAGCGCTTTTGGTTAACAGGTTGCAGTGGTCTCTGGGAGCTGATTGGAATTAAGCATTCCAGCTGTAATGCCAGCTTTGTGGAAGACTTTTCTGTTTCAAAAAAGCAGGTATTTATAGATAGATATAAAGAAATAAGAGTGAAAAATACTCCAGTGTGGTACTTAGAGAGGTGGCCTGGACAATACCTAGAATCAAGGTAAGTGAGGGCCTCATTTCTGTCTTGAAGAGGTATACTTTCAATCTGCAGTACACCACTCTGGTCCGAACTACAGTAACTTGGCTTGAAATCTGTATTTCGTAGATGAATTGGTTTGCCATCCTATTAAGCACGGATGCTAACTATTCCGCATTTGGAGGGCTGCATGCATGGCACTCAGTGTGAAGTTGGCTGTTCCAACACTAGTATTCTCAATGCTGTAATTCACAGGAAGAGTTGTCACGTTTAAAATTCCTTGCCTCCTTCCTGCATTCCTGAGATATGAAAGGCGTCCTCTCTAGAAATGTTAAAGGGCACAGCATAAAACAATTTCAGACTTCAGACACTGAACACAGCTGTTTTTTGTAAAGCAATCTGTTCCTAGTTATCACTCCTCATTCAGTTTGAAAGGTAATAGCTTGAACTGTCAGTACTATATGTGAATCGTTATTTGAGATTCTCTAGTAGCTGTTTTTACCTCCTGTGTAGAGAACTGTGTACTGAGAAACCTGTGATAGAAACGGGCTAACCGGTTAAGCTTTTAACGATCTATTACTTAGTATTGTAGATCCTAAATTAACCCTTTGGGGAACTCACATGGCATGCCGACATGAAAGCGGCCAATCAGGAATAGAGCAGAGTAAACAGACAGGGCTCTCTCTTCCAGCTGACGTAATTCAGCTTGTAGCAAGCAAACCATTCTGTCCCCAAAGGGTTAAAGGTTTTTATGCAAAATCATTTTGGTCATATTTTACTTTTTTTTTTTTTTTTCTGTTTTACCTTTTTCCCCCATAATTTTTCTTTAGTTTTTATACTTTCCTTCATATCATTTGTTCTGTCAGGTGTTCCCTGGCCATCGCCTTGCCCATCTCCTTCCTCTCGCCCACCTTCTCGCTACCAGTCAGGCCCCAACTCTCTTCCACCTCGGGCAGCCACCCCTACAAGGCCGCCCTCCAGGCCCCCCTCGCGGCCCTCCAGGCCCCCGTCTCACCCCTCTGCTCATGGTTCTCCAGCTCCTGTCGCTACTATGCCTAAACGCATGTCTTCAGAAGGTACCAAAAAAACCACAATTTGTTCATGGGTTTGTTTGTCTTTGTTTAACTCCTTTGTGAGTTTATAATTATGAAATTGTTTTCCTCTTCATTACTTAACCTATAATTTATGTGTTTTAACTTTAGTTTGCCAAACTATTTCTATTAACCTCTTTTTATTTAAGGGAACTTTACAAAAACAAAACATAAAGCTGTGAAATTTCATGAGTCGGTAAGAAACATGCTCAGCTTTGTAACGATGCTCAGTGTCTTATCGATGGTGCTGGTAGCTCTTGGAGGACTTGGTTAGGAACACTTTTTTCATCTCCAGCATTGTCATGTCCTAGATCACATGAAGCAAATTAGTCGTCAAAACTCATTCCACCCAATTTAGTACAGATCAGCAAATCCTATTTTCATAAAAGTGCTCTGTGGGAATGGTTTGGAATGAGTGACTTAAAATATACAGCTACCTGTAGTAAATACAGGCCCATGCGATAAAGCAGCAGCATGGATTAACCTTCTGTAGTTAGTTGTATCTTATGCATAGACAAGTGTCTGGATTAGGTTTGTGTGTACAAATATGATCTCTTATGAACATGTATAATATTTCAATCAAAAAATAAACTTTGCACTCTTTAATCTAGCAAGTGTTAAGGGTAAACATTTCAGCTAACATGTTGATTTACAGGGTTTGGTTTCTTGAAATGGTTACCTTCAACAAAACATCCAAGCTTCCTAGCTGCTGGATCAGAGCTGCTCCCATGATGCTCTCTGCTTGGTGGATTCAAGAAAACTGGTGGTAGCACCGAGAACATTGATGGGATTTTCCTTTGCTACATCATTACCAGCTCTCTTGAATGAATGGGATCTTAACCCGTTTGCAAGATCCACTTCTTGCTAGTGCCTCTGGCTCAGCAGATCTAGAATGGGCTATCATCCATGGCAATACAGCTGTTGCTTATAGAAGCAGAGGCAGCAGAGAAAGTACATCTGTGTTTAAGTTGAGTTCTTGTTCGTAAATTGTTAAAAGTTCAGTTTGATTTTCTTCAAGTTAAGTATTATTGAAGGACATAATTTTATGAAATCGTCTTACTGGAATACATACATCCTACAGCTATCAGTTATGGTCTTTTGGATTTTTAAATTGACTTATGGCTTTCAAATATGGTTTCCTAGTTCAGAGCCAGACTCTTAGCAACATCTTTCAGTAAAAACAAGGAAAAAATGCTTAGGAGATTTTGAAAGGTTCATTAAAACTTAAGTTGCAGATACTGCCACAAAACGGATTTAAGAATAAGTGTCTCCTCTGTTCTTGGTCACACAACTCTGAGTTCAGTAGCTAAAGCCACAAATGACTTACAAAGCTTGCTATTTTGATGTGGCTTAATCCATGGGGTGATGATCAGTGTTTCAGTATGTACTGTGTGCACCATTTTCAATTGCACTAGCTACCGAATAACAACCTGTGCCTAAACTAACTTGGTAACCCCCTCTGAAGCCTGTTGAGGCACTATTCCGCCATTTTCATAAATTGGCTTTTCCTGTCATTGACCATTGACAAGGAAGCTGCTCTAGCTCTGAATTTTACAAGCTTTGTGTTTGAAAATAGTCTTATCTTTTGTGGGGGGGGGAGCTATTGCAACACAAAACCTAGATTTTTGTGACAATTCTGGCTTCAAACTTCTCCAGACAGAGCTCCTAGTTAGTTTGGCTTTTGTTAAATAATCAGTGTTGGAAGTGCTGCATGTGTTGCTTGAATGCTTAAGGGTGTTAATTAACTGATACTCCAATACCAAGGAGATGGGCATTTAAAGAATTTTGTATTGTTTGGACCGCTGTGATTTGCCCAGCTTCATTGTATCTATAAAGCTGCAGATATAGTCCATACTGGCTTGACTTTGCTGTCATACAAGCAGGTCTTGCTGGAATTTTGAAAACCAGAGAGGAGATTTGTGGTATTCATAGTACGGGGGTGTGTGTCTCTTCCCAGGGCCTCCAAGGATGTCTCCTAAGGCACAGCGGCACCCTAGAGGTCACAGAGTGTCCACTGGTAGGGGGACAATTTCAAGTGGCCTAGAATTTGTTTCTCATAATACACCAGGGGAGGCATCCACAGCTGCAGTGTCACGAGGCGGCCCTTCCGGTGGGACGTGGTCATCCGTCGTCAGTGGGGGTATGTAATTCCAGATGGCTTTGGGGATATTGTTAGCACATCAGTCAGAATTGTCTAGGGCCGCAATTTGCAGACCATTTATGAGTACTCCAGAGTAAGTGGGTTTTGGGTCACGGCCTAGACATATTGAGTAAACACTGGGTGCATAGCAAGCTTAGACCTTCTTCCTGCCTTTAGTGGCTTGAATCGTAGCTGTCCGTTTGACGTTCAGGTTTGCCATTTGAAATGACTGATATGAAAGTACATTATGGTTTTCTGATGTAGCAGAATCAAGCATTCTCCAAAGCAGCAAATATTCTGCTCATATGATTGAGATTAGTCATGGAACTCTTGGTGCAGAAAACTAGCTTAAATGCGGGTGACTAGATGGAATGTTTTTGCTTTCCGGTGGGTACACGTTGCTAGAGTGAGCTGTCAAATGCTAGGCCCTCTTAGCCATCAGTTACTTCTAAAATGCTTTACATTGGTTTATAATGTTGGAATTTGCGGCTGTTTCTATAATTACTTTTGCCCCATCTGAAACTGCATTGACACGAGTTTTTAGAGTGGAAATGTGTTGGCGTTGCAGCGCCCTTGTTAGGGCTATAGGACAGTAAACGTGTGTTTAGAGAAATCTTTCTGCAGAAAAACCCATGTCGTAGAAAGCTACCAGAAGGGGGGGAACAGGTTTGTTAGTTAAAAATGGCACTAATTCAAAGTATAACAGATAATATTTTACCTTTTTCCTCCAGTTCCAAGGTTGTCTCCTAAAACACACAGGCCTAGGTCTCCAAGACAGAGCACTATCGGAAGTACTCCTTCAGGGCCACCTCTGTCCTCTCCTCAAGCTGGTACAATTCCTACTGAATCGGCTACCGTGCCTGTTCCAGCTGCATCTCCCACCTCTGCCAGTCCTGCATCCAATAGAGCAGTTACCCCATCTGGTGAAGGTAATTTGCCCCACCATCTTAAAGGAATCGTGTTCAATTTAAGTAAAAATCTAGAGGCGTGCTTTGATCCAAAAACGACTTGGGTGCGAATCATTAGAAACAAAAATCTTATTTTTGTGCATTAGACTGCACTCTTGGTCTAGTCAGTTTTCTCGTTTTGAATGAGCATCGTACACTGTAGCAGGGAAAGTGAAACACTCCAGTTCTTTCTTTGGATGGGCCAGACTCTCTCTAGTGTATGTCACACACAACGACCCCTTTGCTTCTTTTAAGAAGTCTCTCAGTTTTGCTTATCTAGGGATGTTGAAATCTTTGGATCTAAAATATCAGGAATGTCATGTGTGGCTTTTTAATATCACTACATGAACCCCTTGGAGTTCTCAGTACTCACGGTAAAACATTTCCATCACCTTAACAGAAGGACGAGAATGCTAAATCCCCAACAGATACCATTCTTTATCTAAAACCTGTCATTTGCTCCAATAATTTGATTGCCCTATTAGTTATCTAGCTACTAGATTGTATTGAATAGTTTTCCAGCCCTGAACAGGAATTTCTAAAAGTGTAAAATGAAAACGATCTTTCAGGTTATCCTTCTATACCTTTAAAGAATCGTGCCATCATAAGCTTTAAGCTTGCTTTCCTGGGGTAGTCACTTAACACATGAAAAGGCTAACTCCTTGTAAGTCTTATTTCTTTTTTTTTTCCTCTTTGTCTTTTTTGCTGTATTTTTAATGTGAGTATATAATTGTTAATACTTTCATGCGTACAACTTCCAGTTCAGTGTTACAGATTCTATATTATGTATTTCCAGCTAAGGATTCCAGACTTCAGGACCAGAGGCAGAATTCTCCAGCTGGAAACAAGGAAAATGTAAAGCCAAGTGAAGCTTCTCCTAACTTTGCTAAACCTGAAAATAAAGGTGTGTATTGGCAAGATTCCTCAATGTTTTTTCAGCAAGCTGCGAGCACAAATGCCATTAACAGTTAGTGAAGTTAACTTTGCCTGCGGCGACAGACGCAACTGCTGCTGGCTTTTTGGAGAGTCTCTTGTTGTGCATTTGTCAAACTGAAGACCTGAAAATGCTAAGTCGTAAAGTTTTTTCCTGTTAAAATTCCATCAGAATTAAATTATGGAAATACTTCTGTTAACAGGTTTTTCAACGCTTGTTTTGCCAAGGTTAAATTGACCTGAATTTCCTTTTTAAGTACCATGTTCACGCTACACCTTAGCATCATGGACATACATCTTCACAGTAGCTGAAGGTATAGTTATTAGGGGTGTGCAGAAGGGACCCTTGTCGTTTTTCATTTTCAAAATTGTCCTTTTTCGTGTTTGAAAATATTTTAGTTTTAGTTTTTATTTTATTTATTTATTTTCACGTATTTCTGTTCCACTCCCTCCTGCTCACGCATCTCAGGTCGGCTTACAGCATCATAAAAACAATTCAATGCAATAAAAAGTTAAAACCATAGAACATTAAAACCCTGGCAAACAAAAATATCCCACCCCTCACCCAACACATCACCCGTCTCTCTCACCAAAGGCCCGACGGAACAGCCAGGTCTTACGCTGTCTACAAAAAGAGGGGAGGTCTGAGAACAGGCGGACCTCCGGCAGGAGGGAGTTCCACAGCCGTGGTGCAGCCATCGAGAACACACTCGTAGTCGACACCCGGGGGACCTCAAGGAGGGCGCCCCCAGCAGAAGGACCCAGAGGTTGAGCCAGTCCTGCAAATAAGTGGAGCCCAGACCATTTAGGGCTTTAAAGGTCAAAACCAACACCTTGAATTGGACCTGGAAGTCTATCGGCAGCCAGTGCAGAGAACGGAGCACTGGTGTAATGTGCTAGCATCGGCCCGTCCCCCTAAGGAGACGGGCCACTGCATTCTGCACCAGCTGTGGTCTCCGGACCGTCACCAAGGGTAGCCCCACGTAGAGTGCGTTACAGTAATCCAATCTTGTGGTAATAAAAACATGGATCTATCCAGGTCCAATTCAAGGTGTTGGTTTTGACCTTTAAATCCCTAAATGGTCTGGGCTCCACTTATGGCAAGATCCATGTCTGAGACATATGGCTTAAGCCTTTGCACCAGATATAATTGGTGAAATCCGCCCTTCGCCACAGCCGTTGCCTGGACACGCAAGCAGAGCTGTGGGTGTAGAAGCACCCCCAGACTATGGACCTGAGACCAGGGCGGGACAAACCCCGTCTATGATGGAGGCCATCACTCTCCTGGCTCTTCCCACAACCATCATCTCCATCCCATAGGGATTCAACTTCCGACGTCTCACCCTCATCCAGTCCCCCACTGCTGACGAACACTGGGTAAGCACTGAGACTGCCAGGAAATTGCATTGGATACCAAGGGGAATCACTCTAGGAATTCCTAACGCTGAGGAAGCACTCATATTTTGCCTCCAAAGCACTTTTCCCCTTCACCAAAGTTGCCAAGTGTGCTGCAGAGTGGCAGAAATATCACTGAGAGACATCTGGCACATAGCATGCAGGCAGGGGACAGAGGAAGAGCCAGACACTAGCAAGCAGTGGGCACGGGGGGTGGGGTGGGCACTTAAGCAGCAGGCACTTGCAGAGGAAGGAGGAGACAGATGGTGATGCATGCCTCAGCAAGGCTTCAACTTCTTGGAAACAGAATGTGAGGGAGCGACTGGCAAGCAGCAGGCGGCAAAAGATGGAGCATCAGGGGCACAGGCAGGCAATGGGCAGGTTGGCACTGGGGACAGCATGTATCCTTTGCCAGTCCCTGGCTGCTTCTAAGTCTGTTGGGCTTAAACTAGCCCCAGGGGGGCAGGACTCGTGAGAGAGACAATACAGACTGGCGGTAGTGGCAGCAGCAGTTTTCCAAATGAGCAGAAATCAGGCTTGCTTTAGCACCCCAAAGTGTGGCAGACAACACCGTGGCGATTGCCCTGGGGAGCAGGACTTGTGCGAGAGAGAACACACACTGGCAGGCTCAGGCAGCGGTGACAGTCAGTGGAGGATCAGAGGAAGGCGGTTTTGGCACTGGCGTTGACATTGGCACCTCAAAGTCTGGCAGGGAATCAGCTTGCATAGAGCGCCTCAGGGAGCAGGACTTGTGTGCGTGAGAGAGAGACAGACACAATGGCAGGAGCAGTCACTGGTGGCAGGTGGCGGAGAAACAGAGCAGGCACTGCCATTGGCAGTAGCATCCCAGTGTCTGGCAGAGTGTCAGGTTGCGCAGAGTGCCCCAGGGGGGCAGGACTTGTGTAGGAGACAGGCGCACTAGCAAGAGACATCCAGCAGGAAGGAGGAACAGCAAGGCTGCCCTGGAGTTGGCAGTGTGCCTCCTCACTCCATCTCCAAGGGCACCTTGGGGAATCCCAGCAGCAGCAGATTGACTTTTAGGAACAGCAGCTGTTCGAGCAACCCAGCTCCCATCCTCAAACTCTGGGAACTGACCATGTCCCTCGTCTAAGAAAGCACCCTTTGGCTGGCCACGCTGGTTGGTGGGCAGGAGATCAATTCCTGGGCCACCTTGTCCAGGCCCTACCATATGTGGCCCTTCTGCACCCAGTAATGAAAGGGGTCATTGCTGGAATCTGCAACAGGCTCCTCCGGATACTTGGCCACTGCCTTCTCCTTGGTATCAGGCTCCCTGCACATGTGGCTGCTGCTGCCGTCAACCTCCTCCTCAATGGCCTGTGCCCATAGTGCCTGCTGCTTGGGTGCTCTGCATCTCATCCCCCATTCTGCTTTCCTCCTTTTCATGACCCTGCTCCTGCTGTATGACCCCTTCTGCCTCCGCACCCTCTCCACCACCGCATGCCTCCTTGGGGTGAAGTCTGCGGTGTGAGCTGCCACGCTCCCCTTCACCCAGGGGTCCAGCGTGGTGGCGAGAATGTATTCCTCCTTTCCAACCAGCGGGTCGACGCATTTCCTCAGCCCTTCCTGCAACCTTCGTACCAGGGCCGTCACCCCATGTACAAGGTGCTGGTCCTCCGGCCCCTGGTCCCTCAAGAAGCCTGCCAATTTCTTGTCCAGAATTTGGACCAGGGGGCGTGACCTGACTCAGAGTGGCTGTCAACATGCTCAGGTTCTCCTTCATGTCCTTAAAGGGCTTAAAGAGTTACACGACCTGGGCCATCACGACCCAGTCTTCCTGCCCTAGCGGTGACGCCACCTCCATCTCCTCCACATGGCTACCTGATGCAGGATGCACTGCTGCTGCTTCACCAGACACTCCAGCATGAGGCAGGCATCCTGCCCCCGAGGCACCTGCGTCCCCAGTTCCACCTGCTTCTGCCTCAAGAGGGGACTTCCTTTCATGTTCTTGTTGAAGAAGCCCGTGGTCTTCCTGCCCTTAATCAGCGAGGGAAGTGGTCCGCCAGATCCCTTATTGCCCAGGGCATCCCTCACCACCAGGTGAAGCATGTGGGCAATATGGGATGCCCACAGACCTGGCTGGTGAATGGTGCTCCTTCCGTTAGCCCACCCCTCCACCATGGCATTCAGGGCTTCCAGAATGTTGATGGCAGCGTGGCTATTGTCCATGAACCGGACATGAAGCAGGGCCCACCTGTCCCCTGTCCCCTCACCAATGTCACCTGCTGCTCCTGCCACCAGTGTGCAGTCAGGGCCAGGTAGACATGCTGTGCATTTCTGCTGCTCCAGATGTTGCTTGTAAAATGCGCAACAGGCCCACCTGCCCTGGCCAGCTGCTTCCTCACCTGTTCCCCCGTTACCTGGTACAGGGAGGGCACCACCTGCCCGCTGAAGGTGGTGTGTGAGTGCATCTGGTAGCTGGGCACCAGCAGTGCCATCAGCCTGCAGAAGCTCACGCTCTTCATGATGGTGAAGGGCTGGTCATGCAGCAAAATCATCTCACCCCCCTGGTGATCTGCATCGTTGCTGGTTAATGCCTTCCCAAGTGCACTGGTATTTGCCCCCACTCCAGCTCTTCCATGGTGGCCTGCTGCTGCACTTGGGGGGGTTGAGACAGGGCCTGCTCTGCCTGGTCCCTTGCCCTGAGCGGTGGAGGAAGGTCTGCCTACCGAAGCAGGGAATCCACTACTGCCCACTCTGCCTGCCTGCTCTTGCAGCAGCAGAGCTCGGTGGTGGTTTCTTTATGTGGGAGTTCATCCCACTGTTGGCTAAGTGTCCATGTTGCTTGTCACGGCTGATGCATGCACTCCACCTCTCCTGAATAATTCCCCCCCCCTTAAAGTGAGCCCACATAGTTGACCTTGCGGGCGCTCCCACCTTCCTGCTGCTGCTGGGAATTGCTGCCTTCGTCCCTGAAGGGGCCACAGGAGGAAGACACGTAGGGGCCTCAGCAGGAACAGAAGGGGTGACCTCCCTGTTCAGATCCTCCACCGATGGGCTATAACGGGAGCCTGACCCCATGCTGCTGCTGCTCCTGCCAGACTGGTGGTTCGGAGGAGCAGGAAAGGATGCCCTGCTGCTATGAGTGGAAGAGAGGGTGAATAATGAGCTACATGTGGTGCTGCTAATGTGGGGAGGGGAGAAGAGCCTGCCCAACAAGACCGGTGGGTATCCCTGCATCACCTGCAGCACCAACATCACTGCTGCCCACATCTGCCCCCACATCGGTGCTGCCAGTGCCACTGAGTGCTTCAAGAAGGCCCCTTCACTTCAGGGGCATTGCTGGTGGAAGGCTGGGGGTCCCTGCCTTGACCATCACCACCTGCCATCAAGCCCAACATTTCAGCCGCTTTTCCCCCCCTGAGAAGCGCTGCTGCTGCAGGGAGGGAAAGGCTAGGTGTTTGGGGGTGGGCTGGCAGTGGCCGGGGTGCCAACCCCTCCATGTCCACGCCCTCTTCCAGAGCCTGAGGAGCTACCTGCCTTGGCTGTCCAACGGCAAGAGCTTGCTCTCCTTCCCTTCCTCGTGGTACATATGTATAACTTACTAATACTATCTATCTAATCTATATGAACTATAGATCTACTATCCTAATATCTATATCTGTTCTCTCTCTCTGTATCCTTATCCTATAATCCTATATATCCTATCGTATAATCCATGGCAGGGGCAGGCGTGGTGCGCCGTCTGGGGCACTGCCCCTACTTCAATCTAAATATAAAGCTGGCTGTGCTAACACTGCGCTGCCTCTCCCCAATGGATGGAGCTTGAATCTGCGTTGCACTTCCAGGTATGTGCAGTGCGTGTGTGCAAGAAGCCGACGGCACAAGTTTGAAAGCTGCTGGAGAGAAGGTGGCCGTCGGTAGGTGGAGCAAGGCACAGTTGGATTCCTTATGTGGGTGAGGTACATGAACATGTAAGGAATCCTTCTTTGGACAAAATCCCTAAGTTTGCGCTATGGGTGGCTGTTTATGCCGTCCATAGCGCAGGCATAGCGGATTGCACTACCCCTTTCAGCCCAGTGGGGGGCACTAGTGCCTGATCCTGTACGGGCAGAAGAAAGCAGGCCATTTTAAAGATGCTTGGGGCGTCTGAGCTAGACTCCCTGGCCAGCAGGCAGGAGTGCTGCTGCAGTTAGTGCAGAACCCTGCAGCGGGACTCGGGGCAGGAAATCTGGACTGACTCAGTCTGTTTGGAGTGTCAGGAGATCATGAGGTGCTGTGCCACTGCCCTTGCCCCTTGGACGACTCCTGTTTAAAATTAAATACTTGTGTTTTTCCCCTGGGGTGGGGCATGGAAGATTGGTGGGGGACCCAGGTTGGGATTGGGTGGGGGGCCCAGACCGAATAGTTCCATTCTTTAATCAAAGGACCATTCTTTAATCAAAGGATCATAAGTGCTTTGTTTACACAAACTTTAGAACGATATATATAATGTGCTGTATCGTGTTATCGTTGAGAAACAATCAAGGTTTTGTCAGTGATGGATATTAAGTAAATGGAGGACCTACTGATGAAGTGCTTTTGAGTTAAGCAGTAGAACAAGAGCTTTGAAAATGGTACTTAGAAAGGAGGTTTTATGACTTAATATAGAAAGAGAACCTTTTCTGCACAAAATAAAAGTTAAAGCTATGCTTGCAGCTCTTCAGCATGAGAATACAAATAAGAAAATGCTTGCTTCATAGTTACTATAAAAATATTAGAATTTTTGTATGTTGAGAATGGCAAACTTGTACTGTTCTGTTTTTGGTCTCAGTTTTGTAACTGATTTTCTTCTGTGTGTGGTGTTCTGTGACTCACACCAGTGGGTTCTGTGCCTGCACGGTACCGGCCTCCGGAAGCTTCTCCTGTCCTAGCAGTTATCCGCGTGCCCTCAGAGCCCGTGCCTGATTGGTCGCCATTTTGGCAGGCTTCTTGGCCACCAGGAGGAGAGTGGCGGCGGCAGCATCAGAGGCAACGGGATGCAGCAGGTACCAGCCCCCCAAGTCCCCCCCCCGCGAGAGCGGGCCCCGCCCAGGACCCCCACATGGAGGTCCTCCGAGAAATTCTCTCGGAGCTCAAGAGGAAGAGATCGCCTCCCAAAGCTAAACAGAGCTACAAGGGCCGGTCCAAGGGGGCGGGGAAGGGCGAGCTCCCCATGTCCAAGAAGCCATGCAGGGCTCAAACATCCCTAGATTCCCCGGCCTTCTCAGGGACACCCTCAGAGGTGATGTCCACCCAGTCTTCCAAGGAGGAGCGGGTCCTGAGGCGAAAAGAGAAAGGGAGACAGACTGACAAGTTTTCCCTGCTACAAACCAGCGATGAGGAAGAGGAAGCATCAGAGGCCCATACTGCTGATGAGCAACAGGGCTCTGAAGTTCAGAGCAGTGGCTCCTCCCCCAAGGAGGGGGAGAGAGATGATGTGGGAATAGATGCCTCTTCAGACCCTGATAGGCAATTCCCCAGCAAATACAGGGACCAGATCTACCCACTGGTCATAAAAAACTCTCCACCTGCGCCAAAAGAAGGATAAACAGGCTGCCTCGGAATCCTCTGAGGAGAAACAGGAGGAGGAAAGGGAATGTATCCCACGGGCTAGAGATAGAGACAGAGGGATGCTGTTAGACAAAGCCTATGAAAAGATTATCAAAAGGGAGTGGCAGCATCCGAACAAACCAATCAGAATGAACAAAACACAGCTAGCCCTCTATTCACTCTCAAAGAACAAAGACTCACTCCTGGTCACCCCGAAGGTGGATGCAGCAGCAGCGTCCCTAGCTAGGAATTTGGTTTTCCCAACAGAAGGAGAGTGTTTTCCTCAGGATCCCACTGACAAGGGGATAGAATATAATTTAAGAAGGAATTTTGAAGAGGTCTCCCCGATTATAAGGATGGCGACTATCACTTCATACTTCTCTAGGGCCCTGATGACTTGGGTCAAGAGATCCAGAGATCCGCGAGTCTCCATGAAAATGACACGGATTCTGTTCCTTAGGATTCAGTTGGCCTATGCCTTCATAGCGGATTCGTCTACAGATATTCTCTGCTGGGCATCTCGAGCGGCGGCATCTAATGTCGCGGCTCGCCACCATCTATGTCTCAGGACTCCCTGATATCCGTTCCAGGAGGAGGGGAAGGGGGAAATAGATCTGGTTCCACCTTAGGCTCTGCGGAGCTTAGTTTTGGGAGTTAGAAAGTTGAGGTTTAAGGTTTAATTTAGATTAAGATGTGGAGTGTAACTTAATATGACTGGAGAACTGAGGATAGATCCCTCGGAGCATGCTCCATGAAAAATTGATTGTCTGTCTCCTACTGGTTGTGGCGGGGATCTACCCTACTGTCCTGACTGACCGTCAAGGAGAATCCCCCGCAGAAGGAGAATTCAGAGGTAAGAGCCCAATTTTCCTTTCCTAATCCCTTGGATGTACCACCTACTGTATGCCTTCCCTCCATTCTCCTTAATCACACGAACCCTGACGAAACTGGATAAAGAGAGAGCTCACTGCATCCTCATAGCTCCGAGCTGACCCAGGCAGCCATGGTTTACCGGCTTACAGGCCATGGCTGTACGTCAGCGTCTTCCTCTCAGTCCAGATCTCCTTCACCAGAACGATGGATACATTCTCCACCCCAACCTCCAATTGTTGCCCCTAACAGCTTGGCTGATATTGCCCTAACTTACCAAGACCTGTTAGGTCTGCCTGAAGAGGCAGTACGTATCCTGAAGAGTGCTCATAAGGACTCCACTAGCAAAATGTATGGTCTGAAATGGAAACATTTTTTCCATATGGGCAGCTTCTCAAAAATTCATCTGGAAGCATCTACCATCATGAACCTCCTGACCTATATAGTCCATCTCAAATCGCAAGGACTGGGCCCATCCTCAGTAAAGGTCCACATTGCTGCAATCTCTGCCTTCCTACCACCTATCGATGATCATCCGACTTTGTGGCACCCAGTCTTGAAACGCTTCTTCAAAGGGCTCCACAACATTGCCCCATCTGTTTGTGACCCTTGTCCCTCATGGGACTTAAACCTCATCCTGGGAGACTGATCTTAACTCCTTTCAAGCCACTGGCATTCTTGCTTGCTGCACCTGCTCTCGCTAAAGGGCTGCCGGCTGGTAGCCCTGACTTCTGCCAGAAGAGCAAGTGAAATAGCAGCCTTGTTGATACTCCCTACGTTCCTGATCTTCCACAATAACACAGTTACCCTACGTTTACCTCCAACGTTCCAACCTGAGGTGGCCTGAGACATGGAATGCGGAAGATTTATTGCCAGTCTTCTTCCCAAGGCCTCACTCCTCCTTAGGAGAATCGACTCTTCACATGCTGGACGTCAAGAGAGCCGTGTCGTCGTCTTTGAAAGGACTAAACCTTTTCAAACATCCAGTTCCCTCTTTGTCACCGTGGGGGTGGTGGGGCTTCACTAGGAAACAGTCTTGTCCCCGATCATCTTTTTCTGGTTTAGTGGAATGCATCTCCCTCTGCTATATGCTATCGAACAAACAGCCTCCAGAGGGTCTTAAGGGACATTTCTCTTGAGCCGTGGCTACCTCTGCTGCCTTGCATCGCGAGTTCCCTATAGAGCAAATATGTAAAGCAGCCACATGGAGCTCTGTACACGCCTTTACCAAACACTATGCTCTGGACGTTGCAGCTCATGCAGACGCTGGCTTTGGGAGAACAGTCCTATCTCTGTTCAAGTAGAAATCCCCCCCCCCCCCCCAAGGGGAGACTGCTTTTCTAATCTCCCACTGGTGTGAGTCACGGAGCCCCACTCGAAGAAGAAACCGGCGTTACCTACACTACCCACCTGCCTTTCCCTCTGCATCTACTTGAAGAAAAATTGAGATGTAGGAGTTGGAAGGAACTGAGGTAATGCAGCCCCTACCCGGCCTTTTATACCGACTCAAGAAGCCTGCCAAAATGGCGGCCAATCAGGAATGGGCTCTGAGGGCGCGCGGGTAACTGCTAGAAGAAGCTTCCAAAGGCCGCTACCATGGAGGCACAGAACCCACTGGTGTGAGTGACGGAGCCCATCTTGAAGAACCAAGGTTATAGGTAAGTAAACCTAGTTTCTTGAGCCTTTGGAATTTTGGGCCTATTGTGATTCCAATAGGTGACAATTTATCCTTTTCTTAAAGATAAGCTGCTTGGTTTACTGTGACAGCTCTTTAGCATTTTCTTTTTTAGGCTAAATATTTATCATGTGATACTGATCTGTAATTTCTCAAAATATTCTATTTAATGCTTTCAATTCTTCATTCGTTTCAAAATGTAACTTCAGAAATAATGGAAGATAGGCTGGTATGAGAAATTAGCAATGCAGTTCAGTTGTTATACTTCCAGAATTATAGTTTACAGATTTCTATTGAAATAATGGTTACATTTTCTTTTAAACTTCTGTGTGATAAGGAGACACTGACCGTGGTGTGTGTGGGTGTGTGTTTCCCCCCCCACTTATCCAGTTCAGTCTTCTAAATAGTGCAAGTCTGCATTGTAGATAGTTAAATTCGAATGAGTTTTAAAGTAGTGGATATTCAGCTGCTGGTTTTATTCATGGTTAAATAATTTTATGGAAAAGTTATTTTTTTTTTTGGTTGTAACTTGTACTAAAGAATTCTTTATGGAAGAGTTGTAAAAATGTTTAAAGCTACTAATCAGTTTCTGTATTTCTGGAGATTGTGAAGATATTTTATGAAGAAGTTAGTTTCTTTAAGTTTAAATGCTCAAGTTTTGTTTTACCCAATTCATTTAAATTAAAACTGACAAATTGAAATAAACTGCTTTAAAGTCCTTTTTTTTTTTTTGACCATTTATGAACCAAATTGTTCTCTTGGAATAGAGGTGGAATTTTGAGTAGCAGTGAAATTAATAATGGAGCCCTTTGAAATGTTCCGGTACACAAGTAAAATGTTCTCGGCCTAGAATGACAATTTAGAAAATGCACGTTGAAGACTGGGTTGCCAATCTTTTTAAACAAAACGAATTTGAATTTTAAAAGTGAGATGTGGGGCATCGTTTCCCTCCTGGAGGCCTATTGCAAAATTTATGGCGTGCATGTTAGGATTCCACATAATCCTGTTTTCCTGCGTTTTCCATGCATTTTAGTACGTCTTTCTTTGAATGCCACATGGTGGGTTGTGTGCATGTTCTATTTCATTGTCATGATCATGTGAAGTGTGCAGTTGGGTTGGCTCTGCCCACCATTGGGTCTGCCACCCATAGTTGGGACTGGCCCTGCCCACTAACCCAGCAGCCGCCACTGGGCAGGGGGGGTGCTATATAAAAATAAAGATTATTAAAGATTATTATAATCCTTTGCCGTAATATATTCTATAACTCTATAATACCGATAACTAGCTAACACTATACGTATAATACGTACACTGGGTAGGCAGAGACGCTAACAGCCAGGGGAGGGTTAAAGGAATAATGGGAGATAAGGATTATGGAAGGGAAGGATTAAAGGGACTGGGATTGGGTTTGGAACACAAGGGTAGGGTGAGGATGGGTGGTGTTGGAGTGATTGGTTTGAGGAAGGGAAGAGGAAACGGGGCGATGTTTGCCGGAGAGCGAGCACCAATGTTCTGCAGACACCACTTGACAAGCAAGAGACTAACCCAGAACAAGTGCAAGCTGTGGCAATATAAAGCTTTCTCAGTGCCCTCCCAGAGCCCCTGTGATTGGTTCTGGGAGTCTGGATTCATTGAGCAATCAGAATGCCATGCCACTGGCTGGGATGTGTCTGCCATGCCTATTTGCCGGTGGAGACGTCAATCATGTCTCCTCGCCTCCCAGAAGTTGTTTACACAAATGAAACCTTTAGGTTTTTAGTTGCATTTTTGCATGCCTTCTGCGACATGGTGCTGCAGATTTCCATAGTTTACAGGTGAGGCTTTTTACCATACCTTCAGGATTGTGTAGCTACAGTTTATGAATCTGTTAGCATAGTTACACAGAACCAGCGCTTCAGGGGGATGTTTTTTTGTGCTTTGGCATGCAGCTTGTGATGATTTAATCTATAACATTGAGGCAGCGATGGATTTGAAGGAAGAAAAGTTACAAATGGAAAATGCAGAAATTAAGATTGCCATTGGAGATGGCTGAATAAGGCATGTGTATTGAAGCTTGCTACTAACTTGTTTACTGCTTGTTGAAGGGCACCTCAATCAAACTAGTCATAAATATTTAGACTTTTTCTTAGTTTCCTTGCCTGTATGTTTTGCATGCGCTTCAGATTGTCATAGGTGGAAATACTTATTCAAGTATAAAAAGGGCACAGAGCAGACACCTGGAGAGCAGTTTGCGCACCTTTTTTTCCTTTCGTACTTGAAAACAGGAGTGTTGCGGTGGGTAACTAGGAACACTCCCTCTCCCATGCCTTGAAGCAAGCTGCCGTATTGGAGCTTGCATTACAGGCAGGGGAAGAGAATCCTGTCCCTGCTGGATCAGAGAAGGCACAGGAGCACGTCCTCTCCCACCTGCCTTGCAAGCCCTGACCATAAAAACCCTTTCTGCAAATTTTTCACCAGCCAATTATATATGTGTACAGTAGTGTATAATAGATCTGAGCTTAACGCTTGCATTTCCCGACCTTCCACTTAAACATGATATATCAATGGTTTCCCCCCTGTTTAAATGAAATTTTTACTGTGAATGATGGAGCACTGTCATTGGATTTGTTAGCGTCAGTAACCCACTGATGCCGTTGGGCTTCCCAAACACCTTTAGCGTTAACAGCTCTGTGGATAGTCTGAAAACCACATATGACAGTGCTAATTTGGGGCAAGGAAGCAGATGATCCGAAGATAGCTTCATTTCAGAAAAATCAGAGCCAGCGTCTGCTGATCTTGTAACATAAAACTGCTGTATTTTCTCTGTTCCTTCCATGAAAGAAGCAGGAGGATACTTTTGTCCTGAATCCTTCCTCCTGAGTCTTTTTAAGAAACTGGAGGCTAGGTTGAAACAAAAACTTAACTGTCTCTGTGCACCGCACTGTAAAATCTAAATTAATGTCGCTCCTAGGCTAAGCCACCCATTCAACCCTGGGGCCTCTACACTTCCTCTTGAGCCTCCAGCTGGATTAGAACTGCTGCTGAATTCTTGCTCAGTGTGGCGAAGAGGCAGCATTCAGAATCCAACATTGCTCTTGGCTTTCATTGTTGGACTCTCGATAGCCGTGATTCTGACAGATCACTCTGTTTTAACGGGCTTGCTTTCTACCGGTTTAGCAGGCGTTTGGCATTGAATGTGTATGTTCTGTTTGGCAGGTGTATCTCCAATTGTTTCAGAACAAAGAAAACAGATTGATGATTTAAAGAAATTTAAGAATGACTTTAGGGTAAGTATCTTCTAACATGTGGTTTGAAAAGTAAGCCAGTTATTTCATTGTGTCTGTGCTGTCTATTAATGCATTATGAGTAGCCGTTGCTAGGAAAACAAACCGTGATCAGAACTTGTACAACAGGAGTTCCTTATTGTCTTTGGGTGTGCAGCTCCATTTTGAGAGGTGAATATGATTGTGAGACCCCAAATAGCAGCAAAAGACAACGCGAAGTAAATCCAATATCATTCAAATTGTAAACCCCACAGTTTGGTATCCTCTGTACTAAAGAGCGATCTATCTCCTATAGTTTATGTAGATCTGCACCACCGACTGAGTGCCGTCTCACCTTAATCCTCACGCGGTGCTTCTGTGTGTCTCTTCAGATCATGTAAAATCGCACATTAACGTTTACGCGCCGAATGCTGCTTGCAACATATTGGCCTCTGAAGTTCTTGGGGCACAGATCAGATGCTGCTTCAAACTGAAATGTCTGCCCTCCATTACCTTGCCTAAGCATGTGAATAAGGGTGAGCCAGTTGATATAGTGTATCTGGATTTTCTGAAGGCATTCGATAAGGTCCCTCACAAGAGACTCTTGTGGAAATTAGTCATGGGATAGGAGGCAGTGTCTTACCGTGGATTTGTAACTGGTTAAAAGATAGGAAGCAAAGAGTAGGACTAAATGATCAGCTTTGTCACTGGAGAGAAGTAAATCGTGGAGTGTCTCAGGGATCTTTACTGGGGCCAGTGTTTAAAATATTTATTTAATGAACTGGAAAAGGGAGTAAAAAGTGAGGTGATCAGATTTGCAAATGACACAGTTCAATGTAGTTAAAACCTGAGAGAACTGTGAAGAATTGTAGGAGGCTCTTGTAAGACACTGACTAGGCATCTCAGTGGCAGATGAAATTTAATGTTGACGTGCAAAGTGATGCGCAAAAGGGAAAATAATCCAAACTATATGTACACAATGCTGGGTTCTAAATTAGGTGTTACCACTCAGGAAAAGGATCAGTATGTGGCTCTGTGTGTGGCAGCAGCCAAAAAAGCAAACAGGGTGTTAGGAATTATTCGGCAAGGGACAGAAAATAAAGCTGAAAATATCGTAACGCCTCTGTATAAATCTATGGTACAACTGCACCTTGAATATTGTGTCCAGTTCTGGACGTCTCATCTCAAAAAAGATATAGAAGAACTAGAAAAGGGCAACAAAAATGCTAAAGGGTATGGAATGGCTCCCATATGAAGAGGGGGTTGATAGATTGGGGCTCTTCAGCTCGGAGAAGAGACAACTGAGAGGGGATCTCTTAGAAGTGTATAAAACCATGAGTGGTGTGGAATGATTAAACGGAACGGTTATTTACCTTCTCAAAAAGTACTAGAACTAGTGCACACTCCATGAAACTAACAGGTAGCAGAATTAAAAGGAATGAGTTGTTTTTTTTTACTCAGCGCATGATTAACTTGTGGAACCTGTTGTCGGAGGATGTGGTCAAGGCAAATAGTATGGTTGGGTTAAAAAAGGATTGGATAATTTCTTGAACAGTAGGTCCATTAACCAGTTATTAACCAAGTAGGTTTAGGGGACATAATGTCTTACTGTAGGGAGCTGGGAGTGAACAACAGGGAATGAATTGCCCGTTGTGACCTGTTGGGTGCTTCTCCCAAGCAACCGAGGTTGGCCACTGTCAGAGACAGGATGTTGGACTTGATGGACCATTGGTCTTAACCCAGTATGGCACTACTTGCGTTTTTACCAGCAGCTGCTGTACCATGTTATTGCCAAGCAGTTTGCCTGACTGAAAAACTTTAATAAAACCTTCTAGCTTCGTGGCAACACAAATGGCATCTTAAACTTGGTTGGCTCACTTTTTAGCATTTAGTGCTAAACGGTGTGAAGTAACACATCTTGAATTTCAGGATGTTGCATACTGAGGCTAAGCTACTGATCATGGGAATCTTCCTTTTGACTGCCGGTGTAACGTTGGCTTTTCTGAATCCCTAGCCCAGGGAAGTTAGCTACAGAAAGTATAAATCCTGCTCTGTTTTTAGTTACAATCCAGTTCTGCGCCAGACACAGTGGAGCAATTGCTCAACAAGAACCGAGAAGGTGAAAAATCCAGAGATGTCATTAAAGAGAAAACGGACTCCAGCTCTAAAGAATCTGTCATTGAAACCAGCAGCAGCAATACTAACTCGACCAGTGGCAGTAGCAAACCGAACAGTCCCAGTATTTCTCCAGCTAGTAATAGCGCAGAGCAGAAGCGAGGGCCAGAGGTCACCTCGCAGGGCGTACAAACCCTGGGCCCTGGAAGTAAACAAGAAAAAGAGGATAAAGAAGAGAAGAAAGATGCCTCTGAGTGAGTATTTACAGGTTTGCGCCCTGCAAAAGCTGGCATAGATTTACATTCTCTTATGTCCTATAAGGCACCTGCAGCGCTGTAAACGGAACGCTGCTGGTTCGAGTTACATGGACACGCACGAATTTGCACAACATCCTTGCTGAGAATGTGGATAACCATGAATCTGTCTTGTAGAATGTAAAAACAAAATTGAAAAACTGCTTTGTAAACATGATTTCCCCAAGGCTTGATTGAAATCCGCATCATAGCATCAACGGTGAAGACTTTGGGTAGACGAAGGAGGGCGTGACGTAGCGCAGTGCACAGAGAGCTGCCTCAGTCAAACACAGCTTGCTTATTTGGCAAAGCACGTCTTAAATAAACCAACCAGGAAAGCTAGTTTATTTTATATTTATTGTATTCTAATTTGTATCCCACCCTTTTCCTTAGGCTCAGGGCAGCTCACATTTCTACTTTATTAACAATTAACATTTAACCATCCATATTATTAAACTAACTAACTCCACTAGTAATCCTCCCAACAGCTCTGTGAGGTAGATTAGGCTGAGAGATCTGTTTAGAGAAATTAATTGTACATTGTACATTGATAGTGCTATATAAACAATAAATAATAACCCTAGTAAAGAGGACCCTGGTTTTCAAACCTTTACTTCCACGACTGACTTGACTGTTGGGTCCTGAGCAAATTGCCTCAACTTCTCTTCTCTGCATGTTGTTTTGCTTTGTTTGTTCTTTATTCAGGCAAGTTAGAAAATCAACGCTGAATCCCAATGCAAAGGAATTTAACCCTCGTTCTTTTGCTCAGGTAAGCTGACGGTTGTATGAAATTTTCCACTACATCTGCTTGGGAATAGAACGTTTCTTTATTTGCCTAGATCAGCTGTGCCTTGCTTGATCACATTTATTCCACTAGTCTGAGGACTCTTTTCGACGTGCCATAATGCACACACCCTTTGCTTCCAGAAAAACTCTGGGAGGCAAATGAGACGTGGCTTTTGCCGTGTGGGAATATGAAGCTGCACAGCTTTGGTGGCAATTGCTTGTCATGCAGAGCTGAAAAATCCAGCTGTGCATGAGCGTGCGATTGGCACCAAAGTTATGTGGTTTCACTTTTCCCACGTGACAAAATCTGCACCTCATTTGCCTACCGGAGTTTTTCCAGAGGCAAATGGTGTGTGTTATGTCACGTCGGAAAGCGCCCCGAGTCTTGATATGCCCAAGGTGTGTGTGTGTGTGTGTGTGTGTGTGTGTGTGTAAAATTTACTAGCTAAAAATTACTACTTTTCAGATGCAAAGGGAAGGGGGGCCCAGGGCTGTTTTTTAAAAAACCAAACAAAAAAACCAAACCCAAACCAACAACCAAAAAAACCCAACCCTCACTTGCCAGAGGCAAGGAGACGAGTGGATTTTTACAGCCCAGGTTTTTCATACCATTCTCCATCTTAACTTGACAGTGCTTACGATCAGGTTGATCGGTGCTTTTATGCACAGCAGTTTGGTGCACTCAGCTGGAACAAACTTTAACGGGATTTGCTCCTTATCAAATAAGAGGACACACATCTGCTTGCCAGCGCAGGTTTCAAAAGGGGGCAAAGCTTTCTTTAAACTTTTGCTAAGACTGACATTTTGGTGTACATTCCTGGGGCCTAATTTGCACTTACTTCACATGCATCCCCCTTCTCCCCTCAGTCTTCGCCTCCTCCTCCCCTGACTCTGCTTGTCGGCTTTCAGTGCCTCTCTTTCCTTCACCCTTCGTTCACCCCCAGTATCCGCCACCTCCGCTCCTGCACCCATGCTGCTGAATGCCTCTGGTGCAAATCCCATTCATATGCTGACTTCCTTCACTTCAAATTCTCTCTCTCCTCCCTTACTTCTGCTATCTCCCTCGCTAGACAGCATTACTACGCCTCCCGCATTTGTTCTCAGGACCTTCGCCACCTGTTCTCCACCTTTGACTCCTTCCTCAAGCCCCCCTGTCCTCCTCCTCCTCCCTCTTCCCTTTCTGCTCAGGATCTCGCTTCCTTCTTCACTTCCAAGATAGACAAGATCTGCCCCGACATCGCTTCCCACTCCTTCACTCTTCCTACTCTCTCCCTCCTTCTCTCCTGTCCTCCTACCTCCCTTGAGGAAATCTCCTCCTCCAACCCTTCCGCATGCCCCCTTGACCCCATCCCCTCCCGCCTCCTGACCTCCATTGCTTCCACTGTCGCCCCTTCCCTCCTGCACATCATCAACCTCTCCCTCTCTACTGGCTCCTTCCCATCTGCCTTCAAGCACGCCACTGTCTCTCCTATCCTCAAAAAGTCCACTCTTGACCCTCCTAGCTACCGTCCTGTCTCACTCCTTCCTTTTGCTTCCAAGCTTCTTGAA
>QEPC01002388.1:7022541-7062139 GCA_003113815.1 Sphenodon punctatus
TCCCTCCCTCCCCCCCCCCCCCGGGACCGTGTCTATTCTATTACTTTGTAAAGTGCCAGGTACATTGCTTGTGCTATATAAATGCTTGCTAATAATAATCATAATTAATAATAATGCATCTTCATCACAAATTCCCCTGGTTTGTAGTAATATTTTCCTGGGCTACAATGGCAGTTCTTCTAAACTAACACTTAATAGACACGAGGTCACTAGGCCTTTATGAAGGGTTTTAGGGGAGACTGTAGGGAATGCTCTATTCTTCTTCTGCTTGGAGATATTACTTAATTTAGTTGGATTTTTATCCCACCCTTCCCCAAAGGTGCAGGATGGTGAACAACACACAAAAAACCCTGCAAAAAATAAAACCTCCCAAATCCAAGTGAATAGGTTTTGTATTGCCTCCAGAAATTGCTCCGAATAATAGGGCTTTTGCAAAGCTCCCAAGGGAAGGCAGTTCCAGAGCTGTGGAGCATCCACTGAGAACACCTCTCTGCGTGCCTGTGTCATATGAACCTGGGCCAATGAGGGAAGTTTCAGGAGAGCTTTCCTTGACTGATGCCTTCCCTTTAAAAAGAGGATGCGTTTGAAAAATACATGGTGCAGGGCTCCATTGGTCCCGGTGCAGCCCTGCACCATGTATTTTTTTCATAAGTGTCCTCTTTTAAAGGGGAGATATGGCCACCCTACTTAAGAGGACTCTACGAGGGGACACAAAGCAAACCTTTAGCTAGGTAGGGTCCAGACCGTTTAGATCTTTATAGGTCAAAACCAGCTTCTTGAATTGTGCCCAGAACCCCATTGGTGGTTGTGTTGGGACCCAGCGCTACTTGGTTTGAGCGAGTTCTCAAGGTGAGGGGCGGGGGAGTCAGCAGTGAATACGGTCTCAGCTTGCAGAAGGGAAGCGTGTAATATCTTTGAAAACTGAAACCCAACTAGGAAAGCTTAATGTTTCTGGGGCTTCTGCCTTTCTTCCCCCACATAAGTGGGTGTTGTTTCTGTAATGCCGCCCTCCTGGAATTGTTTAAGGAACAGTCATTTTAAGGGGTCTCCCTGCTGCAAGCGTTGGAGTAAGTAAGAGAATACAAGTTCTAGAGCTAGATGCCCTTCGCTTTGAATTGTGGACTCTCGCTGCCTTAGGTTTCGTTGACTTTTTTATGCAGCTGCATAAATCTCCCTAGGACCAATTTTACTCTCGCTCTTAAAGCAGCAGAGAAAAACCTGCACAGTATGCTTGCGTGCGTGACTCGGTGTGATGTGCTCCCAGCTTAGCCGTAGCTGAACTCTCTCTCTCTCTCTCGATCACAGCCCAAGCCTTCTACTACACCAACCTCCCCTCGTCCACAGGCTCAAGCTAGCCCTTCAATGGTGGGTCATCAGCAGCCAACTCCAGTGTACAGCCAATCTGTCTGTTTTGCACCAAATATGATGTATCCAGTTCCTGTGAGCCCAGGCGTGCAGGTAAAACAAAGTTAAATGTGTTAGTGGGTGAGGGTAGAGGCGAGACCTGCAAGCTGAAGTACTTCAATGCAGTTTTAGCCTGCCATGAGCAGAACGGGGGTAGTGGCTGGGATCGCGGCCCCAAAGAGCTTTTGGGTGGCAAAAGTAAAAAAAATAAAATCAGGTACACAAAGTACACTACGTATCCACACAGTCTGCCACCTTGCAGGGATTGCCACAGACAAACCTCAAGGAAATTTCAGGTACTCATTGGAGTCCTAGAGTGGAGGGACCTGTATTGTCCTTCAGTAACTCAAGTAGGGATTTCCTTGAGATGCTTTCCTGTCGCTAGTCCTCCAAACTCTATGGGATCTGAAAATCAAGCTGGGTTCTTTCTGGCTCCAGTTTTCCCATCCACTCTGAACCACCTCACAGAAGGTGCTGTGGTCAGAACCTGGTCCTGAACTCCTAGTGAACTTTGGTTCAGCCCTACATAAGAATACAAACTGCTCCATTCTTCAATGGCTGCTATTGGCCTTTGGGCAATAATGGTTAAGGAGAGATTACAGGTTAGATAAGCAAAAGGGACCAAAAGAAATAGATACAGACCTGGCTAGAAATCCAAACCACACACCAATAAAGGTCTGTAAATAAATGCACTTGTAAAACCTAAATGATTAAACATATGAAGAATTTATTAAAACCAATAAACAAACATCACACACATGTCTTCAGAATAAACACATGGACCATCTGTATCTATATAATGCCTCAAACAATGGAAAGTCTTGATCGGTCCATCAGATTGGTTTCTGTAGCTACATACTTCAAGTTACATGCCTCTCTTGTTTGTCAGTTGTTTGCTGTTCATTTGGTTACTTTTAGTTCCAAGTCATCTTTCTAAGAGGATTATGAAGCCCTGAAGAACTCGTCTCGAAACACGTTGACTCACAACTATTTTTGAAAAACTAAGCTTATTTATAGACCTCTATTGGTGTGTAATCTAAAGAGAGATGACAGCCATTAGCTGATGTTATTTAGGATGTTCCCAGGGATCAGTTCTGAGTAAGGTTTTATTTTTTAGTTGCAATCCCATTTTATAACTTGGGATGTTGCATTTTAAAAACCTTTATTTTAAGCTCTTCTGGTAACTTCAGTCATCATTAATATTGTCTGGTGTCCGTGTCTGTAAGTAGAGGTGCAGAACTAGGATGTGGATATTCTCACCTTTTTATGGTAGAAGCATCCATTCTAGTGGATGAAGTCCGGTAAGTCGGACAGAGAGTAATGCCTTGCATCGTCCACTAGAAGGCAGCACTAAGCTGAAAGCGTCTGTTAGGGAGTCTCTGCTCTCTCGCTCTCCAGTTTTGTGTCTGCCTCCGAGCTAGGAGGAGCGTCGCTTCCGTCTGAGGGACACAAGGCGGATCCGAAAGACTTTGGAAAAGAGTTTAGGACCTCGGGACTTGAAGCCCGATAGGGTTTCACGGCCTAACACACAGACCTGCCGCTTTCGAGCCAGGGCCGGCCTCTGGGTACGGACCCTTGAGCGCGGCCGCCGAGGGACCGTTCCGGATGGCGGAGACCACCAAAACTAGGTGCTGCTCAGGCGCAGCGCCCACCGAGGCCCGGGATATCCAGCCGGGAGAGGCCCGAGTAGCGGAGACAGCTGACTCGGTGCATGAGGGCCAGGGGGTCTCCCGGAACGAATCTGACTCGGAGGAGGCTCAGTCATCCGCCTCCCACCAAACTGTAAGACACCCCCCTCGGGCCCAGAGCATGCCCAGCACCTGCAGCTCAAAATGATGCAGAGCATGCTCCAGGCCATTCAGAGCCTTAGTAAAGGTCAGTCCCGCCGCTACCACAGGAGAGAAAAATCCCCCTCAGAGCTGCAGTCTAAGCGAGCTAAGGTGCCTCAAAAATGGCAGGAAAAGGCAAGCGAAAAGCCCCTAGAGGTGCAAAGAGGCACGAAATATCCCTTAGGGAGCTTATGGGTTCCTTCTCAGGGGATGAATGGCCCTCGGAATTAACACAGTCTGAAGGGACCGGCTCAGATTCTGAAAGGAGTGTTTTCCCTCCCCCGGCCTCTAAAAGGAGAAAAAACCAAAGCACCCACAAGGGTGGTAATCACGGGCAAAGGCCTGAGCGGGACACCTCTGGAGAGGAGGAGGGTTTTTCCCAATCAGAAGCCACCCAGGACCCACAACAGCAACCCCTGGAGTTTAAGGAGCCTGGGTAGGGAGTTCCCCTCAGGCGTAGGCCCCAAACTGTTACGGAGGGCCTTCCGGGTGCTGCGTATCGCTCCCAGAGCCCAAGACAAGAAGGCCTGAGAGTCCTCCCTGGAGGAGTCAGACTCTGACAGGGATTATATTCCCAAGATGGACACTAGCACCAAGGGAGTCCAAATGGACAAAGCCTTCGAGAAAATTATTAGGGCACAATGGAAACTGCCTACGCGGCACTCGAAACTGTCCGAGGCACAGCAGACGCTGTACGCCTTCCACAGGAGCTGTGACGATCTGTTCGCCATTCCTAGAGTAGATGCAACCGCCTCTTCCCTGGCCCGTCAATCGGTCTTCCTAGCCGAAGGAGACCTCCTGCCCAAGGACCTGACGGACAAGGCCGTAGATGTGGGTCTGACACTCTTGCGAAGAACCTGTTAGTGCACGGGCGATTCAAGGGACCCAAGCTCTTCAGCTCCACCTTGGATAAGGCCCTGGCGGAGGCTTCCAGCAAGGATAAGAAGCACTCTTTGCAGCAGTTTGTCACACAGGTTCTTTTTTTGACCTTTTCATAGGTTTCCAAACCCTAGGAGGGAATCCTCTTACAGTAGGCCCTGGGCCTCCTCGTCATACAGAGGCAGGGGTGGCCATGGCCGCGGATACAGGCCACCTAGACTCTCTGCAGGGACCTCACAGCCGAGGCAATTCCCTTCCTTCTGCTACACAGCGTTCCTGAATACTCCGGCTCCTGCTGTCCAGTCACCGTAGGCAGCCGCCTTCAGCAGTATGTCTCCGAGTGGGAGGTGGCGACCACAGACCGATGGGTACTCGCCGTGGTAGCTCAAGGCTACCCTATAGAGCTAAGAAAAACTTCCAGGGAATTCCTGCGACCCTCCCCAACGTCATCTATAAGCACAAACACGCCGCCATGACTTCAGAGATCGACGCCTTGCGGAGACAAGGGCAATAGAGCCGGTGCTGGTTGGGGGAAAAGGGTCAGGTCTGTATTCAGTTTTATTTTTGGTCCATAAGAAGGAGGGATCATGGCGAGCAGTCCTGGACTTGAAATACTTGAACAGATTTCTCAGGATCCAAAAGTTCTGCATAGAGACTCTGTCCTCGATAACACCCTCCCTCCAATCCGAAAACTGGTTAGCATCGATAGATCTGAAAGATGCTTACCTGCGCATCTTGATCCATCCAGTCCACAGGCTATGGTTACACTTCCTCTACCGACAACACCATTGGCAGTTCCGAGCCCTTCCATTCAACCTGGCGACAGCACCAAGGACCTTCACAAAGGTGCTAATACCTCTAATCGCCAACCTCAGACTCCTGGGCATAGCTGTATTCCCTTGCTTCGACGACATACTTATCAAAGCCGACAGCAAGGACCTATGCCAGGCCCATGTCAGCAAGACGGTAGCTTACCTAGAGGCACGGCTTCGTGATCAACTACAACAAGAGCCACCTCTCCCCCACGCAAAGGTTGGGACATCTAGGGATCATCGTGGATGCTCATCGAGGAAGACTGTTCAGTCCCTTGA
This sequence comes from Sphenodon punctatus, assembly GCA_003113815.1. NCBI lineage: Eukaryota > Metazoa > Chordata > Lepidosauria > Sphenodontia > Sphenodontidae > Sphenodon > Sphenodon punctatus. Next base: position 7,027,745 of record QEPC01002388.1, read on the forward strand.
GCCAACAGGACAAGATCAGATCCTTGATTCGAGAACTCCTAGGTCAAACACAAGTATCTATCCAGAGACTGACATGCCTCCTGGGACTCATGGTCTCATGCTTCGTACACCTTCAGTGGAGCAGGTTCTGCGCCTGCCTAAGGGTCTGGGGAGCTATCCTCAACCGCAAGGTGGTTCAGGCTCTTTGGTCAAACACGAACCAGAGGCACAGCATCAATTGGCTGGAGCCGGCAGCAATTTGCAGGACCCTACTAGCCTTCGCAGGGGAGATCCAAGGGCGCCATGTCCAAGTTTTGTCAGACAACGTAACTGCGGTTGCCTATGTGAATCACTAAGGGGGGTCGAAGTCAGGCTCTCTCCACAGGGAGGCTACTTGTCTGTTCAAATGGTCAGAGTGCACGGTCCCATCCCTCTCAGCCCGCCACATACGGGGCATAGTGAACGTGGAGGCCGACTGGCTCAATCAGGAAACCATACAGCCAGGAGAATGGTCACTGAAGCAGTCTGTATTCTAGGAGCTGGCATCCATATTCGGGAACTCATCCTTCAACCTATTTGCGTCCCCGGACAATGCAAAGTGTTCACGGTTCTTCTCCAGACACCACTGCTCAAACACGGTGGCGGTGGATGCTCTCTCCCAGCCGTGACCAGTAGGTCTACTCTATGGTTTCCTGCCATTTCCGTTAATTCAGAGAACTATAGTCAAAGCCAAGATGGAGAGGGTCCGCCTGGTGTTGATCGCTCCCCTTCTGGCCCCGCAGACAGTGGTTTGCGGATCTACTGAGCCTGTCAGAGGGATCCTACTACTAACTGCCACTTCTCGACAACCTCTTGTCACAGGGTCCAATACACCATGAGAACCCCGGTCTCCTCAGGCTGACAGTGTGGAGGTTGAATCGGACATCCTCGCGCAGTTGAGCTACCCTAGAACAGTGGTAACTACATGATGGCGTCAAGGAGAGCCTCCAGATGGATTTACCAGAGTTCCTAGAAGGCGTTCACTGCATGGTGCATACTGAACAAGGTTCCGTCCCACTCCCTATCGGTCGGAGACATCTTGGCCTTCCTTCAGTGTGGATTAGACAAAGGACTTATGCCCAATCCCCTGACTAGGCAGCTAGCAGCCATCAACAGTACGCTTGTGACATGCAGAAAGATTTGCTGCGCATCCTCACCTCAAAAGGTTTGAGGGGAGCACGACAAACAGCCCCACCTGTGGTCCATAGGCTTCCCTCGTGGAACCTGAACGTTGTTCTTCAGGCTCTCACGGGCCCCCCTATTGAGCCTCTCAGGGAAACTTCCCTCTATTTTTTTACTATCAAGGTAGTGTTTTTGGTGGCCATCACTTCGGCCCATAGGGTATCAGAACTAGGGGCACTTTCTATGGATCCAGCACTATGCACTGAGGCTGGACCCAGCTTTCATTCCAAAAGTGAACTCCGCGTTTCATAGAGGGCAGGAGCTGTCCCTACCATCCTTTTGTCCCCGACCGAGACATCCTTTAGAGAAACAGTGGCATTCTCTCGACGTTAGGAGGGCATTACAGTTTTACCTGGATAGGACTGCCCAATTCAGACAGTCCTCTGCCCTCTTTGTCATCTTATAACCCTAGGATGAGGGATAGGTAGAAAAGCTTCCAAATCGATATCTCACTGGGTTTCTTCCTGTATTCAAGAGGCCTACAGAGCAGCGGGGCTTTCCCCGCCAGCAAGAACTCTTCCCGCATTCAACCAGGGCAGCGGCAGCCACTTGGGCCTTCCGCCATAGAGCCTCTTACTCTGAGAGATGCAGGGCTGCCACATGGAAGTCAATGCACACTTTTACTAGTCACTATAAGATAGACCTTCTGTAATCTGCGGAGGCGGCGTTCGGATGCCGTATCCTCCAAGGGGTTCTACACTAGTTCTCAATAGTTAGGAGTTTACCCCGCATCTATCCCTCCCGAAGCCGGCAAAACTGCTTGTTACCTCCCTCTGTCCAACTTACCGGACTTCATCCACTAGAATGCCCAATTGGGTTCCTTATCTTGGAATTGGAGTTCTAGTTGATGAACAGGGAGGTAAGTTGGCCCACCCTCTGCGGTGTCTTGGATACGGGGTACTCTTTCCAGATAGGCATTCTGCCTTCAGCAACATGAAGTGTTAATTTTTATTGTTCCCTTTTGTTTTTGTAGGCCCGATAAGGGCGTTAGTGGTTTGTCCATAGATAGGGAGGTTCTGTATTGTTTCCTTAAAATGTTTAGGTTCTACTCTACGGCTTTCAACAACTGGAGAGCGAGAGAGCAGAGCCTCCCTAACAGGCGCTTTCAGCTTAGTGCTGCCTCCTAGTGGATGATGCAGGGCATTACCCTCTGTCCGGTTTACCTTTAATCCCAGTTCCCAGGTTAGGAACCCAATTGGGCATTCATAGCACAAGGGAATACGAACTGACTCCTGCTAATAGGGTTCTCCTTGGTTTTGTTTAGAGAGTAAAAATGGTACAACTCCTCAAGAGAAAAGCTTGAAGATTATGGATGGTGTAGTGCAATTTAAAATTGCAAACGCTCAAACTGACTGCTTAGAAATGATATCCCTTCATCTTACTCCCTCTTCTTTTTCAGCCTTTGTATCCTATTCCAATGACACCCATGCCAGTGAACCAAGCCAAGACATATAGAGCAGGTAAAGGTGAGAATAATATTGCCTGTTTGGTTTTAGAATGCATGCAGCATGATTGAAAGCAGCTGAGTTGCATGTTTTTCCAATTTATTTCTTTAATTTGGTTGTATCATTTTGTTTTTTAAAAAATTAGTCCAAATTGAAAATATATTGAACGTGAATTCAAGGCGAACTATATTTCAAAATACTTGGTAGGTGAGTTCTGTAGTCACCCGTATTTTCCAAATTTGCTTGGTATGAGTATTATGGAGAAGATTAGAACTCAAAAGAGTCCCCACAAAAATGGCTGAACCCACCAGATTTCCAGTGCCTGAATCAACTCAGAAATATCGGGTACCAATTCAGACCCGATTTGGGTACTTGGTGTCCTAGAATGTCGACTTCCGGTACCGATAATTTTTTTGTTTGTTTTTGTTTTCTGTCCCAATTCACAGATGGGTAATGAAAATAAAAAAAGTATGTACCATAAATGACCATTAAGTTATCTGGGTACTTGATGGTGATCAGGTAGCCCGTTAAATACATGAAACAGTACTCAAAAATGCGGTTATTACTCACATATGGGTTACCCCTTTCAGCTCTAGAGAGGATTTTTTTTCCCCTAGCAGTTTGCAGCGGAGCATTGAGGTACATCCTTCTATTGTATTATTTTTTTGTTTAGTCTGTGGCATTCATTCCTCTGACTTTGAGACAGCTGGTTTACTTGCTTAGTCTTGCTCCAGTAAAGCACTCTCCTCAGGGTCTTTGGATCCTCGCTGCCAAACAATTAAATGGATGTCTAAGCTCAGCACTTCTTGAGGGGTCGTTCTCCAATAGGACACGCTTTGCTGCATGCGTTATCTGATTCTCTGTGCAAATGGAGAGCACAACTATCTTTCTGTGGCTCTAACCACATTTCAAACAAGAATTAAATAGTTGGGGTAATTGGTGTCTTTTCCCCCCCCCCCCAACTGTACTTCTGTTTCTTTGATATAAGTCTATATGGAAAAATGTTAAAATGTTCAGGTCCTTAAGGAGCTTATTTAAAATATGCAATCTTGGTTTTCAGTATTCAGGTGGCTTTTTTGCAGGATCAGAACTTGAGCCTCTCCTAATGAAACACACTGATATCATCTTTTGGTGGCTGTTAGTGCAGGTCACCCCTCCTTTTGCTGACAGCTGATATTATTGCTTCCTAATACGGCAGTGCTTCTTTCTAAATCCATACAGTGCCTTTTAAAATGACTTGGTTCAAGCAAGTTTTTCATGAATATGTTCCATTGCTTTCTCTTGACTAGTCTGCTGCTTTGTTGGGTTTCAAGCCCATGCTTTAAAAGCTCAGTTTTTATTCTGGTGAAAGTACCTCTTCTAATTGGAAGCCTTTACATTTGATCTCAGAACTAAACATCATCCCCAGATGAGCTTTAGAGCTTGATGTGTACTGTTAAGAGGACATGGTGCTCCTCTCAGATACCTGTTAGGGGATATTTTGCACTGGAGTTGTGCTTTATTTTATGTATTGTCTCATATTAGTGAGTGCACATCAATATATATTTTGTTTTGGTGACCCTCCAGTAGATCATGGGGAGGGGGAGGGGGGGGACCAGCCTCTCAGAAATCACTTTTGGGAAGGAATGAGGATCGGTGCCTCGGGGGGGTTCTCTGGGGAGGAGAGAGGTTAGGAGATCTCTCTCCAGCATGCCAAGGAAGGCGCACACTAAGGGTACTTCTCCCAAGATTGGCCACTGTTGGAGACAGGATGCTGGGCTTGATGGACTGTTGGTCTGACCAATATGGCACTACTTATGTTCATATGGGCGAACTTCTCTCCATTCCTGAGACCAGGTGCTGTAGGAGGTGGGAGCCATCAGGAGAGGTCCTGGGCCTCCCAGCCTGGAATGCCAGAGCTAGCAGGAGGGGTCCTGGTAGATCGTCTGGGTCAAGTGAATCATGTGCACTCTTAAAGTCTGGCCACCCCTGCCTTGGGGATTGATTACAGTGGCCATATTAAGTACCGTTTAGTTGTTGGATATGTCAAGAGGCAACCACTGATCTTGTCCAGTCTAGATCTGCAGGGCAGGCTCATCCTTTACACAAATCCTTGATGCTTCTGTCTTTTTAGTCATGGTGGAATGAACTTTTATAGAAAGTGGGAAAGGGCGGCAGTGTCACACCCACTGGGCAGCTCCTAGTAATGTCCTGACCAGGACAGTTGAATTCCTCAGATAACAAGGAAAAGGTTAAACTTGATGCAACTTGAACACACACTGTGTTGCTACGGTTGATCCCCCAACACGGTGTCCTTTATCATTGGGTGTAAACAAACGAGACGCTAGCCTGCTGAAGTCCAGGCTCGGTCCGTATAGCCCGTGCTCACAAGTTTAGTGTGTCCAACCTAATAGAGGGGAAGCCCACTGCATGTATTTGTGGTTGCGGGCAGCCCCCACTTGCAGCGCCAGCAAGAGCAGGGTGGGGGGAGGAAGTGGTTGCTCCTCGGATGTGCTAAGATTTCTGCCTGCTACTCTATGCGCTGGTGGACCTGTCGGCATGAAGGTGCTGCATGCATCCTAATTAACGGGATGTGGACGTGGGTGCACATTAGCCTGCATTCACCCGCACAGCAGGCTCTACATTCTAGAGCTCATGTCGGCTGATGTCTCATTGGTTAACATCCCTTGTGTATTGCCAACAGTCGGTGCCCATCATGAGTTGACCTAGATTTTTCTCTCTTCAGAATCATGCTCCTGTAATGCCCTTCATGTAGATGATGGTAAAGTTGAGGGTAACCTAGCTGTGTGCAGAATTCTTAGGTTAGACGTTTTGGGATGAGTCTGTAAATCCTCCTTGCTGATCTAAACTTGTCCTCGCTTTGCAGTATCAAATATGCCACAGCAACGACAAGACCAGCATCATCAGAACACCATGATGCATCCTGCCTCTGCAGCCGGCCCCCCTATCGTGGCTACGCCGCCAGCGTATTCAACCCAATATGTTGCCTATAGCCCCCAACAATTCCCCAATCAGCCTCTTGTGCAGCATGTGCCACATTATCAGTCACAGGTATGACTTCTTCCCTTATTAACTTTATATCTCTTCATTCATGTATCTTGATGCCTTTTAATTTGGAGCAAATAAGTGACTTAATTCTGCCTACTGTGAATGTCTAACTTACTTACCGTAAATGGTATGCAAATGCTGGAGAGATGTTTGTACTTAGCACTTGAGAGCTCTGCAAATATTAATATCTACTTAATCCACTATAAGTCTCAAATACAGAATGCATGTGCTATATCAGTGTCTAGTGTTATGCAGATATGTTTTAAACCCTGATTATACCACGTGTTCTAGCTACTTCTTTTTTGGTCTACTCTCCATTAAAGATGCATATAATGTTTCACTTTAAAGATTCTATCTGTGTCTGTTGGGTAGACCTAGTTCTTCAAGGAGCTCTGCAATTCTCAGTGATGGATATCTTCCTGCTTCACAGACAGGCCAGGAAACGCCATTCGTTGGCAGTATCGAGGCAGACTGCCTGGAACAATCTAGAAGGGCCCTTCATCGAAGCTCTACCTTAGCTTTCCACCCCGTCCCCCGTGTGGGTTTTTGATCTTGTGAGAGGAGGGAGGATAAAAAGAGGGCAATCTGCCCTTGGCAAATCTAAGACCCTCCGCTTGCTTAATTCTAAGCACTTGTCGGCTCCTGTTACATAAAGTTTTCTTCTTCCTTAGTTAGAACAAGTCATTAGTTAGGTTCTGCGGGGGCTCTCTGCCCTTGGGCTGTCTTCAGAACAGGTCCCTCATGCGGGATATTCGGAGCCATGTTGAAGGAGTCGGACTGCAAGTGGTGCCTTTCCTGTCCTGTCACCCTGTCCATCACAGATCAGCTCGACAGGTGCGTGGCATAGCGTGTCTGGGGGAGTCCAACAACACTAAGCCTGCAAGGCTTGTGCTGCCCTCTCCTCGAGGGCGTGGAAGGACCACATGCTGCGGTTCCAGGACAGCCTGAGGAAACCATTAGACTAGGTTCTGCGCAACTCGTGCCAGCCAGCAGCCCTGTAGCCTCCGGAGGCTTGGTACCGCCTGCTGCCTCCACCGGAACCATCCGTGCCGCCTCCATTGGCACCGTCCCAGACTCCGATCAGCACACTGTTCTAGGTGCTGAACCAGCATCGCTTACTTCAGCTCCTTCAGGCCTTGCAGAAAAGGAATCTTTATAGATGGTGGCTTCTCTGCCACTGGATCCTGGAAAAAAAGGAGATCCACATTCCATTCCTGTGACTGCTCAGGTGGGTTTTCCACTGGCTCCTACTAGATCTCTCTCAGTGGAGACTCTCTACTGTGCCGATGAGCCTCTGCCACCTCTACCATCTCTCACGGTGCCGGCAGGAGATATTGCTCTCCCAGTATATGATGCTCCCACTCACCGAAGTATGATCTTCCCTACAAGAGACGGGCTCCTTGCAGCTGTTGCCCACCCGCACCACTGGAGGGATTCCGCTTATTACAGGATAGGAGACCTAGAGATCCCTATAGCTGTGATTACCACTACTCCCACTCTGGGAGCAGGTGCTCTCGTGGCAGATCTTCGGAGGAGTACCATTGGCACAGAGACATGAGTTGTTCTTCATCTTGCCACCCTCCATCAAGACCTGGCCATAAGGGGCATTCATTGGAGGAACAACACCCGTCCGCCTAGCTAGCCTTGACAGCGGGACCCACTGCGGAGCTGGATCCTCACTTGCCACTATTGTTCCTGCCTACCCAGTCTTCTGGTCCCATCTCGCCTCCTACAGAGTTCACAAAGGGGTGCACCATCAGTACTGTTGGTCCAACTACCCCCTGACGCCCCTTAGGTACCGCTGGCACTTAAGGCTATTCCCTTGGGGTTTTCTTTTCATTGGGCCAACACCCTGTACTTTACCCACCCAACGGATCCTCCCACCAAGGCTAATGTCTCTTTGTTCTGCACCCCAGTTCCTGATATGAATGAGACTGTGACCCCTCCTCCTACTGATGTCATTTCCGACCCCTCCTCTGGTTACAACCGAAGATGTGTGCATCTTTCAGGCCATGCTAAGAAGGCTAGTGACAGGCATGCCGCAGGTTCCAAATAAGATCTTCAAAAAGACCCCTACTGGACCAGTGTTTGGTATCTAGGTGATAGACACAACATATTATGGTTATGGTGCCTTTCTTTGAAGAGCTTCTGGAACCAACTGGAACTGTGTGGGGTAACCCCTCATTGTCTACCCACATGGACAAGTTGGCAGTTGCCTTGTACACTATCCCTCAGGAGGGTTCCTCCGTGTTCTTCAGACACCAGGCTCCAAACTCGCTGGTTGAAGAAGTAACTACGCAACGTTCTACATCTGGAGCAGTCCAGACTTCCTCATCAGATCTGGAGGGATGCTGCCTGGATGTACCTAAATGGAAGGCTTTCTCCCAGGAGGTCCTCCTGGATGGCCAGTCAGCACAGTAGGATAGATCCCCATCACTATCAGTAGGAGGCAGACATAATAATCTTTGTGGGCATGCTGTGGGGATCTCCTTCCCATCTCCAGTTGTTTGTCTACCTTCACGCGAGTAAGAAGCAGGTGAGCTGCCTTGCCAAAGTTTGGAAGATTACAGGCAGCCTACCGTTGGAAGGAAAAGACTCCTGGTGCCAGGGGAGGAGGCAGTCCTCTCCCTGTTCACCCTCCTCCAGCAGAGGGGTGAGGAGGTATGTCCTGGGTGCCCCCTTCTCCTACGGGTGGGGGGGCCCTGAAGAGTGGGAGTAGCACCCCCGAGGGGGCTGGCTAATGATCCACAGAGATTCTGGTCCCCGCTGAGGCCGGGGACGCCTCAGGTGTAGTTTTCCAGCCATGGCACAGAGCCTGGCAGCGCTGACGCTACCAGTGTCCCTAGGGGTGGCAAGACACCCCCATGGAGGGGCATGCTGACCGGACCCCGGTAGACGCAACTGTCTTTGCCGCGGCTGAGAGCCCGGCGGCACTGTAGTCCCGCACCACCACTCCCCACCCATGACCAGGAGGGGGCTCTCCTGGCTTCAGTTTTCCCGCGCGCCACTAGGGCTCCTACGGTGTGGCAGCAACGTTGAGGGCTGGGAGGTGACGCAAAGCGCGCGAAAGTAGCGGCCCATGGCCACACCCCCTTCATTGGTGGTTTCGCAACATTGGGCGCAAGTCTCCGGGTGCAGTCCCCATCAGCCTAAGCCTCGGAGGAAGCCTAAAAGAGGCCCGCCGCTTTGCCACACCTCCCTCCCCGAAAAATGACTCCCAGGAGGAAATCAACGTTGGTGGCAGCTATGGCAGCGGGGGAGACGGCGGCAGATGGGACAGCCACAGTAAGCCCCCGCGCCCCTCCCCCCCAGCCCAGGACCCTCCCATGGAGGTCCTTAAAGAGATCCTGTCAGAGTTGAAACGTAAAAGATCTCCTAGACAATACAAGGGCCGTTCCAAGGGGGCAGGGAAGGGCAAACTCCCCGGTCTCCTCAGGGGAAGCCTCGGAGGAGATCCTGTCACTCCCTCAGATGAGGAGACCCCCCTCAGGGAAAGAAGGAAGGAAAGGCCGGGGAGAGGAAGAGACTTTTCGCAGGCTGAGGAGGCTCTGGAGATCCAGGCCTCAGAGGAACTTCACGCCTCGGAGGAAGAGGGTGCAGGCTCTTCAATAGAAGAGGGGGAACTCAGAGGCCTTGTCAGACCCGGACACACACTTACCGGTCAAATACAGGGACCAGATCTTTGACCTGGTCATAAGGGCACTACACCTTCAACAGAAGAAGGATAAACATGCCTTCTCTGAAGAGGAGGAGGAGGAAGGAGGGAATATATCCCTAGGGCCCGAGACAGAGGGATGGTGCTAGAGAGGGCCTACGAGAAGATTATTAAAAGAGAATGGCAGCAGCCTAACAAGCTATGCAAAATGAACAAGACTCAGTTGTCACTCTATTGCCCCTCTAAAAATAAGGATACCCTGCTGGTCATCCGTAAAGTAGATGCAGCAGCAGCGTCCCTCACAAGGAACTCCGTCTTTCCAACGAAGGGGGACAGACAAGGGCGTTGAGTGTAACCTCAGGTGAAACTTTGAGGAGGTGGCATCAATCATAAAAATGGCCACAGTCCCATCTTATTTTTCAAGAGCCCTGATGACCTGGATCAAGCGGGCGGGGGACCTGAGAGTATCAATGAAAATGACCAGGATACTATCGACAAGGATCCAGCTGACCTGTGCATTCATTGCAGATTCGTCTATCGATATGCTCCGATGGGTGTCTCGAGCAGCCACATCTAACATAGCAGCCCGGCGCCGTTTATGGCTAAGATCATGGAAAGGAGATGCCATGGCGGTAGGGGGCCCCTTCCAAGGAGCAAAGCTCTTCAGGGTGTGCCTTGACAAAGTTCTAGCTGATGCAGCGGACAAGTTGAAGAAGCAAACCCTTCAAAGTGTGGGGATCAACAAAAGGTTTTTTCATTCCTCCAGCTCGTATCAATCGACAGGAAACGCGAGGCGACCATTCTTCCTGCACAGGGGCAATCAGCAGAAGTATAGGCCCAGATGGAACAAGCAGAAAGGGCCAGGACACAGATCTGAACACCCACAGGGACTGAGTCACCCTAAGACGGACGCATGACGTCGGGATCATGCACCCTCTGGATCAAAGCAACCTAGGGGGCAGGCTCAAAAGGTTCACGGACAATTGGGCAACAGCCACCTCCGATACTTGGGTCCTGTACAACATCCAGAGGGGGTACTCAATAGAATTCTCCCGATTTCCCCGAGACTCTTTCACTGCCTCTCCAACATCCAACAATCCACAGAAACATCTCGCGATGCAAGCAGAGATAGACAGACTCCGGACCATCAGGGCCATAGTGCAGGTGCCTGGGCACGAACGAGGTACAGGTCTCTACTCGATCCTGTTCCTGGTACCGAAAAAGTCGGAGGAATGGAGAGCGGTACTCGACCTCAAGAAACTGAACCAGTTCGTCAGGACGAGAAAATTCAAAATGGAAATCCTACCGTCCACAAGGGTGGCAATATTCCTAGGCGAATGGTTAATGTCCCTCAATCTAAAGGAGGCTTATCTTCATGTACCTGTTCTCCCCGCGCACAGGCAATGGCTCAGGTTCTCTTATGGCCTCCAGCATTGACGATACACGGCCCTTCCGGTCAGCCTCACCACCTCTCCCAGAACTTTCACAAAGGTCTTAATCCCGCTGATTGCCAACCTCAGGGGAGAGGGGATCAAGATCCTTACCTGGACGACATTCTGATTCGATCGCTGTCTTACGAACGGGCACTACGGGATATTCACCGGACCATTCGGTATCTTCAGGAACATGGGTTTCCTGGTGAACTTCAAAAAGAGCCAAGTCGATCCAACCCAGTCACTGGAACACCTGGGGGTGGTTCTGGACACCCTCAACTACAAGCTCTCGCTAATGCAGCAGAGGCAACAAAGACTGTTACTCCTGATCAGGCAAGTAATCAAAAGCCACAGGACCAGACTCAAGGAACTCACCAGCCTTCTGGGTAGCATGATACCTTGTCTGGGGATCCTGCGGTGGGCCAGGTTCCATGCCAGGCCATTGCAAAATTTCCTGAGACCATGGCAGGATCAACTGACTTAGGAGAAAAAACCCTGGATATCAGTCCCGGAACAGATCAAGAAATTGTTCAGGTGGTGGAGTCACAAAGACAGGTTCAAACACAGGGTCCCACTAGCAGATCCGGACGAAGTACCGATGACCACAGATGTGAGTCTCTGTGGGTGGGGCGCACACGCACGGTGCAGACCCACACAAGACAAGTGGCTCAGCTGGGAGAGGAAACACCGCATTAACTGGCTGGAGCTAAGAGCAGCCTATCTGGCTCTGCGGAAGCTGGCCCCTCTGATCAAGGGAAAACATGTCCTGATTTATATGGACAGTACGATGGCGAAGGCCTACATCAACCACCAGAGGGGATCACGATCCGAAACACTACACCAGCAGGCCTTGGCGCTAGTCAGGTGGGCGGAGAACAACTTACAGTCCGTCAGAGCATTGCAGGGAAAAACAAGCAAGCAAGCCGACTGGCTAAGCAGGGAAAAGATAGAGCCGGGGAAGTGGTCTCTCCATCCAGCGTCATTCCAGGTCATAGTCAGATCCTTCGGGAGTCCGGAAGTCGATCTTTTAGCCTCCTAAACCAACGCAAAAACTAAGAATTTCATATCCCGAAACCTGGACCAACAGGCGGTGGCATTTGACGCTCTGCACCTGGCATATGCCGTTCCACCTTTTCCACTGATACACAGAACAGTAGCAAAAATCAAGAAGGAACAAGCCAAAGTCATCCTCGTGACCCCATACTGGCCGCACCAGCTATGGTTCGCGGACGTATTGGAAATGGCCTCAGCACCGCCGAGCAGACACGACATTCTGTCCCTAATCCTACACAGCAACCCAGAATCCCTCAAACTAGCAGCTTGGAGATTGAAAGGTTAGGCTACTCCCAGCAGGTCATGGAGACTATGCTCCAGTCTAGACGGCCGGCAACTAAACATATATACCAGAGTACCTGGGCTCGTTTTGCCAGGTGGTGCGAGGATAGGGGAGGGAGACCAGTTAAGGTCTCCCTTACGGTTATCTTAGACTTCCTCCAGGAGAGCTTAAACAAGGGGCTAAAACCTAATACTCTGCAAAGATAGGTAGCAGCCCTGAATAGTGTGTTGTGCACCGTTAGACGCTGCGGGGTAGCGAGACACCCCCCCCACATAATCCATTTCCTCAGGGCGTCTAGAGTAGTCGTTTTCCCTCCTGGGACCTGAATTTACTTCTCAGGGCTCTGACGGGAATCCCCTTTTGAACCTCTCCGAGAGGTATCACTTTATCTGTTGCTCAAGATAGCTTTTCTAATAGGGATTACTTCAGCCCGTAGAGTATCTGAACTGAGTGCCCTTTCCATGGACCCAGGTCTTTGTGTTTTCAGGGAATCTTCTGTTGTCCTCAGATTAGACCCAGGTTTTCAACCTAAGGTAGATACTCGTTTCCATAGGGAGCAGGAGGTCATACGTTCCTCCTTCTGCCCTAGACCATCCCACCCCCAGGAACGTGTCTGGCACAATCTGGATGTCACCAGAGTGCTACGGATTTACCTAGACCGTACAGCTCTTTTTAGGAAGTCATCAGCCTTATTCGTCTTGTTTAGTCCTCAGAATAGAGGGAAGAGAGCTTCCAAGGTTGTTATAGCGCATTGGATTTCCCTTTGTATTAAGGAGGCCTATAAGGCACAGGGAAAATCACCTCCCCTGGGGATATTCGCTCGCTCCCGGAGAGGGGCTGCTACCTCTCAGGCCTTAGAAATTCAGCCTCTTACGGGGAAATTTGTCGGGCAGCGGCATGGTCTTCAATTCATTCTTTTACGAGACACTATAAGATACCGCTGCACCAATTGGCCGAAGCGGTGTTTGGGAGACGGGTGTTTCAGGCGGTATTATAGGAGGTACCTGGACCTCGATTCGCTTGACACATCCTGTTTTGATCTCCTGCCATTAGCCGTTTTCCGTCCCCCCCCCCCCATTCAGCTTTGTAATATTGGGACACCACTATGGAATGTCCCTACTGTACTGTGCTGACTGACCGTCCAGGAGGACCTCCCGGTAGAAAGGTAAATTGGGCATTTACCTCCTGAATTTTCCTTCTGTGGGAGGTCCTCCTGGATGGCCAGACCCACCCGGAGTGAAACTTAACTCTGAGGTGCCTAGGGTCTAGAATGAACATTTCCCCAAAATGAAAGGGAAAGGAGGGGATAGGGAACCGATAGTTAGGTTCTAGTGAAGTGGGGTATTCATTGGTCCATGGTTAAAATTAGTTTTGTTAGTATTTGTTATGCAGAGTGGAAGGAAGCTGTAAAACACTGGAGATGGGAAGGAGATCCCCTGAGCATGCCCACAAAGATTATTATGTCTGCCTCCTACTGGTAGTGATGGGGATCTACCCTACTGTGCTGACTGGCCGTCCAGGAGGACCTACCTCAGAAGGAAAATTCAGGAGGTACGTGCCCAATTTTCCTTTCTTTTCCACAACGCTTTTGTTGAGGCCTGCTAATTATTTATCCATCATATACAGTTACCAGCGTTGATTGTAATCCCAGGCCACCTCCACCACTGACCCAATCCACCGGGCAGCCTTACAGATGGAGAGTGCTCAGTTAGTACAATTCCAGCTCGCCTCCACTATGCACACTACAGACTGTGTAACTTGTGGTATAGCAACATGACTCAGATCCAGCTGCCCTTATTCTGGAGAACAAGATTTGGATAGAGGACCTACCTTCCGATGGCATGGACCATTTGCTAAATCAGCAGATGAAACGTTGGCCAAGTTTAAAGAGACTTTCCAAATAGCTAGATCGTTGGGAGTAGTCCGAGGTATAAAAAAAGTGGTAGTACTTGATGCATGCCTCCTACTCTTACTTCTAGAGGGCCACGTCCTCCTTTCATGTGTTTCCCTTGGTGGCAGCAGTCCCAACAAATGCTACTTTCAACTCCAGATACTTTGTAGTCCCCAAACGGGATGTGGGCCTCCCATTGATTTGAGACAACTTAATACATTTGTGCAAAAATGGTTTAGAATGGTTATGTTGCAGTCCATTCTACCCGCTCTGAAGACAAATTCTCATGGTTGGTCTTCTTCGACCTCAAGGATGCTTTTTTTTTTCATATCTCGATCTGATATTCTCTCAGGAAATACTTGCATTATAGATGGCACTACTTCCAATATGTTGTTGTGGCTGTAAAGCTCAGAAGATAGGACATTCGAGACTTCCCCTATCGGTAACAGGAGCTCGAGGGTTAGTGAACTGGCAGTTCTGAGGGCATCTCCTCCTTAGTATTTCATAGAGACAAAGTGGACTTGCAGATTGATCCATCATTCATTCCAAAAGTGGTCTCTCCTTTCCCCATCAATTAAGTTATCTCTCTTCCAGTGTTTTTTCCAAAACCACATTCTTCTCCAGGAGAAGCTGCACTTCATACACTCGACTTGAAAAAGGCTTTGTCTTTTTAAATCCACCATACGAAGCCGGTCAGGGCTTCTGATGCCCTTTTTGCAGTTCCAAGTCTTCTCTCCAAGAATTGCCAAATGGCTACTGAAGTGTATTCATACTTGCTTCACTGTTGTGGGGAAAACGCTTTCAGAAGGTCTGAAGGCTCATTCCACAAGAGCGGTTCCTACCTCTATGGCGAACGTTCGAATGATCCCTGTTGTCGACATCTGCAAGGCTGCAACACGGTGCTCTTTGCAATACTTCTCGAAGCATTACTCTTTGGACCTGTCAGCACGTAGGGGCTCTGCTTCTGGGAGAGCCGTGCTGTAGTCTTTAAGACTGTTCCTGGCACCGTCCTCAGGTAAGTGCCCAAATGCTTATTACTTTCCCGTCAGTGGGAATTGCGGAGCTCCTCAAAAAAGAAAATTAGGTTATTTACCAGTAATTGAGTTTGTTGAGAGAGCTCCGCGTAGTCTCCGTACCCGCCCATCTTCCCCCTCTGGCTTGGAATGAATAATTTATAGTGCTCTTGCCTTTGGGTTGGAAGGAACTGAGGCAGTGAGGTTGTGCCCTCTCCTTTTATTCTCCCTTCCTTTCACGAGATCAAAAGCCTTTGCGGTGGGGGAGGAGTGCTAAGGCAGAGCCTTGACTCTCCTAGATTATTACAGGCAATCTGCTTGGATACTACTGATGAGTGAAGTGTCCCAGATTGCCTGCAACGCAGGAAGATCCCCATCCGTGAGAATACGCAGAGCTTCACTTGGTTCCGTAAGTAACCTACATTTCCTTTTGGCAATCCTCCTTTTTTGTAGCTGACGTTTCTCATTTGTATTTCATTTTTGTGCCGCCATGTTTTGATTAATGGGTTTCTCTCCTTTCTCTTGGATGCAGCATCCCCATGTCTATAGCCCTGTAATACAGGGTAATGCTAGAATGATGGCACCCCCTACACACGCGCAGCCTGGTTTAGTCTCGTCCTCAGCAGCACAGTATGGGGCGCATGAACAGACGCATGCCATGTATGGTAGGAAATGTTTTCTGTTCTATGGGACCTTTTAAGTTGCTATGCTCTGCAGAGAGGCCTTAGTATCCCAAGCTTAAGGGCTTTTAGTTGACGATCACTTCATGTTAGTGGGCTTGGCCTAGAGATTATTGCCAGTAATGCAAAGTGCACAAACAGTGCTGCAAGTGTGTAGCTGCAAAGGGCGATGGTTTGTCTGTCATAAGCTGCTGCTGTTTCTGCTACTGGGACTGTTCCTTGGTATAACGAGATCTATGGGTTTCTCACAATAGTAACTTCAGTTTCAAAACTAGAGACTCCCAGTTTACACAGAATTAATGACCAAATCATTGCTGATAATATGCATTAACGGTTTAAAAAGTTGTCCATCAGGTCAAGGTATACATTTTGTGGATGGAAGATCTTCAAATACAGAAACCAAACTTTTCCAAACAATTATTCATGTAAGCTTGCTATATAAATTACCTTGGTGGCAACTAGAACTCTTCCAGGTTGTCAGCCTGATTTGCCAGTATCATGGGGAATAATTGCACAGTACAATGGAAACCACTTCCATAGCCTTAAAAACCGCAGTCAAGCCCTAGACTGAAGGACAAACCAAGCCTCCAAACTTGCTAATTAAAAGGCTAATCAAAATCGTGAAGAGGCTGAGAGACTGACGCAAATGATGAAAGGGGAGGGAAAACCTTTTGCCTTTTTGGGTAGAGATTTTGAAGGAATTTGACTGTCGCCAAAGTCACTTGCGGAATTTTCCTAGACTGCACTTTTATGTAACGGACAGCTTTGTGTGTGTCCTGGTGACAGTTTGCATGTATCATCTTACTGGTAGATACTCTTGTCATGAAAATGTATGAATCCCAAAGTCTGAAGGTTTAATAGTTAAGAATCTGACTGCTGATTTGGTTCCATCTTGAAAAGCCTTCCTCCTTTAGGATGCCCACTATTGTACATTAGCTTAATTCATGGAGAGAAGAATGGAGCTGCCTGCCACTTACTCAGCAATTTCATAATGTCAACTATCCTTACCTGATGCAGCTTAGCGAGTTCCCTTGGCATCATTGTGCAACCATGTCTATTTGTCTGTCCATACACCTTAAATTATTTGTCACCAATATTCTAACATCCCATAGATACCCATAGTTTACTTTTATTGCAAATTGTGGCCATAGTAGATTTGCAATTCAAACGATAACTTAATGATCTGTGTTCTGACACGGTTAACAAGTGTCTGAAAATTCTGAAATTTATTGAAAAGGTTCCTCCTTTCACTTGAGCCTGAAGCATTGGGTTCTCTTGCAGTGTTTGGTCTTGCTAGGGAGCAGTTACCAGATTAGCCTTCTGAACTCCTGACCTCCTCCTTAGCCAATTGGGTGCTGTGCCAAAGATTCAGGCAGTTGGCCTCAACTCAGTGCGATGCATCACGATCCAATTACAAGGGAGCATGTTGCTTTGGCGGCGACGAGAGCATTTTCTTGCTTTCTTCAGGCCTGCCTCAACGTGAATGGTCTAACAGACATCCTCTGCCTCTTGGACTGGATTTCCATAGCGCTTGCATGAAACGACTTCTCGTGCAGCGGCTATGGGACTCGCTATAGGGCAATGTTAAGTCCAATGTCCTAGACCAGCAAATCCTTCATGCTCCTGCTTATTTCTTGTGTTGAGGGTGAGAATCACTGCCAGGTTGGCAGACACTCAAGCTTTAGTCACTGCCATTTAAGTGGCTGACTGTTTGAGGCACTTGGTTCAAGTTCCTGTACCACCAAATGCAAAGACTAACTCTCCATGGGACATCTGGCTGCAGAAGGCCCATGCCACATGTTGGGTGGAGATAGGTATTAGAAGCTTTCTCGCTGCTATTTTGAACTACAGCACAAGAGAGCCTCTAAAAACATTGCTCTCTGAGCATATGATTTCACCCCATGGCATCTTAAGTAGGGGCCGTTGCATCAAGGTATCGACTACGCCAGCACATCCCCAAAAGGCTTGTTTGTTGGCTAATTCTTTGGGAATTGATATCTGGCGTAACTTGAACTTGTACATGTTATGGAAACCATTTACAGTTAGAAATAAGAGTTGCTGCTTCCCCTTCTCCCCACCCCCAGTATAAACCTGATGAAGCCAGTTCCAATGTTCACTTGCTCGTTCTTACGTTTAAGCTGTAAGGATTTAAGGATGTCTGCATTTAGTGTGGGGGTTTCCCCTTATAAAACAGGTTCAGAGATGTGACTGCTTAAGAGAGTTTTACTTTTTGTAACTGAGGCAAATAGAAATTATGACCAGCAGCTCAACTGAGAGCAATTGCCAAAGTATCTGCTGGTTGCTAAGTCTCTGAAAAGTTTCATTGGTTTTCATTTCCTCCATGACTGAGGCTTTTGAGTCCTGGAAAGCTTGCAACCTTTATTCATGCACCATTTTCCTAAAAGTTAAAGACTAGTGTGAAGTAGCTTTTGAGCTTGGCATTGATTGTTTTTGCAAGATATCTACATAGAAGGCAGCTCCAGGAAATCAAATTGGCTTCCATCTTGCACCCCTGGGATAGCCCACATTTATTTCTCATCACTTTAATTGTTGAAGTAGGAGGCTTTTGAAGGGATGTTAATGTAACTGCCAAGCAGCCGTCTATTGATGGTGCATTAAGAGAAAATTTCAGTTGCCTGGGGGAGTTAATATTAAACAAGTTTATTTTATCTGGCCTTTCTGAACC
This sequence comes from Sphenodon punctatus, assembly GCA_003113815.1. Classification (NCBI taxonomy): domain Eukaryota; kingdom Metazoa; phylum Chordata; class Lepidosauria; order Sphenodontia; family Sphenodontidae; genus Sphenodon; species Sphenodon punctatus. The sequence continues at coordinate 7,046,132 of QEPC01002388.1, forward strand.
CCGAAACAGGACTAATGACAGAAAACACTTTGAGAAGTTTGACATAGACACTTACGGGTTTTTAACTGCCAGGTGAGAATGGTTTAATGCTGGATTGCTTATGTATTGATTCCATAGAAAAGTGGTTCAGTTTGCTGTGTTAAATGGGGCAGTCTTACGGCTATAAAATAAGGGTGATGACCTAGCCCCTCTCCTCACAGGTCATGGGAAGTTGACTGATAAATCCTTATGAGTAACAGACAGGAATTGTACAGGATCACTCTCCTCACAAGGCACAAAGCAGTCAGTGTGCTCTCCATCTATTGAAGCTGGCAGAAGAAATACATTCTTATAACAATTTAACTTCTGGTTTCCTATTGAATTAAATGCATGTGTTTTTTCAGTAGTTGCTGTCTTTGTAATATTCCCACTATGGTTTGGCAAGCCTTGTTTTTAAAGCACTAATTTCTGGAGGGTTGTGGCGGGCAGGGGATTGTATTGACACATCACTAATGCCTTTGCTTGCTCCTTGCTCCCTTTTCTCCTGAGCATGTTTTGTCTGGCTCTCTGACCCTATCTGGTTTTCTGTCTTGCTGTAGAGTCTGTTCTAATACCCTAAATAAAACAGTGGGGTGGGGGCATGTTTTATGCGTTTCAATGAGCCTTCAGGGACAAAGACGGAAGCAGTCTCCAATTATGTCTTTCGGGAGCTAGGAACACGTGCAATATGCCCCCCACCCCCCAAAAAGACCTATTGACTGGTTTGCCTAATTGTAACTATTTTAATTGTGCCTCTGATATTGATGGAATGTGACCGACTGTTACTGCATATTTTAACAGTTTTGTATTGACTTCGCTGTTCCGATAGAGAGCTTGCCGGGACTTGTTCAGCACAAATAGATAAAAATGAGATCTGCATGAAAACCGCCTTAAAAAATAAATGTATCTCAACTTTTCCAGAAGATTGGAAGCGTTCCTGGGAAGAGGCTAATTTACCTTTCTATTTCCCCAAATTCAGCATGTCCCAAAATACCATACAGCAAGGAGACAGGCCCTTCTTTCTACTTTGCCAGTGAGTTGGGGTTTTTGTACTAACTTTGATTTGTACAGTAAAGCACTTTCCAAAGAATGTATGTTAAAGGAATTCACTTGTTGAGCGGAGAAACAAACTTGCACCAAACCAAAAGCCAGAGAATTTTGCAAAATTGATAAGTGAACTTGCACAGCAGCCAAAGTCAAATGACCCTTGTCTTGAGTGATCAGAAGAATGGATGAGTTCCAGCACCTCCCTGCAGAACACGTAAGCTTGTGTTACAGGATGATGGGCTTTGAAGTCTTGTCTTTGGTCCGTCTATGGTCCCTGGAGGTTAAAATGGCTGCAACCAGGTCTTCCCTAACTTTTCATCTGTGTTTAATTATCTTCAACCCAGTAGGGAAATATTTTTCTCTCCCTGTCCCTTCCAAAAATGTACCTTCTAAGATTGTGTAGGAAGATGGGATTCAGGAGGAAAGGGGTACCCTGGTAGTTTCCCAGCAGTCAAGTTCTGTGGTCTGCACTATGCAAGGGGGGGGCGTGTTGTACCACCCCCACAGTACTGTCAGGAGAGATTGCAGGGACGTTGTAATCGGGCACTCTCCCATAGGAAAGGGGGAGCTTGGGGCTGCTTGCTGGGAGAAAGCTGCATCCGAAATGACAGCATCGCTTACCTGTCTGTATTTGGGAAGGGCTCTGTGCCTCCTCTCTTTATAGCGCTTCCATCAGCATGGGGAACGGGCCAGATGTTCAGGTACCTGAGAATCCATCCATCCTGGACTGAAAAACACTCGATTGAGAACTTGGCTGTGGGGCCTTGGTACTCGTGATCCCTCTAACCTTACACAGATCCCATCCCAAAACTTAGCATGGTGGTCTGCTTTTCTAAGCGACGCACGTCTCGGGTGAAACATTTGTTTTAAGGTTTCACTACTTGGGGAACTTGGATCGGAAACCACCCTTCTGTGCACAGCTCGCAAGTTCCCTAGAATGACCATGCAGTGATTTGCATCTCTGTGGTTTAAATGAGCAGGGTGGGTTGCAAATGAACACTTTAACCTCCTGTACCACAGCAAGACTGTGTTTTAAATTGTCTTGATCCATCCATTCATAATAGATACATTTCATTCTCTTTTTGGCCAGACTCTCTGAGTGCAGGGACAGAATGTTTGGAATTTAATGTCCATTAAAGCCAGTTGTGCGTTTTGACTTAGAGGGAAACCGTTGCATAGAATAACTCTATATGATGTGTCTACATTAGAAATGTAGTTTTAACTGCTCTTTTTAAAAAGAAAAAACCAAGAGCTTAACTAGGTTTGTCTTGGTTTGGTGCATTGAAATTCTTTTAACAAGTTCATTCCTTTGATGGATATTCTTTTAAATGGAGTCCACTGTGCATGTGTTAAATGACTTGACAAAGCTGTGTATGTCTACACTATGCAAGAGACGTTGCTAATGATTTACTTCCTACCATTCAAACTAAGGTCTTCACCATCTTACTGGGTCTGGCAGCAGCCATGAAGCCTCTCAGGGCAATGCCTGACTTCGATCTAGGCTGGGTAGTTCTTGCTCTCTGGGCCTTTGTTGCATTGATTTCTAATCTCAGCCAGTTCTGTGGATATTGCAATAGCTATCTCCCACCTTGCTTTCTCTACCCTGGTTCAGAAGCCTTGACTGTTGCTTTTTTCTCTCGCTCCGGGCAGTATGAAATTCAGTCCTTTCAAAAGCACCTGGTTACGGAATTGCCTATTATAAATGTGTCGCTCCAGACGGTCACCTAGCTAGTCTGTATTTCAGGGATGGACTCAATTCCCAACCCCCAAGGCCTGTGTCACCAACATGGTCATTTGTGCAAGTTGTGGCCCTTGGCAGCAATGTCCCGAGATGCCTCCTGGGGTAAAGCGCCAGCTGTGATTCAGCTAACGGGGCCGTTATGGCAGCGAGGGGACTGGAACTAGCCAAGAGCCGTATCTGGCTCCCAAGCTGCTTTCCCCCCCTACCCCCCCTGTTATAATAGGGAACCCTTTGATTCAAGTGAGGTGTAAGTGGCCTGGAAGGTGCTCATGGAGGATGCATTTGTAACGAAGGCCACTTTCAGACATGCCCCCCCCCCCCATTTGGGCTACGGGGCGGGGGGGATGCGCAGCCTGAATGTGCGGAGCTCGCCCGGTCTGAAAACCCCCTCCCCCGGCTTTGCCGGCAGAGACGCACAGGGATTTATTTCTTATTTATTTATTTTGAAATATTTTATCCCGCACCCTCCTGCAGAACAGCAGCTCAAGGCAGTGCACAACAATTATTAGAATAAAATCAAACCATAAAAAACCAGCTAAAATTTTTAAAACCATAAAGTACAGAGCTTGATGCAGAGCTTGATTTCCTGTTCTGCATCCCTGCACGTCTCTGCTGGCAAAACTGCCCGGGGGGGGCTTTCAGACCGGCCGATCCCTGCCCATATTCGGCCTGTACATCCCCCCCACCCCCGGCAGCCTGAATATGCGTTGGGGGGGGGCGGGGGGGCAATGTGGCCCCAGTTGCTAAGCTAGGGATGTTTGTGGTTTTTAAGAGAGGGAGGAGGGGTGGAGATGTCGACCCTGCACGGGTGACTTGTACTTTAGGGAGCAGTTACAGACTAGAGAGACTCCTTATTGCTTTGCCCCAGATTTGGAGAGGCAGCAACGCAGGCAATGTAGCCTTGTTGAGACCTTAAGGAAAGGCTACTAGAACTTCTTTAGCTCTTATTCCTGTGTTTATTATGGACGTCGGAATGGAAGTAGCTTCCTTAAAGTCTGCTGCCTGGGTTGAGTGACTTTCCGGATTGAGGGCTGGGGTGGTGTTGGTGTTCCTGCAAACGCTCTGCAGAAATGTCGTCGGGTGAGTGTGCCCTGCGGGTCTGGAGCCAGCGTTCAACACTCTGTAGGATCAAGCCTTAGAGCAGGTGTACGATGGCTTCCTTTTTTACATCCTCCTGAGGACAGGGGTTGTGAGAAGGTTGTGATTCAGCTGTTAAACTCATGGAGTAGTTTTGTAACACTTTATTATTTATTCATTCAGTCAATCAATCCGTTTTTACAGCATTCGCCAAATAAAATGTATTTATTCACATTTCTAACCCTCCCTTCTCCATAGAATCAGGGCGGCTCCAAGTTAATAGACTCCTAACTTGCCTGAAGTAATTGTGTAACCATAATAATCAAGGGGTGTGTGTGTCGTTTTGTGTGTGTGTGAGAGTGTGAGCGAGTAGGTCAGATGATCTCTTATTGGACCAACTCCTAGCGGGTGAGACTGTGTAAGCTTTTGGGGCACAGAGTCAGCCTGTCCTTGATACCTCCCTGCTGTGGTTCCTTACATTGGTTTTGAATTCTTTTGTTATGCAAACTCTCTCCCTCCCATACCTGCATTTATATTCCACATTTGATTATTGGTTCTCTCATTGGATTTAAAATGTATTGAATGCTAATGCCCCCTGCCAACAACTCTCTCCTGATTTCTACACCCCACCCCATGTGCCTGTCTTTGTATTTTTGCTCAGTCTCTAGTCCCAACTTTTTAAAAGCCTGAGGAAGGGCCCTGTGTGGCCCAAAAGCTTGAACGTTCTCGCCTACAGTAGTTGGTCCAATAAAATAATCTCCACAGAATTTAATTGTGATGGGCAAGTATTGAATTAGGGTGACGGACGGGTGGGAATACCGCCCTCCCCCCAAGAAAGGGATAGAGGGAGCTGCAGAAGTTGAAGGGATGTGTCCTCCCAAACTTGATAATTTTGTAAAAACTGGAACCTCGAGGATTTTTTTTCTAAGAAGGTTCCCAGCCTGAAGTTTGGGCTTTGCTTTAGATTAAAGTGGGTGTCAGCTTGTTTCAGTAGCTAGGTCTATTCTACCTGTAACTTGCTTTCTTGGGTAAGAACTTTTGTCTGGAATTTGATTACCTTTACACTCTTAAGCTTATTTTTATTAATGATAATTATAAAAATAATTTTCAGCAGCAGCTGTCGTATTTATAAGCAACCAGAATAGATCATGGCAGCACCTTTACTGATATAAACACGTTTTGGAGAGGTATATTTTGATACTCAGTTTTTTTGGGGGGGAAATGGGGGTTTGTTTGAAATTTTCTTGCCATGCTGTTGTCCTGCTGAACGTTTGGCTTTCTAAGACAGTGGTGTCTGTCTTGACCCCCTTTTGCTTTTCCCCTCTGTTCAGAACTTCTCTTAGGACGTTCTGTTTATCCTTGTAATGGAGGGCTCGATTAACAGAGCCTTTTTTTCACCATGACCTCTTGTTGTCATCTTTTGAACCATGAAGGCATGGAAGAGGCACACAGCACATGTTAATAGCTGTAAAATAATCCTTTTCACCCATCTCTAGCAAATCAAATGTGCACGTGGTGAAATTACTCCTACTCACAACTTGGAAGTTTGTAAGACTGCAGCGGGTGTGTTTAACAAGTCTTGAATAAAAACTCGCCTAGCTTTGTAATGAAGACTTGGCCCAAGCCCAGTTCTTGGCTTTACGTGGACAATGGAGGAGTTGCTGCTGCTCCTTCTGTGTTTCCATTCCCCACAAGGAAAGCTGTGCCAGTACCTGCCTGCTCTCTAGGTTTGGGTGTTGGGCTGCTAAAATTCCTGACTAGCACAACGTGAAGTTGAACCCCAGACTTAAGGCGCTTCATGTAGCTATGAAGTGTCTCCGAAAGAATGAGTAACTTCCATCTGATTTTAGAGAGTATGAACACGTTGTAAAACTTGTGTTTGCGGCTTAAAAGGAAAGTCAAGTATAATGACCAAGTTTTGGATGGTGACGAAGACTCGAATCCTTTCTGGACTCCATCTTGGTCTAAAGATGCATTCACACAGGGCACTTTTCCCACTTCTTAATTTCCTTCGGGAGAGAACAATTGTGCGTTGCCACTTCCCCGGCCTTTCAGCTTTGTTGGCTAGATTTCCATGGCCACGGTCAGGGATTCCGTGCTGTCACATGAGTCTGGCGCTGGCAGGCCAAGGCCAAGGGCAGGAAGTGTCCCTTTCCAACACTACGAGAAATCTGGCAGAAGGACAAAGCACAGTTTTTAAGACTTGGTTTGTGGCCTGCTACTGGCGGGTTATCTGTGCATCGCAAGAGAGGCGTCCTGCCACCTTATCTAGTCGCATTCCTTGCATTTCAGGAGTGTGTCCTAGGCTAGCCTTGCCTTGCCATAAGTTTGACAGCCAACTACCGCCCCCGCCCCCCCCCGCTTTTGGCATGTCAGTATTGAATACCATAAAAAGTAGCATGTTTGATTAGTTTGCAGTCTTGCAGTGTAGTCCTGAGTGTATTAATATGGCTCCTCATCTGCTTATCAAAGATGAATCAACACAAGTATATAGCGGGTGTTTTTCTCCCGGACACTGTGCTTGCCCAGAGTTAATGACTTCTTCAAGGACTGAGCATGCTGATGGATCATTGCATTAAAGAGGAGAGTTCTCCTAGTTGAATAAAACCCTCCCTTTTCTTAGCGAGATGTGAAGTATCGATCAGCTGGCTGTGACTTTCTCTCCAGCTGTAAGAAACTGACATTGGAGACGTGCTCAAATAATTGGCAGAAGATCAAAGTCACCGATTTCTCCAAAACAGAGCTGCATCTTGTGTCTCTGCCCTTTTCTTTTCAGAATGAACCTACTGGAGCCCCCCACTTTGTGTAGGCGACGGGTGCATTTAACGTTTCTGCAGCGGCAGCAGGATTTCGATAGCTCGAATCCTACAAGTTGAGAGGGTGCTTTAATGGAGCAATTAAATCTCTTTGCACTAGGCGTCAGACTTGCCTAGTATAAAAGAGAGAAGGAAGCAGAGCTGGGAGTCTTGGAGCTGAGCTCAGCTTGCAGTGATATCGCAGGGGGGTGCAGTCCACTCTCACACTAACTGAAATGTCTCTCTCCTCTTCCCCCCCCAAATGAAATTACACGGAGCATGTGTTTGTTTCTCAGGCGGCTGCTCCTTGCTTGACATGTAGCAAAGTCCCAAGGCAGCTTTTTATGTTGTCTATTCCAGGCCAAAGTGGCCCATTTTGTAGCCAAACACGACAGGACTTGCCAATGAGTGACCCTTTGTCACATTTCTGCTCCGGAAGAGGAGGCTTTCCCTTGGAGCTGCAGTGACTAGAATTCTGTCTCTTGTATAGGCGGTCTCCCTGCTGTGCTCTGGTAGAGTCATGCTCCATGAGATTAAAGAAAGGGGGGGAAAAAGTAGTAACGACTAAGAAACTTGCAGGGAAGGTCTTTTAAATTTGGTTTGGGGGGAGCAGCAGGGGGGAAAGTGAGGGCACTGTATTAACCAAAACAGAGAGCCTGCAAGTCTCTTCCGTTTCATGTACGTACAGTGCATGTGCGTGGTTAATATACAAGTGCCCACCCCCTGACTGTAATCTGAGCATGCTCCTGAAGAGTAGCAGCGTGAGGGTAGCCAGGTCAAAACCTTTTTGGATGGTGGAAATAGAATCAAAATGGCAGTGAATTCAGTTCGATGCTTCTGTTTTTAAAGCAGTTTAGGTTTGTTGTTTTTTTTTAAAAAAGAACTAAATCATATACATAAAAAGACTGGTCACTGACAGCAAAGGTGAAATATCACTGCTGTATCTATTATGTGGTGTTGGAAAATGAAGCTCGGTGACAGTGATCAGTCCCACTAAAACATGTAAAGTTTTTTTAAAAACCAAAGCACTTTAGCGCTAAGGTGGTAATTGCAAGCGGAATCCGAGCTGCACCTGGGGGGGTTGGCGGTGTGTGCGTTTGGGGATGTCTCTTGCTACTAGTTGTCGACCTTCTCGTTTTCATTGCAGTTTCCACTGGCTCGCTTGCTCAGCAATATGCCCACCCTAATGCCACCCTGCACCCGCACCCGCAGCACCCGCAGCCTTCGGCCACGCCAACAGGGCAGCAGCAAAGCCAACATGGGGGAAGCCACCCAGCTCCCAGCCCAGTGCAGGTAAAAGTCAACGTCTTGGCTTTGCAGCCCGCAGATTGGAGAGCTACTAGAACTCGGAAATATCACTTCCTTGTGATTTGCATGCTGGATGAAACTGGGCAGTGCAGCTGAATTTCCTGGTTAGAGGGCTGGGCAGTGGAGGTTGGGGTTGGGGTGGGAGGCTCTAGCAGAGCAGTTGATTTTTAAGAGCACACGCTGCAAATGGCAGAGGTGGGAGTTCACTCTCTTCTTTTTCTGCAGGAAAGTCCAGCGCGTTTAAGTCTTCGGTGACCTGGCCGCCTTGGGTAAAGGGAAGCCAGGCTAATATGTGCGGGGTTGTGGCTTGCTGTGCTGCAGGGGCCCAGTAGGGGGAGTGCGCTCTCCAGGGAGTTCTGGACTGCGGAAGAGTGTCCGCTTAACTGTCGGGACAGTGTTAAAACGCTAGCACCCTGTCTCTAAAGCGAACTTACCTGCTTCGGTTTGCAGCACCATCAGCACCAGGCAGCACAAGCGCTCCACCTGGCCAACCCGCAGCAGCAGTCGGCGATCTACCACGCTGGTCTGGCTCCAACTCCACCTTCCATGACCCCGGGCTCGAATACGCAGTCGCCCCAAAATAGTTTCCCAACAGCACAACAGACGGTCTTCACTATCCACCCTTCCCACGTCCAGCCCGCCTATACCAACCCGCCGCACATGGCCCACGTGCCACAGGTAACAAGCCCTCGAACCCGACCTCCGAAAGACTCAATGTTTTCCTGATCCGCGGGTGTCTTTCACACCGGGGCGGCAGGGCGGGGTTGGCCTGGTGGGAACTACCTCCCTTCCATCATGGATTGTGCTAAGAAATAATCTGTGTCCACATGGTGTGTGAAGGACCTGCCTCTGCTACAGACTCTGGCCTCTTGTAATGTATCTACGATAGCTACCATGGGATGCTCCTTGGAGAACGTCGAAAGGGTTTGTAATGTCTCTAATGGGGGAAGCATTCATGGTTCCGACATTTGGAACCTCTTGGAAAGGAAGCTAGCAAGCCTAGGGGGACAGGACAGGACAGGAGGTTAGTAGATGAGTCTACTTTAAACAGTGTACTGTCAGGAAGGGTAATTTTATGCACCTTGACTGCCCAGGGTGTGGTGGGAGCTTTGTGTGGGGTGGGGGGGTGTGTGTGTCGCGTGCAGCCTAGTAAACTCACCGTTCTGGTAACACCGTTTCCGAAAAGAGGGCACGATAAGAAAAAAACGAACACTTGGTGAAGGGCAGTGCGTACAGCTAGAGGTATGGAAGGATTGCTGCATTTAAGAGACGGAAATCATTAAATGCTGGAGGCATGGGGCTCCTAATAGAATGGGTAGCTGTGCAGTCGTTCTTACCCAGGCCACGCCTTCCCAGTAGCTGGCTTATGTTCTGTATGTAGCATGAGGTCTGTAGAAGAGGATCTTAAATAGCCTCTGAATCTCCCTTCGACCCTGCTGTGCACTGTGGCAGTGAGTTCCACAAGCAAATTGAATTATGTGAAAAGAACTTGCCTTCTCCCCCTCCCCAGTTTTAAGATCATAAGAAGTGCCATCCTGGGTCAGACCAATGGTCCATCTAGCCCAGCATCCTGTCTCCGACAGTGGCCAATCACGGTGGCTTGGGAGAAGCACCCAACAGGTCACAATGGGGGATCCATTCCCTGTTGTTTCCCCCCAGCTCCCGTCATGTTCCCTGATCCTGTCTGGCTAATAGCTGCTAATGGACCGATCTTCCAGAAACTTGTCCAAACCTCTTTTAAACTCAGCTCTAGCCCTTCCCACAGCCTCTGGCAGGAGATTCCACAACTCAACTATATGCTGAGTGAAAAAATATTTTTTTGTTTTAAACTTGCCACCCATGAGTTTCGTGGAATGTCCCCTAGTTCTAGTACTAGCCGAGTACTAGAATTTTATTTGGTTGCTTTCACTTTCACTGGGGCCTCTGCCCCCTTGCTCTGTAGGAGCTCTCGGCTTGCTTTCTCTTCCAATTAATAGTTTGGGCACTGCTTGCAACAGGATCTTAGGCTACTGAGGTGATTGCTCTCAGGGATGGGAGTGTTTGTACCTTGACAGTCCTGTGCTTTGGCTTTCAGTAGTGGTTGAAGCCCATACTTCAAAAGCAGATTGCTCTGTGCAGGTGGTAATTTAAACCTGCATGATGGAAGGGACAGGGGGTGGGGGCCCTGGAAATTGAACAATTCCAGTCCTGTGAGACAGGATGCTTAGTTGCAGGAGGAAGTGACTGGTCTTTCATCTCCCTACTGGCACCTTCTTGCAGCATGGGCTTCCTTGGGTCCCCAGGATAATGCAAGGTGTAAAAAAAAAATAGTAGTTATGCTTAAGAATCAACAATTTGAGAGCACACCATTTCCTATAGTCTGGTCTTGGCTTGTGGAGATGTTCATTCTTAAGACCAATAGCAGTGAGCCTGTTTATTATTATTATTATTATTTATTATTAGCAGCAAGCATTTATATAGTGCAAGCAATGTACCTGGTGCTTTACAAAGTAATAGAATAGACATGACCTGCCCTAGGGCTTACAGTCTGAGAGACGGGGGTGGGTGAGGAAGAGACAAGGAGTGTAACATTCCCGAGGATGCGAGGTCCCAGGTGCACGTGCTTGGCTTGGTTACATCGAGAATGATGGCTGGCTGGTCCGTGTGGTGAGGATAGGAGTACACAGAGCTCAGGGAACAGATTGTACTGGATGGAGGGGATCAGCAGGAGTTAGTTGAGGGGAGCGAGGAGTCGGGGAGGGCAGAGCAGAAGAGGTGGGTCTTTAGGAGGGATTTGAAGGTACGAAGGGAGGGGGCGAGACAGATGTGGGCAGGGAGGGAGTTCCAGGCGTGGGGGGCTGCTAGGGAGAAGGGACGAAGGCGGTTAGGGGAGCAGGGTGGGAGGGTGAGCGGGGACAGAGGAGGAGCGGAGTTCATGGACTGGAGTATGGAGGGGAATTAGCGCAGAGAGGTAGGGGGGAGCAAGGTTGTGAAGAGCTTTATAGGTGAAGACTAGGAGCTTGTTCAGGATTCATTCAGGAGGGGGAGCCAGTGAAGAGAGGAGAGAAGTGTCTGCACGTGGTCAAAGCGATGGGTGAGGTGGATGAGCCTGGCAGCAGAGTTTTGGACAGAGATAAGGGGAGAAAGGTGAGAAGAAAGTTACAGTACTCGAGGCAAGAGGTGACCAGGGCGTGAAGAAGGGTTTTGGCAGGGGGGAGAGAGAGAAAAGGGCGAATCTTAGCGATGTTACGGAGGGAGAAGTGACAGGATTTGGCAGCCATGTGTCTAGGTGTCCTTTTGTGGAAGTATGAAGTCCTGCCCTCTAAGTAGGATTAGCGTCGTCAGTTTGGAATCTCCCATAGTTGGAATTTACCCATTTCATTACAAAGGAATAATTGGCTTTTATTCTTTTATCTCCATAAGTAGGGATTTCTTCCTGCTAAACATTTTCGCGAATTCATTAGCACTGAGAGGGGGTAGAATCTCAGTCTCGTTGACACCAGGAGAATTAGTTTAATCCTCAAGGCAGCAAGGTGCAGTTGCCATTCATTGAAACCTCCCTCGTAAAACGATTGGAGCGCACATTGTCCTGCACAAAGTACTTTAGGCGCTGAAGGTTAGGGAACTGCCGCAGAAGAATGGCCCCACGTTCGTGTCTGGGTTAAACATGGGATGAATGGGCTCCTGTGGCTACTCTTAAGTATTGCTTGGTCACAGCAAAACCACCGGTGTTTACCAGGTCTGGAAGAGGTGAGAGAGAGAAGACATGGTTGTTAAGCAGAATTGGGATCCAATAATAAGATTTGAGAGGTGGTTCTCGCCTGGGTGCTCTGGGAAGCCATACTGCCGTTGGGAGTCCAGTGATGGAAAGCCCAGCTGGATTCAAGAGTTTCAGTAGCATAATACAGCTGGGCTAATGAGAGTGGAAGGGTCCAGCCAGCTAGGAACCATGAGCTTTCTGCCTCTGAAGTTGTATCCACTGGCTGCCAGGATGTGGTATGTGGGAAGGCCACTGCTTCACCAAAAATGATGACAACGTTTCTCTTCAATACTTGTTTGCATCTCATCATGCTGCCGGTTGTATGTGTTGCATAACTTCTGCCCTCTTTTGTAATTTAAGACATTGCTGCTGGGACTCACAGATGGAAGAGTCCCCTTCGGCCAACTTTAGTCATGAAGTGCTACTCTTAACCTCTTTTCTCCCTCCCCAAACTCTACTGCATTGCCTGTTCAGTTATCCCAAAGCGATAAAGTGCTGAGAGACCCCTAGGTTTTCCTTGTGGGATTGTGTGAGTTTAAAAATAAATAAATCAATGAACACTAGCAATAGATCCAAACCTGAATGTGGAATAGCATCACAGACTAGTTGGGAGAGATTAGCTCTCTAGAGGGATCTGTAGACACACACGATTATTTAGATCTAAGACAAGAATGTATTTCATTGAGGAAATAGTAGAAAGTTTCTTTTCTGGGAAAACACAGAAATCTTCCTTTTTTTTTTGGGGGGGTGCAGGGATCCTTGTGCAAATACAATGAGGTTTGGTTCAGAAGAGGGAGACTAGCCGTGTGCGGACAGAGTGCGGTGTGGGTCTCTGTAGACGAGGGCAAGAATTATTTTCTGTACAGATTATTCTCGGTCTTCCCATCAGATTTTTGTACCCCTGGGTGTCTTTCCCAGAGAGCTTGTTAGTCAACTGATTCCTTCCCAAAACAGGTAGCGTTAAACTGGGATGCCCTAAGGAACAGGCAGGGGTAGGGTTTGGAGATCTGCTTGAGATCTCGTCCCCGGCTGCACAATCTCCATTTGAGTGGAGTAAATCCTGGGGATTTACTGTTCTATGATTGGCAGAACCGCCAAGTCCTGTGCCGAGAGTGTGGCCTCCCTCCTTTTGAGCATTCTACTAAAGAGGTCTTTATTTCAGGCTCATGTACAGTCAGGAATGGTTCCTTCTCACCCAACTGCCCATGCTCCAATGATGCTAATGACGACACAACCGCCTGGGGGTCCGCAAGCCGCCATCGCTCAAAGCGCACTACAGCCCATTCCAGTCTCGACAACAACACATTTCCCCTATATGACGCACCCTTCAGGTGAGGCGTGTGTGCGTGGGAGACCTGCACCTTAACGGAGCCAGGGCAACTTGGAGAGGAAATCAGGGTTTAGCCAGATTTGGGGGGGGGAGATCTTTCTAAGATGTCCTTTTACACAGGCAAATGTCAGAGTTTCTAGAGTTAGTCTTTGCATACGGGAGTCCGCTCAACTAGCAGAGGCATTCTTCGCAGGCAAAATGCAGAAGTTAGGTTTGCCTAGGAACTAAGTTTGTGGGGGACTTCGCTTAGGCCGTCTCCGGTTCTAGATTGTGACGTGTCTTGAGGAGAGCTGCAAAAATATTGCTCAAGGGATATAAATCTCACTGGAGACCATGGCATGTTAAAGCAGAATTCCTGATCCCAAGAGCAATATTTCTCTGTGCTATTGCTCGAGACAGCATCCATTTCCAAATAAGGTAACTCTCGACCAGCGTACGTAATGATGTGTTTTCAAAGTAATGTCTGAACCTGTCGAGTGACGGAGCGTGTGTGCCAGGACATGGGTGGGGAGCAGGAGCCTTGGGCTAGGTTTCAGCTAGGAAAAAACAGCCAAAGGACATCTTAATGTAGCAGCTTAATGAGACTTGAGCCAAGTCGTTTCCTGCCAGTTTGCTCTTTACATCTGACCTTTTCTTTCTTGCAGTACAAGCCCACCACCAGCAGCAGTTGTAAGGCTGATGTGGAGTTAACTGAAAGGCTGGATCCCTTTTTGTAGGCCAAATACCTTCCATCCTCCTGCTTCTGCCAACTGGAAGCACAGAAAACAAAACCTAGAATTTCATTTATTTTGGTTTGGTTTTTTTTTTTTTTTTTTAAAGAAATTAAAAAATTTGTTTTCTTGTAACATCCAATAGGAATGCTAACAGTCCATCTTGCAGTGGGAGAGACTGGGACTGAGTGGAGGCGTGTAGGAACTGGGGGGCGGTTCCCTAAGTCCAGGCACTGTCTCTGAGTCCCCCAGGCGCCCCCAGCTCTGCTGGTTGAAAACTGGAAGTTATTTATTTTTTAATGACCCTTTCAAAGATAAGAACTCATCAGCTAGCAAAGGAAGTAACAAGAGTGATTCTTGCTGCTATTATCACTAAAAAGAAAAGAAAATTAAAAAATCAAGACTTGGAGATCCCTTTTACTTCTAACTAAACTTGAAACATGCTCAGTAAAAAAAAGAAAAAAAAAAAAGAAAAGAAATTCTAATCGTCAAACTGTTGGATTATTATTTATAAATCACGTTTGATGAGGTGATCGCTGCTGCGAGGCGGTGATGTAACTTTTAAGTTAAGAAAACTTTTACTTTGTAGATAATATAAAATAAAAACTTTAAAAAAAAATTAAAAAATAAAAAAAGTTTTAAAAACTGACCCAAGTTGGTGTTTGTGTGAATTGCTGTCACCTGTGTGTTAAATACTCAGGCTGATGGAGCGGATCAGCCTCTGTAACAGTTCTGCCTTGAATTTTATGAAGCAGAACTCGAACCGTAAGCCTCTTTCATCACTTTTTAGAGGATAAAAAGTTTGGAATTGTGTGTCCTGCTAAATGCATTTGCAGCCAGGCTTTCTAGGCTTGTCTGTGAGGGGCAGGATCAGCGCTCTTGTTTGACCGGAGATTGCTAGCGAGTGACTGAGGAAACTACTTGCTGTGCTAGGGGTGACTGCTAGTGGGTCTGTGGAAAAAGAAGAGAGATGGTTGAATCTAAAAATGCTTGTGTGCGTGGAAGAGAGTTCCCAGACTCTCGGAACATATGCAATCCCCTTGATCCAGGCATCCGACTCTGCTGATCTACCAGGACTTCTCCTGTGGGCACCTCAGCAACTGGTCTCCGCAGTGGGAGAGGAGCAAGAGAGCACCTTCCTTGGAGATACTCGGGGGGCACTGGTCCCGTTCCCTCTGCCTACCCTTTCCCATGTGGAGGCATTCTCAGTAATCCAGGGGAGAAGGGGTAATGCTTGTTTCATGTCAGAGGTGGGTGGAGTTGTGCAGCTGGCTCCTACACTGGAATTTGGACACAGCTTCACATCTTACACTTCTTGTGACTCCAATTGCATGAGTGCAGAAACAGCCAGGACCCCATTGTTAACATAAAGTCTTCTGGGCAGCCGAGCATAAAAACCCCCACTTAATTTTATTCCACCATGTAAGTGAACACCTTACACTTCTGTTATTCAAGTAGTCTGGCCTTAAGGGATACAATTAGCTTGGCCAAGTAGATTTCTGAGCATTGAGTTAAATATCCCCATTTACCAGGTGTCCGCTTGAAATCCTCAAGCATCCTTCAATCTGTTGGTTGGCAAGCCCCAAACTCTCTATGTGCCTAGGCTAGTGCAAGGTGTTGATTTTAAAAATGGGTCTCTGTGTTACCATAGAGAGAGGCAGATGAAAATTCTAAAAAGTTTATTTAAGAGCAAATTTGTACATTCTAGCAAAATTGCATTATCCAAGAATAAGTTACTTGTACAGTACATTAAAAACAACACAATATATAGAAAACAAAGAATGAATTGCGCTCGAAGGGGGACTTCCCCCCCCCCCCCCTAACCAATACTGCATGTCAAGGCTTTGGCGTGGGCTTGGCGGCGTGGATGCACCCTCTGCTGGACCGTGGAAGAGCACGTGGGCGTTGTGCTGCGGAGCTGGAGGATTGAGGAGACTGCCACCTGGGATCTAGGTAACCTTGTTGTCTGATTCTGTGGGATGAGGGGGAGCCAGGCATGGGGCTCTATGCTGAGAGAACAGGGCCGTCTCTGTCAGAGCCCTGTCCGTCATCCACTAGCTTCTTGTTCCGTGAGGAGAATGAGGAAGGGCAGGGAAGCAGTGGCTGCACATAGTGCCAGGTGCGAGCCCAACTAAGCTCCTAGGTTGGCGCTCGGCTGTGGGTTCAGGCTAGGTGAGCTAGTCTGTTAAATGTTAGAGGGGTTAGCGGTATGTCTGTTTTCACCCTACGGTGCCTTAGGCAGG
>QEPC01002388.1:7064181-7126825 GCA_003113815.1 Sphenodon punctatus
GGGGGGGGGGGGGGGGGAGATACTGCAAGCATTTAGCATGAGTCCTATTCACCCTACTAGGGTCACACCCACAGTGTTGGAATCCAAGGTCTCCTGTTCCCGATATAGACGAGTAGTTAGCCCTTTTGAGGGGCAGGAGCAGATTGATATAACTGGCTGCCTTTTAGAGACAAGCCCAAAGTCCCCAAGAGCAGTTCTTGCTCAGGGTTATCAAGATGACAATAGGGTGGCTCTCCCTCACTTAGAACTGCTACCTTGTGTTAAACACACCACCCTATTTTAGTCTGTACTGAATGAAGCAGGGGCATGTTACCCTCTTTCCTGTAAGGTGGGGAATCTTTTCTCTTACGCTATCCACTTTAAAGCAACAGATCTCACAATATTCTCTCTTGCAGGGGTCTTGTAACGATTTTTAAAACTTGTGTTAATTAGTTCTATCTGAAGCATTCAGAGTGCCCAGGGGGCTATATAAAAATGTTCTCTGTGTGGGATTCCATTCCCAATAAGGCACAAATTACAACACATCTTATGTGTCTTCAGCAGGGCCCCATCCATGTAGCTTTAATTTTGGGTACAGACAGTATGAAAGTGGCTTTCCTAAGACCAGGTGGCAAGTAGAAAGAGATGGCTTCAGCCAGGGAACAAACCCTTGCATCACTAAAATAGGGTGCATTTACAGGAGATGCTGTGCCTGGGAAATGAGCATTCCCACAATCCTCCCCCTCCCCTTTCTAAATTTACCATGGGTCGTGCAGGGACCGAGAAGAGCTCCCACTAGTATCGGGGTGTGTGTGTGTGTGTCTTATTTGCCTTGTCAGTAATACAGGCAGTGAGGATTCATCCCCTCAGGCAGAAAATTCTCTTCCCATGCAGAGCAATTAAGACCAAATCACAATGCAAATTAACCCCTTCACATGATAAGAAAAATGTGGGGGAGGGATTTGGCTGATCAACCACCCTTTTTTGGCTTAACCTTTGGCACGTCCCCGCATTACAGGCAACACAAGCTGCACCCTAAATCCTTCAAACAAGCAACACTAAGGTGGGTGTGTGAATGTGCCCATACTACTACTCGTCTGAAACACTAACAAACAACAGTCAAGTCTGGTAAAACATCTATCCTTGAACCACGTTCCCACTTGTGCCTGAAGCATTTGTTCCATTCCTGTTACCAAAGCAATGACCACTCCAAAAAGTCCTTTCCATCCATTCAATTAGGTCTATGTTAACGCTAGAAAGAGAAGTTAGTGTTCAGGTTAAGGCAACTGGAGCAAGGCCTGTCATTGCCATCGCTATAGCAGTGAGCAACTTAAATGCTAACGTGAGCTTTAGAGAGAGACTATATTAGAGAGAGACTATTTTAAGTGTGAGCCAATCCTCTTCACATCCAAAGAACAAAAACCCTTACAAGTAATCTAGGCATGATCGGTTAGAAATATGGAACTAGCATGACTTGCGCAATGGCTCTGAGCAGCTGAAATCAGCAGTTTCTCAGAGGAATCGGACTTTCCCAGCACGCAGAGTGTAACTTAATAGGCTGATTCCTTTTCCGAAATGCATCTCCTTCCAAAAGGGGAGGGGAGACCAAAAACCAAACTGCAAAATACCTTCTGTACCAAAAAAAACCCCACCATGATCCTAAAGCTGTAACAAAAAGCCCAGTGTGCTAAGTACTACTCGGTTTGTAAACAGTAGTAAGTCTCGACTTACGCAGGCCCTTTAACAGGCCTAAAAGATCACACCCGTAGCAGAGTGAGAGATTTATATATATTACAAAAATATCCCTAACCAGGAGAAAAGAGTTACATTCTTCTTCTAACGTTGGTTTCCGCGTGGCCAGCTGCCACGGTGTCAGAGCGGCGTGTACTGATTGTCAATGGCTCGGATGTGGCCTCTGCCCGGGGAATCCATCTCGTAGTCAGAGTCCCGCTGCCGGTTCGTGGGGACGGTGGCGGCATCGCTGCTGAGCTGTAAGCTCCGGGCCAGCTCCGCGGGAGGGGGGACCAGGTGGAAAATCTGTTCCGCTGGAGCATTGGGCAGGTCCTCTGCCAGGTGGATGCGGGGGCAGCTGTGGGAGCCAAGGTGCACAACGCTGAGTTCGCGATTCCATTGCGGGACCGAGAAAGGCAGCAGGATTGTGTTGCTGGAGCCTGCACGGAGAGGGGAAGAGAGACTCAGAGGCCTAGCTGGTTTGTAGAGGGAAGCCACGTGAAAGACAGGGTTAAGACCATGGAGCTGCCTCCATTGGCCTGGGCCCTTCCCCCTAAAAAGCTAAAGTGGCCCCAGAGAGAGACTTGCCTTCCTTTGGCAGCCAAAGGAGAAACCAGTTTGTCTAGACCAGGAGTGGGGCTCCCCTGCTCTCTTTGCAAACTCGTAGAAGTTGGGGCAGGGTGTGTGTGCGTGTGCTTCAGGAGTGCATTCAGGGTGAAGAAAGTGTCAGATCCATCCCCTCTCCTTGGGTGCATGCCCTCATCTTTGCTCCCTTACCCAAAGTTCAGTCTTTCAGGACCAGGGGGAGAGGAACTGGAAGGGGGCCAAATAAAAGCTACTTGGGGGCCCTGATCCACCCCTGGTTTAGCAGGAACTGTACTAGCCCAAGCTGGAATGGAGGCACTGATGCAATTTTGAGAGAAGGCTCGGTGCTAAGCTTTAACGCTGTGTTACATTTTTGTGGGCCAAATGGTAGATTTGCATAATCTACCGTTTGGGTATTGGGCAGGAGAAAGTGGGAGGGGGGCTGTCTTAGACGCACACATTCTGCAGCACTGCCTAGGGGTGCGCTATTCATTTTTGTTATGATAATGAAAAAAATTGATTTTCTTTTTTGTTGTAACAAATAACGAAAACACATTTTTGGTTTTGAAATAATGGGAAAAAATGGGAAAACCCTATTTCCAGTTATAACTTTTTAATTTCTTATTCAATTCTGATTAAATTTGGGGTAATTGTACCCCCATTGGGGGGTACTACATGTACCACATGTTCAAATGATTGGATAAAGGAAACCAAATATAGAAGCAATTGAATGTTGTGATTTTAAGAAAAGCACCATACACATTCCTGGTTGTAACTTCTTTATCTTCTGTTCAATTTGCATGAAACCTGGCAATACTATGTCTCTCCCCAAGATTAATCTTTCTGATATTTGGTAGGATTGGTAGATAAGGAGTCCTGATGATATAAGCCATTAACTTGAAAATGCATTTCTGGCTAACATTTTTATATTCCATCCTGTTTAAAAGACATTTGGCAGGAATGTATCCCACACCTTCCCTACTATCTTCTCTGTCAAACTACAGGACAATTTGATAAAGGGCTCTAATTTTATAATTGAAGACCATTATTCAGATAAATAGCAGCACATGCAGTGCCAGTCAGAGGCAGGCACCTGGCACGGCAGGGGGAGGGAGGCTGGGGAGCAACCCAACAGACTGACGGACACGTTCACTGGCCAATTACTGCATGCTTCCAGCTTTGGCTTCGAGGCAGGGATAGTGGGTGGCCCTTAGGCGGGCATAGACGGGACCTAACTGGGACTTTGGGGAATAGCATCCCAGCAACCAAGAGACATAGTTTACACATCCAGGCTGGCCAATTATCATCACAATCACATCCTGCAGCACTGTGACAGAGGACATAAGAGAAACTCTATTGGCTCTTTCCTAAACAGATGCTTCTGACTTCCCAGTAAGGGGAGAGATGTTGGGATGGTCACAGCACAGAATGAGGGTATTTGGTTGACATTTCTGCTGGTCAATTGGCATCACAAACAGATCTTATACCACTGTGACACGTAAGAGAATCCCTGGCATAGGCTCATTCTCTGCATATGCTGTGCAGGAATATAAAATTGGGACCCTTTATCACATCTTTCCGATATTTGGCAGAGATGATTCTGAAGGTATGAGATACAGCCCTGCCAAATTTAATGTACACTGGTTGTACTATAAAGATGTTACAGTTATACATTTATAAGTTAATTGCTTATACCACCAGGACTTTTTATTTAATCCTTCTTAAAGTTGGCAAAGATAGTAAAAATGGGGAGGGGGTATAAACTTGCCAAATTTCATCCACATTAGATTGGAGACAAAGAAGATACAGTCACAAATGTATATGCAGATTTTTGCAAAACACCACAGTTCAACTGCTTATATAATCTGATTCCTTTATCCAATCTTTCAGAAATTTGGTACACTTAATGCCTTCCGTTCGAGGTACAATCCTGCAAAGTGTCATCCAAATAAAATGAACACCACAAATGTTACAGCCATAAATGTGTTTTCCATTGAAACCAATGGAAATCGGGAAAAAAACCACAAGCACCAAAATATTGATATTTATGAAAATGAAAGATTTAAATAATGAAAACCGAAAACAAAACATGACATGGGTCCCTGATGCACCGTGCTACCCCCACCTCTCTCTCACTTCACTGCAATACCTCATACTCACTCCCGGGAGGTGGGGGGCTCATCCTCCCTGGTCAGAGAGCTACAAAGGGGCAGAGCAGCACTTAACACCTAGGCAGAGATGAGTTTAGCTCTGCTTGTTTTCCTCCCGTCCATCCTGACTCAGCTCAAACATGAACACCAGCAGCTTGGGCTGAGCTGCGTGTGGGCCGGAGTCTGGAGCTCCAGGGATGCTGCTTTAAAAAAGAGCAGTTTGTGTTTCCCAGCCCTGCTTCCTTACTCTGTCCCTCCTGGCTCAATCGACAGTGCGGCCGGTCTGTCTCCTGTTCCCCTCCCCGCTATCCCTTCAAGAATCGCTTGCAGCATTATGACCCATGAATGGTGGCGCGGAAGGGGCCTGTGTGGTTAAGGGAACTTCCCCTTTTGAAAAAAGGAAGCAATGGGTTGGTCAGTCACCTTCCTGCCCTGTCTCACGCTTGCCTGCATCCCTCGCCTGCTGCACCTGCCTCGACAGCACCCGGGGTTTGAGAACGGCTGCCGCAGCTGTTCTCAGAACAGGCTGCACTCAATTCTGGCTACCCTGTTTCTCAGAACGGCTCTTCCCAGAAGAGCTGCTGCCTAAGCCATGCCTTCCTCTCCCAGGAGGCTAACGCTCCCCGGGGCAGACGTACCGGGCAGCGACGACAAGTCCACCAGGTGGAAGCTGTCCGTCACGCTGGCTCCAGGTCAGACCCTCGTGTGTGGACGTTGGCTCTTTGTGCTCATCTTTGCTGAACAGCTTGTTCCAGAGTGCTGCGAGGGGCCTGTCTCATCTTTCTAAAATAGCTCTTCAGAGCACAAGGCTGACATGCCATGGGGGTATCGGCTCATGCACCCACGCCTCAGACTGTGGCCACACTGGCCCCTTCACACACTGGCCCTGTTGCTGAAAACCCATTTCCCCCTTCTGCTGGGAACATTATCTTCCAGGTGTTTTTACAACTGTTGCAGCCCAGAGCAGCCAGGAGACCGATGAAATGAGTAGCCACAAAAATGGCTACATCGATCAAACGGCAGCACCTGACGTGCTGACATCGTGTCCCCCAATATACCTATTGATTATTTGTTGTCCTCAATTTATTTGTTTGTTTTCCTCCATCCCAACTGCTGGAATGGCTTTGCCAGTTGGTAAAACAGTAACGGCGATACCTTGTATTTTCAGGTAACTGGGCACCCGGCAGACTACTCAGAATGGTGGTTATTACCGGTGGGTACCACATGCACTATATGTTGGAGCTCTAGACCTTTGCTCCCTCAGACAGCGGCGTTAGCCTGGCAGCAACAGGAAGGGGTTTTACTGGGGACCCGCTCCGCTTCCATCTAAAATGTTTTGGGTTGCGTCTCTGCTGGGACAACAGCACCGTGGCCTCCCCGGCTCATGTTGGAGAGGGGCTTGGCCTAGACTGAAACCGAAGTAAATGCTGCTGCTGCTGCCCTCATTCTGGCTGCCCAGGATGGTGCCGTGGTAGCTGCCCGGTAAATCCAGGTTCTAGGTTTTGTGCTAAGATCATATTTACACCTGCGGTGGCAGCCAGCCCTGTGCAGATTTTGGCTCAGAGAGAAACTGCCAAAATCTATGTGGAGTTTGGCCACTGTGAGAGTCGTCCTCGCGTGGCTCACCCGGGTAATCTCTGGCAAAGCCGCAGGTGGGGCGGGGGCTTTCACAGCGACCGATCTCCGTGTGGATTTTGGCTTACGGCAGCCAAAATCTGCACACCGCCGCAGGTGTGAATGGGGTCTGGTTCCTACCACCTCTGCAGCGTCCAGGGGACCGTGGAGCCTCTAGTCTAGTGCCGGCTTCGCTGCACACGCAGGGGCCATCGTCCGGAATGAGCCAGCGACTGGTGGGCCGGGTTGTATCCCAGCCCCCCTCGTACCTTGCGAGTGAGGGACAACCACCACGTAGTTAGACAACCGAACATCGCAGGCAGCGCCGCACTCCAGGGGGATGGGGTACCGTTGGAAGTGGTGCAGCATCTCCACGATGGAGCGGAACCGCAGGTGTTGCACGCGGCACTGCCCGCTCTCCGTCAGCGAAAGTCGTAGGTGCTGCAAAGGAGGAGGGCACAGACATGACGCAACCACCAACCCGGGTCTTGGTTCTGGGCTGGAACAGCTCAAACTAACCTTCCCTCAGGTGTGTTGGCCAAACTTGGGGTCAACTGGAGCAACTCCACCAAGTCCACCGGACACAAAATCCAGCCCAGTCTATGGAAAAGTCCTGGAAACTGCTACTAGCCTGACTGGCCAACGGGCCGTGAGGGAGACAGGAGATGTAGTGAAGAAGATTAGCTTTTGGCAGTAAGACAGGGAGCCTCAAAGACAGTAGATTCTGCTCCTGCTCCAGGACAACCTGGGAGACTTCAGCCAGGTGAATGAACTCCAAGCTCAGCTCAAAGGCTCAGCTAAGATCCTAGGCCATGCCTGCAGCCTCTTCTGGTCCTCAAGGACAGCAGCAGGAGAGGCACAGGGGTACGGCTAGAACTAGGGGGCGAAACTAAGGAAAACCTTCAGGTCGGATCTATAGAAAAGCTTCATGCCAACGAACTCTGGAGACGTGGGCAGGAGCTCAAGTGTTGTTGCTTGGGGCTTAGAGACTGAGCTAGGGATGGGCCCATGAGGGAATAATCTTGCCTGCTGTGGCAGGGAAATGGGTCTGGATGTCCTGACTAGGTGTGCCTTGCCCAACATAAGGAGCAGACACCAAACCATCCAGCTGCTGTCACCTTATGCAAAGACCCCCCCCCGAAGGGGTGCAAGTGAGCAGACCTAGCACCCGAAATGACTGTTGGCTGAAGCCCTACGGGCCGTACCTTTGCTCTTCCTTGGAAATTGAAAGTGAGGACATATTCTCCCCGTCGCGTTTCGCTCTGCCGGACAAGGAAGACCCCATGCCCTTCCAGGCCCTGGAGCTGGACTAACTGGGCGGCTTTGATGCGGGAAATCGGGCCATGGAACCAGGGGTAGGAAGACAGGAAGTGGTCCGTTTTCTGGCAGGATTGTTCGGGGAGTCCACAATGTGTTGCAGCTGGGGAGGGAAGAGGAAACTTGTTAGTCGTTTCCAAGGGAGGCAATGCAGGGGATTGAGGGTACTCTGGAAGCTTGGCATCCCATGGGGTTAAATCCAGAGTAGGGCAGAGGGGATTTCTACTTTGACATCGATGAAGCCAGGATTGCATCCTCACACACTCTCTCTAGGTGCCCGGGTGGCAGATATCCTCTTACGTGAGCCGGGCGTAAGCATGCAGTGTCTGCCAGAGTCTGCTGAGAGCCTGGACCACTAGCTCTGAAGGGTCCAGGCTGCCCCACTCATACCAAGCAACTAAAAACCATTCGCTCTTTTGCTCCTCAAGTCAGTGGAGAGAGGGACGGCTCCAGGCTGCCCAGTTTACTGTCCCATTTGGGAAACCCTAGTCTTCCACCTGACAATTAAACACCCCACACCAAGGAGACCAGGCCTAATCATACTCTGCACTAGGGTTGCCACCAATGCAAAATTTTAAGCAGCACGTATGACCACCCTTCTCCCCCCGCCCTCCAAAGCAGACTCCTGATCGTACAAGGCACCACATTCTCTTACACCGGCAAACCTTGCCAAAGCCATCTGTTAGTAACCTTTCCTGCCCCAGATAGAAGCACCATAAACTGTAGGGCCAGGATTGTGCCCGAAGGTTCCCAGCCACTACAAGCCCTACGCTCAGGATCATGCAGCATTTGGGCAGCACCAAGATGGGTCACGCAGGTGCTAGAATCTTGGCTTTCAGCCACAAACTACTTAGCCGTGCCCAGAGGGCACGTTTCTAGCATCTCTGGGAGGAGGATCGATGTCGTCCGGCAGCTGCCGTTCAATTTTACCACCTGTCAGGTCGAGAGATCATGGTCACAGCGGTTTTGGGGACGGGGGGGGGGGGGGGGTTGGGGGGGGGGGGGGGGGGGGGGGAGGTCAGCCGTGCGATGGATCCCCCAGCACGCACTGTACTTCACGGTTTGGTGAAACAACAGTTTGATATGAATCAGTCAGGAACCACTTCTGCTTTAGGGAGTCCGTTTAAATACCAAAGGATGATTTGCCTAAAGGTGCTGACGCTTGGCGACATCGTATTGGAAGCAACGTGATAACGAAACCAGGCAGGAAAGCCAACGGCACAACCTGGGTTTCCTGTAAACTGAACCTAAGAGCAGGTCGGCCTTAGTTCCTCTTTGCACAAGAACACGGGCAGACAGTTCCTTGGGCTCGGTTCTAATCCTCCGGAGAGACGGCAGCCTCCAAGAAACGGTATTTGGGCCCCAAAAAAAGGAGTATCGAAAACTCCCAACCTCTGGAGGGGCAAGGATGTTAACAAGCGAATCGCATCAGCAAGTGCTTGGGTGGCCCCCTGCCAGCTCTCTGCAGGGACACTGCTGGAGCAGACACCCAGGCTACCTAGGCCGCAGAGCAGGGAGTTTGCCCAATCTCTGCTCTTGGGAACTTCCCCCTGAAATCAAGGAGGCTGCTCAGTGCCCCACAGGATTTGCCCTGTAAATCTCTCCCCCTAAATAGCAGTGGCTTGTCCCTGGGTCTAGAAGGGTTAACCGCCGATGGGGGCCAGCAGGAGAAACGCTCAAATTGCCATCCTGGCTCAGGCCCTGGCAACGCGGTTTACCTTGGTTAAGGGAGTCCATGCTGCTGCTGGTGGGTGTTGACGTCACGGCATCCGAGGGCTGGCCTGGGAGCAGCTCGACGTCGGCTCCCTCCAACCTGCAGGGGAAGAGAGGGGAAGGGAGGGGGTCACTTGTTGCTTGCAATCCCAGATGGCTCACTAGTTCGCCTATTTGGCCTCTGCAGAGAAAGGGGGCGGAAGCACAAGCAGCCCAGCTCCTCTACCTGCAGACGTGTCCAAGGAGGGCAAGGCAGCTTCCCAGAGCCCCCCACTGCGACGGACACAAAACGCTAACATTCCAAGTGCTTCTAGTGGTTTAAACGCAGCAGCCCAACGCCTCCCCAGCCGCCCCAGGGACACTCGTTTAGTGCACGTCAGACGCCTGGTCCAGCTGTGTTGGCTGCAGGCTCAGCAGGCGATACAGTGAGTCACATGGGCAAGGAGCCTGCTTTGGGACTGGCCCAGAGTCACGATGGCTGGGTTCTCTTCCCGGCTCGGAGAGATTCCCCCTCGCGGTGCCATTCAACAGGGCTCTTCCCCCCCCATCACTGCGAGAGCGGAGAGGCAGGGACCCGCCCAGAGATGGTGGCGTTCCAGATGGCTTCTGTGGAAACTCTCAGTGATTGGTGACGTGGAGGGAGGAGAAACTGCCCCAAATCGCTGCTGAATGGCTCCCCGTCCCTCAAAATGACGGAAAAACTGAGGGAGAGAGAAAACTCAGGTTCCCCTGAAGGAATTCTCTCCACGTTTCCCCATGGGGCCAGGAACAGAGTCCCCCTCCCTCCCCCCTACAGCAGAAGCAGAGGGGCCTCTCGCTTGTCCAGATGCAGGGCCAGCTTCATCCTAGCTTCACCTGGGAATCCGATGCCCCCTTCCCTGGCTGGCATTGATCCCCTCTGTGATCCTCACTCCTCTCAGCCCAGGCCAGAGCACAGCCAAGCTCTCGGTTGGGCCTGACAATACCCCTGCGCCTGGCCTCCGGCTCGGAAGAGATGCTCCCCCATCGCAGCGGAGCCGGAAAGCAGTCGGGCCTGTGCAAGGGGACACAAGGCCAGCCGCTGCGTCACTGGGGCTGCCGCCAAACTGAGCCGCGCTGCTTCCCGGAGGCCCGGCCTTCATGGAATCGCGGGAAGCAGGGCCCAGCGCGCCGCAAATCACGCCAGGGCTCCTCGCTGCTGAGAGGCTGCTTGGGATGTCAACAACAGGAAGCACTCGCGAGAAGCAGCCCTGGGCTTCCTCCCTCAGGGGGCAGCAGGCAGCACCTAGCGAGGCCCAGGGGAGCCAGCCTCCCATCCACAGCTGGGAACGGATACCGATGATAACCCACAGCCCTGCCTCTCAGTGCATCACACATGGGCTACGTGGCCTTGGGACTCAGAAGGGGAAACTGAGGCCCCAAGTGTCTCATTGCCAGGATCCCCTGGCTCCCACCCCTCTGGGTTAATGCCCAAAGTCCTGCCTGGTGGCTTTAATCCAGCAAAGAGCTTGGCTTGCAGGCTGCCAGGGATGGTGAACAGAGGGCAAAAAGAATTAACGAGAGCTCGGACTCATCAGCAAATCCTCCTTTTGGGGGAGGAGGGGGGACACGGTACAACTCCCCACTCCGCCCCCCCAAGAACCACCTCCAGCAGATTAGGGCGCGGGAGGGGTTACGAAGAATCCATGCAGCAGGGGGGGAGAGGCGCGGGGACACTGCTCTGCCTCCAGCCGCAGCTTGTTTCAATCCAGCCCTTATTAAAAGCATCCGCACTGCCTCCCCCACGCGGCGCTTTGGAGCTCCTGCTGCAGAGACTTTCCGGAGGCTGGATTCTCCCTGCTGTGGAAGAGCATTTGGGGGAGGGGAGGGAGCAATCTGAATGAATCCCCAGCCTGTTTCCTGGAGCCAGATGCTGAGCACATCTGGCTCCAGCACCTCCTTCAAGCAAGGCCTGGTTGTCACACCAGGGAATCCACCCACCCCATGCCTGGAGTCACAGCTGGGAGGATGGTGCATTCCCAAGCCTTTTTCCCCCACCGAAGGGGCAGGAAGTTCCCACCCAGTCCCACTTCCTTTGGCATTTACAACTTTGCTGGTTTCTTGCAGCTGCAGCGGGCGCCCCCAGAGGGGCCAGCCTGCCCCAGATCCCCAGCGCGGTGGTTTTGCGGAGTCCCTTCCTGCTCATCTCCCCGGACATGGTGGCTGACCAGCCACTTCCACAGG
The DNA here is from genome assembly GCA_003113815.1 of Sphenodon punctatus. Classification (NCBI taxonomy): domain Eukaryota; kingdom Metazoa; phylum Chordata; class Lepidosauria; order Sphenodontia; family Sphenodontidae; genus Sphenodon; species Sphenodon punctatus. The sequence goes on from QEPC01002388.1 coordinate 7,075,473, forward strand.
CCCCGCTGCCGTGGTACTTACCCTTGATTGAGACAGCCTTTGATTTCCGACGTCCAGGAATTCAGCTGCTGCTCGTCCCCAGCCTCAAAGATAACGTCGGTGGAGTTGTTGACCTGGAGGAAGCAGGCGGGGGAAGGAACGAGAGAGAGGCAACACTTTACGGACTTTGCGATGTGGAAGCAAAACACACACACACACACACACTGTCTCTGCAGCCTCCCAGCCCAGGTCTCCGCGGTCCACTTGAAAGGAAGGGGCTGAGGGGGGCGGTGGATTTGTGCCTGGATTCCGAGAACCTGCTGCAGTATCACTTCCTTCTGCACCTTCCCAGCAGCCCCTGGGAGTTTCCTCTCCTTTGTTCCTACTCCTCCTTGCTGGCTCTTTCCCAGGCTCCCATTCCCAGCAGGCCCCTGCCTGCCGTGACCTGTCCTCGCCGGGTTGTCATAGAAAGAAAAAAGCCCAGAGAGGAGGAAGGTGGCTCTGGCCCAGGAGACGCCACTCAGAACGTCCTAGGAGACTGGGCCCTCACAACTGGCCACATGGGGCAGTTTCCAGGGTCTACAAATTTGTGGACTGGGGATGTTTTCTGTGTGAGTGGGGCCCTGATGTCTCGCGTACGGAATGGAGGCAGCGAGAGGCCGATGGACCTCCACTTTCTCAACCGCACTCATGGGAAGGGCTGAGCTTTCCATCGCACGCTGTCTCCAAATCCAGACTGGAGGAGAGGTTTTAGCCTTGTGTCATTGAATGGATTTGCTCTGAAAATAACCGTCGAGAGCTCAGCTGCCCTGGGCTTCACAGGAGAGGATCTAACTCCTCTCTTCTGCCCTCGGAGCAGGGGGCAAGGAACCTTTTCCATTCCAGGGGCCACTTTGAGAATTACTACAAGTTCCAAGGGCTACGTAAGTTTGGGGTGGAAATGCTTATAGCGTGCGCTTGGGAAGGGGAAGGTCCAGATCTTGGCTCTGTTCCCTTTCCTCGCATGCAGGCCCTCATCTCTGCTCCCTTCCCCTGCGCTCAGACTTTCAGCACGGGGGGGGGTTGGAACAGGATCCAGGGGCCAAATAAAGACTAGACATGGGGCCCCCTTTGAGCCCCGAGTCTGAGGTTCCCCACCCCTACCTTAAAGTCTCTGAAGAGAGACGTTTTTAGAGTCTACATCCATGGGATCCACCCACCAGCTTGGTCCCTGTCCACTTCCCCAGGGAGTGTGATAGACAGCGCCCCACCCGTTCTTACCTTCAGTACAAAGGTGTTCACATTGTCTGGCATTTCCAGGCGAGTGCATTTTCGTATCTCTTGGATGGCAGAACAGGTCGCATGCAGCTTTGGCTTCGAACACTTAATGAGGAAAAAAAGAGAAACCTTTGAGCGTGTGAGGGCGGTGACCAGATCCTCAAATTCAGACAAAGAGAGAGAGAGAGCGCGCAGCGTCTGGAGCAGCAGGGCACAATCTTGCAGCCGGTCTCAGAAGGGCTCGGTCGTGGGGGCACGCAGTGCTCCAGAGGATGGGAGCCGACCCACAGGAGAAGTCAGTGGCTTAGATGAGCAAGGGATAGGGGACCTTTCCCCTCCCAAGGGCCACTCTGAAAAGGAGCACAAGCTTCGAGGGCTGGATAGAAGTTGGGGGAAGGAAGGATGAAGGGTCCAGATCATAGGAAAAACATCCTGTTTTTCCGTGCATGCCCTCGTCCCCTTAGCGCCATCTGTCAGCATTTGGGGGGGGCAGTAGGAACTGGATCCAGGGGCCCGATTCAGGCACTGGGAAAGGGGCTGGGGGGGCCACATTTGGTCCACAGGCTCAAGGGTCCCCACCCCTGACCGGGTTAGATCGTCGTCAACTTTGCATCCTGGTCCCTGTCTCCTGGGGCAGCCGCCCCGTTCCATGCAGGAAAGGGATTCGCGAGGGCCAAGAGAGTCAGGCTAGACACATGCCTCATGCACTCTGCAAAGCAGCAGCTCGGCTGCCAGCTCCGACCCTTGCCAGAGCCCATGTTGGCTTTGCTCGACCACCACAAATTTCCATGGCATTTTAGTTTAGCCTCTCTCTCGGCCCAGATTTGTGGAAACGGAGCCCAGCGCTTTGGGCTTCAGGGGACCGAACGGCAAGGAACCGCCTCTGTACGTGGCCCAACGCTTGGCTCTTTATCAGCAATTCCAACACAGCCCAACTGCACCGGAGAGCAGCTGAGCTCCGGCCCACAAGCCCCTGCTCTCACTCCCACTAGACCCTTTGCCCTGCCTTCCCCCCCCCCCCTCAAGACGGGCCATGTGCAAGCAATTGCTTTTTAATCAACAATAAGTCTGGGAAAGGACTGCAAAAGTTAACACTACCACAGAGATTACGGTTCCCAGGTGGACAATCCTTTTCCTCCCAAGCTCAAGGGCTGCCAAACTGTATGTCCTTGGCGCTTGGTTGATCGGTTGCTTAACCTTTTGTTTTGGCCGCTCCTGGAGACGCTAAATTATCAGCCCGATTTCCAAATACCTATTTATAGACCCTTCTCCCCAAAGCAGAGAGAGCCTGAATGCAGGAAGCGTCCAAAGGCTGTTTTGAATTAGGCCTTTTGTATTAGATCGGAACATCGCGGCTTTATAGCCGCACATCACATTCTCAGCTAGAGAGCAAGATGTGTATCCTCCTCTGCAAACAAGCAGCTACAGATAACAACTGGGGCGAGAGGGGGCTGTGGCCCCCTGCCAGCCTACTCCCAATGGGGCTTCCCAATCCGACATGGATCTCTAGATCGGATCACAGTCAAGAGCGACGGATGCTCCTGGCTTTGCCCAACTCCTGGGGGTCTCAGGCTTGTTTCCACCCAAAAAAACCCCAATCTCTTCCCCTGTCCCTTTTAAAGCATCAATATAAAACCACAAGGCTGGGAAGTACCTTAAAATACCATCTAGTCCAACCCCCAGCCTTAATCAGAGCGAAATCATCACCGACAGGTTTGTCCAATCGGTTTTTCAAATTCTAACACTGTTGTCAAGTCCCCCCCTCAGTCTAAACATACCCAGCTCCTACAGCATTTCCTCCCAAGTCTTACATACAAAACCGTTCTCGCTGAAGTGGCTCATCTCCTCTGGATTCTCCCCCCCCCCCCCGGACAGTGTCTTTGCTGGCACGAGGGGCCGAGGCTGGTCACGGTGCTCCCGCTAAGACCAGACCAGTGCCAAACAGAGTGGATGATTTTGCCCTGTCGCTTAAAGCCAAAGCTTCTGCTAATGAAACCCACAGCTGTGGAACTCATTGCCAGGGGAGGCGGAGTGAAGCTAGTTATGTGGCTGGCTTTAACGGAAACTGGATAAAATGCCCATAAGCGCAGGAGATGGGTCGCACCTCTGTGACCTGCTCATCTATTTCTCTTGAGCTACCGGAGCTGGCCACTGTTGGAGACCGACGTAGGGCCATTTACTGGGTCAGACCAGTGGCCCATCAAGCCCAGCATCCCGTGATTCACCGAAGCCCTTAGCTCCTTCCCAGCAGGGCTGTTGCCCAGCCAGCAACCCCCCATCTTGTATTTACGCATTTGGTTTTTCCTTCCTATGCAGAATACTTTCCATTTGTCTTTACTGAACTTCATCTTACTGGTTTCAGGCCGATTCTTTGATTTAACAAGGTTATGCTGCTTTCCGACAACCCTATACTTCAAAGTAGAGCTGTGCAGCCAGGTTTTCACAAAACACACACACAAAAGCCGTGTCTCACTTACGTATTCGAAATACAAACGGTCGGGCTATGTATTCAGGTTCCGAGTGAACACAAAACGTATTGGAAGACATAGTATCTGAAATCGGAAACTGGCAGCACGTAGCCTCCTTGGAGCCAGGCTGCTCTCCGACGGCTTTCCTTATAGGCCTGTCAAAATGCCAGACCCTCATTGCACTTCTGCACCAAAATAACCCCTAAGCAGGGAGCTGCATTCACTCCGGTTTCCACGTTGGCAGTGATGGGGAAAATGCAGAGAACACAGGTAAAGAGGCAAATATAAGCAAATACTAAAAAAATATATTTAAAAATAGATACACAAATGGTTGACCCCTGGGCACAGCCCTCCTTTAAAGTGTTTGCAACCCCTCCCAGCTTTGTGTCATCTGCAACTTTAAGCACTGTCTGTGCCCTTCTGTGTAAGTCACTGATGAAATAGTAAACAGCAGCAGACTGAGGACAGACCGCTGCACAACCCTGGACATAACCAGTTGCGTACCCACCTATCAGTAGTATCCTCTACCCAATATTTCTCTAGGTTGCTCGAGAGCCACGAGGAACCGCGTCCAATGCTTTACTCAACAGGATCGTCCATTACACCAGCTACGTTCCCCTCTCCACTGGAACAACTGCCTCATCTGAGAAGGTTGGTTTGGCATCGTTCTTTCTTGACAAACCCAAGTTTGCTACTCTTGTAATCCTAGGGGCTCACAGCAGCGACGAACTGGGCCGAATGCATTTTTAAATCCCCTAATTGAGTTCACGTCGTGGTTGGCTGCGAGGGTCGAAACTGGGATTTGCCCCTCGCCAGACAGACTCTGGGGGTTCCGGCTTGCAACAGTGAAAGCTTTTTTGCTTTTAGCCAACGGCTGTCTGGCTAGCATTCCCGCTACCAGCACACGGTCACATTTTCCTACAGCCAGACGCTGACCGAGGAAGCATGTTAGTCCAACCTGTCCTTGGCCGCCTTGGTCGAAACCTCTGTGCTTCCCGGAGCTCTGCCAGCGTATCTGTCCGGGGACAACGAGAATCCACCAAGTTGTAAAAATTAACAGCTAGAACCACTGGTGGGCCTGGCTCTTCCCATGTCTCTGGTAAAACACACCCCGTACAGATCCAGCACAGACCCTAGATGTCACTGTTTGAGCCTACACTGCTGAAGCCGTACAAAGGCTCTGGGGTTGCTTGCCAACTCGCAGGGTTTTTAAAAGCAAGAATCTTGCCATTTTATACATTCCTTTATGCTAAAAATCTTACCAACCCAAACAGAATTGGGGGTGAGGCGGATGTCTTGGTTACTTGGCTCATTAATACCAACTAAGGCCGTGCTTTCAATGCTGCGGGCACTTGCCCACCAAAATCCTTGGTACTTCTGAGCAGAAACCATCCGCCGACTGAGAGAAATAGGAACACGTTCTACTAGGACCAGGCCGTAGCCGTCCTCCAAAAGGTCTCTTGCTCCTTCCTCCAAAGAATCAGCTGGCAGCTGCTTCCTAGCAAGGGAGCCCCAGACTGAGGAAGGTGGACCATTGCTCTGATCCAGCACGGAGATTCCCTTGTCAAATGCCTCTAGAGAGAAAGGCAGACAGACTCTGCTTTTCAGCAGAAAGAAAGGAAGGCTTGGCAGGAGAACCCCAGCTGGGATCAATTCGCTGAAATAATGTGGGAATTACAGGCCGCACCCTTCGCACATGGAAATACCACGGAGGTCATCGTTGTGTGCTGCAATCTGCACATATAAGCAAGCCTGGATGAAGCAGATTAGGGAGGGAAACTGAGGCAGCGAATCCCACGTAATACATTTACCAGAAACCACCCACTTCTGGGAGCAGTTACCAGCCTTGGCTGATGAACTCCAATTTTCCACAGGGATGAGAGCGAAGATCTTTGGCCGAGATGAGCTGCATGATTCACTGGCATCCAACAAACCAGCAAGGAAATAATCCCCTCAAAGCTGTTAACAGATGGTGCCTTGGCAGCCAGGGTGAGCTCTAGCCAACCCCCCCGTCCCCAAATCCTGACAAATTGCACCCCTAAGGCCAGCTAGCCCCAGAACAGGGAGGGGGGTAGTGAAAGGGAAAGTCAGACTTGGGAAGGATCAGAAGAAAGTTCAGGCTTCCTGGGATTTAGCATCTGGGCAAATATTCAATGGCTCCAGAATGTGTTGAACCAAAAAATGGGGGGGGAGGCTTGGTCCCAGATCGGAAGGTTGCAAAGCAAGGAAACAGGGAGTAAGTCATGTGGGTTTCATGGCCATCGAGCCGGGCAAGTTTTCCTGCCCATTTTACCAAAAGAAAAGAAAAAAATCCTTTTCCACCAATATTTTTTTTTTTTTAAGTTTCTCTGAAACTTTCCCATCAGAACATTTCTGATTATTATTTTTTTTATTTTAAATTTATAGTGAAACTGGAACTTGTCTGGTTTTGGGGAACCACAAAAAAGACCCAACTAATTTCTGTTTCAGATGAAAAATATTAGTCATATTTCAAAAGCTTCTGCAAAGGAAACAAAACACAAAACAAAACAAAAAAACCCCAAAAGCCAATTTCCCCTGAACTGCAGCAGCAGGTGCCAAGCCACAAGGCACTTCCCCATCTCCAAGGGCTTGCGAGGGATATTGTCAAGAACGGAACTGCCCTTGCTGGACTGTCTGCCTCCATCTTTGGCCAAGGCCACGCTGCGCAGTAACCGAACTGGACACCCCCCTGAACTCAGCACCCCTTCAAAGCACCTCCAGGCCACCTCCTCACCCGCTTCCGAAATGGCTTGTGCATCCAAGGGGGCGTCAGAGTTCTACAGATAGAGGGAGGGGGCGGAACAGGTTGCTAAGTTGGCAGCTAGCGGGGGACGCAGCAAGGGCCTTCACTCGAGCAAACGTCCTGTGGTTAGTGCTGATCAGCCTGAGTCACTTGACCCTGACTGAGAAACAAAGATTCCTGGCAGCTGGCCCATTCCCGATCCGGGACAGCTGCCTGATCCCAACACGCCCAGCTAAAAGCCAAGACCAACCCCGAAACTGGAAGGGCCGCATTCTAATTTCAGCCGCGCTGGGGAAGGATCTGGCGATCGCATCAAGTCTCCCCCTGCGCCGAGTCAGCGAGGGAAGGGAGAGCAGAGCCGCTGCCGCGGGAACTCTCAGCAGCGCACAGCTGGCAGGGAGCGGGGTACAGCAGGCCTCTGGGGCAGCCAGCCAGGTTCCGAGCCCTACTAGAGAGTCCGAAAAGCCAACCTTGCCCCCACAAAGGTGGTTGTGCTGCTCTGGCCCCCCCCCCCAGCTGCCAGCACGCGTACACACCCCACTCTGGAAACTCCCTTCTTGGTGGGGCTCTTTACCATCCGTGTGAGCGCCACTCAGTTCAGAGTGGGTGGGGGCAGAATGCCAGCCCTACCCCCCCCCCGACCACTCTGAAGGTTTCTCGCAGTGCTCAGGCTGGTGGCAGAGGGGCCCTCTTGAGCCCCCTTACTCCACGGCAGCGACGCCTCTGGGCTGCAGGAACCGTTCCTTGTGTCATTAGCACAACGGTCCTTATTTCATTCACAGGACAGCCGTGCCGCCGAGAGGAAAAGGGCTCGCTCCCCCTGTGCGGGACAGTTACACCCAATCTGCAAGAACTAAAAATGGGGAGTTTCCAATGGGTGACTAAATCCTGTTTAAAAACCCCATCCAGACAGTCAAAAATGGTACGAATTCAGATGAAGCTTCACACTCGACGAGGAGCAGGGATGACCGGAGTAAGGCGTTGTGTGACCAACGGGGAAGAGCCAATCCGCAGGGACAAGGCCCCAGATGCATTGTGGGAATTTATCCCCTTCCTCAAGGGGTTGGTGGTAGGATCCTGAACTAGATGGCCCAATGCTCAAAGAGCTAAGAACATAAATACTGCCAGTCTGGGTCAGAGCAGTGCTCCATCCAGCCCAGTATCCTGTCTCCAAGAGTGGCCATTCTCGGTCGCTTTGGAGAAGTCCTTGACAGGTCCCAGTGGGCGATCCATTCGCTGCTGCTCACTCCCAGCCCCCGACAGTTAAGAGGGGACGTCCCCCAACCTTCTTGGCTAATAGCCATTCATGGACCTATCCTCCAAGGACGTACCCAATCTTTGTTTAAACAAGGGCTGCACTGAGCAGGAATATCCCAGGCGCTCCTCCCTCGCCGAGCAATGACGACTTAGCTGTGCGGAAGTAACAGATGCTGCAAGGGCGCAGTTAGAAGGGACACAAGCTCGGGGGGGGGAAGACACCCTAGTGTAGATGCATTTCCTGCCATTGGGAGAGCAAGCAAGGGGGTGCTATTCCATTGTGTGCCACAGGGACCCAGCATGGGCAAAACCGGCCCATACGCCCCCCAGCGCGCATCGCTTCCCCCTCCCCCTTGGCAGGGGTACGAACGGCAGCGGAGCTCGCGTCCCAAGGGCCCTGCTGACCAGTCAGGAAACGCTTTGTTTTGTCTGAATACCGGCAGACGAAGGAAGAAACCCTGCTTACCGCCAGTCTCAAGGCCTGATCCTGCTGCCAGGGAGACGTCAGGGCTTTGACGAATGCAGGATGAGCTCCTTGGAAAGCGATTTTTCCAGCCCTGTGCCTGCTCAGCTCCGGACTGCCTCACTAGCCAACAAATTACTCAGAGTTTCAACAGATGCTCCAGCTCCCTGAGCTTGGGTTGAAATCAGCTTTCCTACTCCCCCGACAAAGGGAAAACTTCAGAATTGTTTGACCCGTTCCCTTGTGCGCGTTTGGAAGAGAGAAGGCAGTGATTTCTCTCCCGGGGGGCTCGGGGCGGGAGAGAGGCTTTCTGGGTGGTGCGGAGGAGAGAGAGCATATGTCGTACAGGTGGCTTTTTGTACCTCCCCTTGGACTTTTCAATGGTTTTCTGCACGAGCGACCGACCCCCAGAAAAAACTCTGCTAACCCTCTCTACAGGCCACGTTTCCTGACCTGCCCACCCTCATTTTCCCTGATTGCACATTTGCATGAGAACTGGATCAGGGCTGCCAACCGCTTAATCTCCTCCTGTCACTTATTCGCCACCCGGCTTAATAAGCTTTGCCTCAAAATCCTCCTTCAAGGGAGCCTCGCTTCTTTCCTGCCGCTCTCTCCGTTGTGTGAATGGGGGCTGGACGGGCACATGACGTTTTCCCAGGCTCCGAGGGGGAACCGATGCTTAAAGCGAGAACGGCTTCCTTTAGAGGAGTGGGACAAGGGGGAGAGAGATCAAAACGTGTCGGAGAGAACAAGAACGCAGAGTGCATCTGCCTGGACTCCGTGGGGATTTAGCAGGTCGAGAAAACCAAGGGGCCTACGTGCTACGTAGCGAGATCGCCAAGTCAGGGGATCTGCAGGATCAGACCCACTGTAAAAGGTACCGTGGAGACACACAGAAAGCCAACAGCAATGGGAGAATTGAAGTGTTCTAAGCAATAATGGGATCTTGCTCTCATGCAATGTAATAAGAGAACAGAGGAAGGGAAACTCCAATCCCGCAGAGGCTACTCTGCGTCTTCAAAGCAATTAACAAGTAGCCAATTAATCCTAAATTGGGGGCACATCTTCCGTCTCCCTTAAAATGGAACCCATGAACATGGTCGATCCCCATTGGCCTCTGGCCTTGTATGGAACCAGCCCTGTCCCACCAAGACTGGGATCTGGGGGGCAGCTTCCACATCCAGAACCGATTCCCCTTTCCACGCCGTGCTTCCTCCCGCCCGCCCGCACCCAAGAGAGAGCAAACGGAACTTGGTTCCTGCGAGACCAGACGCCTTCCCCAGGCACCACACTCTGGTCGGCGACCTAGCGTCTCCCAGCGTCAGAACGAAAGCAGCGTGACCCAGAGCTAAAGCAGAAGTTATTCAGGGATATTCCGGGATGCAGCCGCCGCCCCCCTGGAAAACGGACAGCTGCTTGCACACAGCGGACCAGCAACGTCGTCTCCACTCGGCCCTTCCATACGTGGTGGCAACGGTGGCTCCAGGGACCCCCAGCACCTCCCAGTTCCTATCACCCCAGCCTGCTGCGCGAGGAGCTCGCGGAATCCCACTGGACACAAGGCGCTTTGATCGCTACCCACGGGATCCAGGCTGGGCCCTCGCAAGGCCTCGGTCGCTACCGCTGGAGCTGCAGGCAGAGCTGGGCTCACTGGCTACAGCTGGAACGTAGTCACCTAGGTATAGCTGTGTAAGACACACTGATTGTGTGCGGATCTGCAGAGTTATTTTCCTTATTTGTCCCTATTTATTGCAGTTCCTAGCGTGCTTTTCCCCGTATGCTCAGCGCAGATAACGGTTATACAACCCCAGCAACGTACCATCAATAGAGACAAAAATATCTATTAATTATATATTACACACACACTATAGCTCAGGGCGTGACATTTCCGACTGAATTCTGGGACCCCCGAAAAAAGAAAAAAAATTCAGTTGCCAGCCTTTATTCTCATATTAACCCGTTCTCACTCCACTATACCTCTCGGACCAGCCTCCGTTTTCTGGGCGGCAAGGACTCCCACTCACCTGCAAATTTCGTGCCCTACAGTATACTTTATATGCATACATCTATACTGAGCATATCCCAGAGGAGATACAAGACTTCTCTGGTCAGCAAAGCATTTGGCAGGCTGGGCTAGGCATTGGGATGAGGGTGTTGTAGGGTCAAAGGCGTGTTTAAGGGATTTTTCCTATTTTTATACTGTAAGCCACGCCCTGAGCCTCAGGGAAAGGGGCAGGGTATCCAAGTTGAATGAATAAACACCCCCACCCGCTATACATCTATATCACATATGCAAAAAATAGACAGAAAATAAAACCCATAAAAATACAAACTGTAGAAATATATATATATATAAAAACATTAAATACCACTTCCTGGACTCTATCCCCACCTCCCAGATATTATCTATCATTTCTAGAGCACGTTCGTTGTTCAAAGTGCTTCTCAATCTTTGCCTAGTTCACTCACAACAACCCTGCCAGGTAGGTGATTATTATTCCCATTGTATAGATGGGGTAACTGAAACAGAGAGAGAGAGACTTGCCCAAGACCACCCAGCAAGTTCATGGCTAAGACAGGATTTGAACCCTGGTTCCCCTGGTCCAACACTTTATCCAGTTGGCTATGCTGTTTTTTTTATATTCACTCAAGCTCTGCCCACGCCCGGGGAAAAGAGTTCCGTAACTGTAGATTGATAATGAGATATTCATTGGCAACCCCCCTGGACTGACTGAGCTGGAAGGGATGGCAGGGGAGTAAATCTGGCCAAATGCAGAGGAAAAGGGGGCACCTCTGGGGACAGCCAAATCCTCTCCTATTCTCCTTTAACAAATATCTCCCGTCTCCCTGCAGCCTGCTGCTTGGCCCCACCCTGCTGCGGCTCTTCACCTTCCTGCAGGTGGTGTCTGCTCTAGCCTGCGAACTCAGTGGTGCTGGGGGAGGGGGAGGGAAATCAGGTCTCTGCTGCACAGACCTTACAATGACAATATTCAGATAGTTATCCCCAGAGCTGTAGGGTGGGATTTCTCCATCACTTGAAATCACCAAAATGAAGACCGAACCTTTTTCTTCCTCTCCCCCCTTTTTTGGGTAAAAAAATAAATAAATAAATAAATAAATAAAATTCCCATGATTGTGCCACTTGTCTTGCTTGGGACTGAAAGGCAGGTCATTAGAAGGGATCAGACTTCAAGCAATGTGGCATTGGCAAGTAAGTGTCCACGCTGCCTTGTCTACCTTACGGGTTTAGAACAGGTTAGACAGCGCCTTCTTAAAGGGCTTTAAATTGCAGCCGAGATAAACCCTGAAAAATTAATAGACGTCCACCATTGGTGACATACAACCCTACGATACTTGGGCTCTAAAGACACTAATCCGATGCCCAGCAGGGGGAGTACTAGCTAATCCAACCCTACTGCCAGAAATACTCCGACAATCCTCACAGCTAGGGCACAAGAATTGCCAATTACTGGTCTTCTTGCAAATAAATAGGTGAGGCAAGGAATCTGCTGCCTGCCAAGCATGAGAGAGAGAGAGAAATCTGCCCAGGACGGGAAAAATTCCCACAGCGAGTTCAACGGTGCCGACTGAGAAGACGCAAAGGCCAACATCTGCCCAAATTACCTGCCTTAACAATATGCCCATTGGGCTTCATTAGAGTCCCTCCGAATTTATACACCAAGGTGATGTTGAGCAATCGTCAAATAGATTCTGATTTCAGTTAAAACATGTAGGCAATAACTTTGGATTTGACTTGTTCGTAGACACACACGCACAATTAACCCATTAAAACGCCTGACGGAACACAGTGTGTCAAGCAAACAGCAGAGGTGCCCCAGTCTTGCAGGGGGCAGCGGGACCAAAACAAAGGTGTTTGAGAGAGACCCCCTTGTTATCTTGCGAGTTAAATTAAGCTCAGTCTAGGTGACCTCAGTGGACCCTTCCGGCTTCTTACCGAGCTCAGACCCCGATGAGCAGGAGGAGAAATACAGTTCTCCCAGCCACCGTTTTTTGCCGTTAAATAAACGATGTAGCCCCCAGACAGGAAAAGACGCCCTGCCCCTCGCTCTAAAGGCTCAGAAGAAAGACAAATCAATTGAACCCAAAGGGCCACAACCCATTTATTTAGGGAGCAGGCTACATTATGGGGAGAATGCAGAGTCAGCGGGTTATAGATCCCAGCTCAAATGTGGAGCCTGCATGCTGATTCCAACTCCGTTTAAATGGTGGGGCAGAAGACCCCAATGTTAAGTAGGGGCTGACCATTTTGTAGTCGCAGACACACCCGGGAAAGGAGACCTAGCCCTTGGTTTAAGCTGGAAAATCCAGCTTGCTTACACCGAACTCTGCCCTGCCCCTCTTGAGAAAACCAGGCAGCATTAGTCTGAATGCCAGCGGCACAGAGCCACTTCGAGGCAATTTTTAAAAATAAATAAATAAATATTTTTTAAAAAAAATTATAATTGTAAAGCAAAGCATTTCCTGATTTTTTTGGGGGGGGGGGGGGCTGCCCGTCTGGATGGTTTTTTGTTTGCAAACCCTTTTGGAGAGGCAACCCTAAGGACTTTTCTTATGCTGTCACTTTAAAACGCGCTTCTGATCCACAGACGGCGACACAGAACTGAGTCCATCAACGTCACAGGATCTACTCGACAGTGACCGGAAAACAACACCACGAGAAGAGAGAGAGCTAATGCATTTGGCCAGAGAGATAAAGCACACACACAACATGCCGCTTTAACGGGCTGGGAGCAAAAGCAGGACAGAGTGTCTTTTTCAAGAAGAAAGAAAGAAAAACAAACCCAATTTTCATTAGAAAGAAAGAAGCCCAACAGGATTCTGCTGCAAATCAGGACTCTGTCGTATCCTAAAATCCCTGTTACGAGCCTCCTTGTTTTCAGTTTTCCCAGACTCTGAAGGCAATCAACCCTCCCCCCAACCACCCACCCTGCTGCCCATTCCTCTTGCACTTACTCCTGCTCCCAGCTACAGTGCATTAAAAAATGGAAACTCCAGGAAGGGCAATGGAACTATAACCTTTATGGTATGGAGTCCTCCAGCACCACTGAGTTTGCAGGCTAGAGCAGACACCACCTGCAGGAAGGTGAAGAGCCGCAGCAGGGTGGGGCCAAGCAGCAGGCTGCAGGGAGACGGGAGATATTTGTTAAAGGAGAATAGGAGAGGATTTGGCTGTCCCCAGAGGTGCCCCCTTTTCCTCTGCATTTGGCCAGATTTACTCCCCTGCCGGTCCTTCCAGCTCAGTCCAGCCAGGAGGGGGTTGCCAATTACAGGCGTGAATACGATCAGAGTGCTATTTACTTCAAAGCTCTAGGTTTTTAATCCAGCTTTTTGTGTTGCGAAGTAAAAGGCACTAAAGTTCTGAAGCAGATTCAACGGCCCTTAGCCTGAACAAGACCTTTTGCACGGAAGTAGGGAGTGTTCTTACGCGATGCTGACGTGACTGAGCCAGGCTCGACCTCAGCAGAGCAAGCCCCCACCCGTAGACCTCGAGAAGGCCGGGAAAGCCTCCCGGCCTGGCGTTCTGCTCCTCAGAGCTGCGGAGCTCTCCTTTCAGCTGCCCGTCCCGCGAGGGGAGGAGGAGCTCGCAGGATGGCCTCGCTAATCAATGGAAGGGTTGTGCGGTGGGGCGAGGGAATCCAGTCCCTCAACAGATGCTGTTCTTGTGTGGAAACCATGGGGCCCTACGCAACTCGTAGGCCGGGCACGGATTCAAAGTATTGGCAAAAAGCAGCTAAGAGGAGATTCCGCCGTAGACCTGTTCCTCCCTGGGGTTCAATAGGGGCTACGTGTCGCACCCTCTATCAGTTGCAAGAGTCTAGGATATCGGACGGTTACAAGTCACAGTAGCTCCCCCCACTCCCCCACGTCTCCAGCAAGAGTCAGACAATTATTGCCGGTGTCAACGCCTTACTGAACAGACAGGATGCTCGCTTCTAGGCTTGGAGGAACAGGAATTCTTGGAAATGTGCATTCACAGGCACATGCATACCCCCAGAGGCGCCACTGAATCTCCCCCCCCCCCCCCCCCCCTGCACCCTCATACACCCACCCCCCCAGGCACCATTGCACCCCCCATCCTCCCACATAGGTGCCCCCTCGTGTGCACGTCCACACCACTGCACACACACCCCACATCCCAGGTGCTACTGCACACGTGCCAAAGCATTTACAAACCAACACGTAGCTGCCCTCGGCCACCCCACGTAGCAACGTGCACGCCCTCTTCCCAACAGCCCCAGGGGGCATTCTAGCACGAGGGCTTCTAGGAACGCCTGCCTTAGACTGCGTCAAGTGAGACGTTGGGCGTCCGTCAGGAGAGCCAAGTGGGTCCTTGCCAGCAAACCCAGGCGGCGCAAAAGTGGAAGGACCAGACTTTCCTCCCCGCCTTCTCTGTGCTCCCAACGAGCTCCCTTTCCTCCTGCCACAGAGGGATCCTGCGTTTGCACTTTATTTATGGAAAGAGGAAGGATTGAGTAAGCCAGGATACAGAGCAGTCTGTAAACGCCTCCTTCCTCTTGGCCTCCACACTGGAGCCAACAAGCTACTATTTGTTCAGAAATTAGCTGTCGATTTCCTACATCTCTGCACAGCACGGCAGACCTATAGATTCACTTGTGTTTCTATTTATTTTCTCTGGGCAAAGGAAGCGATTTGCCGGGCTGCTTTGTAGTGGGTGTTTCCAGGAACCTTCTCTACCGAAACACTGACAGAATGTACGGCCAGCAGAGGAAACTATTATTAGTTTACACTGGGAGCTCCAAGGGCCTTCTAGGAAAACCAAAGCTAATGTACACAATTTGCATGGAGAGAGTGGTGCGGTTTCCTAAATGCCCCTCTGAATAAGGGCTGGGATGCAAGGCAGCTGGTGACAGGACAGCTTTGCTCCTGTCATCCACAGAGGTGGGCATGTTGTGTGTTCCTCTTCGTGCCCCGAGTTTACATGAGAATCGCACTTTAGCTTAGGCTGGTCAACCTTAGATCTTCCAAAAACTGTAGACAGGCCCCCAAAATCATGAAACCGACTTGGGGGGGAAAAAAAACCACAAGAATTTCTATAAAAACAAGGGTACTTTGTTGGTTTCCGAGCCCTTCGCGCAGGGGTGGGAAACTTCAGGCCTCGCGGCCAAATGCAGCCCACACTTAAAGAGAGATGTAGCAATGAGCAAAAGAGCCCCGGTGTTGCTAGGCAAGGGCCTAGGCCACTGGACTCTCATCCCAGGCCTCCGATACTTAACTGAATCCCTCCAACCCTGACCCGCTATCCCAACGAGAGTCCGCAGCGCATCCATGTCAAGGCACTCTCCCTGGAGGAGCATGGTCCTAGTTCTTTGGCAAGGCTGAGGAAGAGTGAACACAGATCCACATGCAACGTTTTGTGCTCTCAGGATGTCCTCCTTTTCAGGAGATGAATAATGCCGCCACGTTCAGAGGATTAGAACCACTAACACCCCTCCTCACTGAAATCCAAAGAGACGGCAATGCCCTCTCCTCCCAGCCATTGCCTCTCCCCATCACCAGGCTTGCTCTCCGCCAGTCTCTTGCGCGCGGAACCAGAGAACGCAGCTGGAGATGGCGTGCCGGCGGCCGTCCGCTAGCAAAGTCTCGCTCTCTCTTTTTTAAAACACGCACCTCAGTCTCCAGCTAAAAGTTGCTCTCAAGAGAGAAACAGCTGAGTTATAGCAATTACGGATTGACAATGAGGATTCTCTTGGCCTGGATACAAACACATAACTCTGGGCTCTTAAATTAGACCAATGCATCATTGACAGCTTTGGGACATTCCAGATAACAAGGGTCATTCTAGCAGCCCCAAAGCGATACTACTAGAATCAGTGACAAGATAGGATCGTGCCGGATTGTCCAGAGAAGTCTTCTCCCTAACCAGTATCCGCCTCCGAGAAATAAGGCCGAATTGCTGTCTCCTACACATTGTGGGAGTCAGGGGGTACAAGGGAGCTGTCACCGTACCCACTGGACTCCCACTCAATCAAACTGGAGAGTCGGAAAGAATCTCAAGCATTATTTAGTCCCAGCCTTGCACGGAGGCAGGATGCCGTATACCTAAAGGGAAGATATCAAGGATGGCCAAACTATTGTTGGGGAGCCACACGCGGCTCATTGGCAGTTCAAGGTCGAACCTCAACCAGGGCCTGTGGTAGCCTTAATAGTCCTGTCCCTTACTTGGTTTGTCCCTTAATAGTATCTCAGGACCGCAGCCAATCATGAAGCAGGAGAGGCGATGTCGGGGGCAAGGTTCACCAATGGATGCATGCGATGTGGGGCTCTGCCATGATTTTAGTGCCCGACTCGCAGGGTCGGGAACTTTGGCCACCCTGATATATACCCTACGTCAGGGTGGTTTTAGACGACATGCTACCCTGCATGGCCGCCCAAGAGCCACAAAGCCCACCGCCCATCTGAAGGTGGAACAGGGGAGATATACACGCCTGGGAGCCATAGAGCACCCACTCATCATGGACCGGTGCAGTGCTCGGTGTGGGGCAAGCCAAATAGCTCTGTGGTAATGGGCGGCCATAGAGCCCCTGCCCGTATGAACTGGGACAGCCAACCAGTCACACCAGCCAACTGGTCCACCACTCACAGGCACGGCGGGCAGGGGACATGGCCTTTGCGAGTCACAGGAACCGGCTGCGAGTGCTGAGGAGCTCGGTTCCCCAGTGCTCAGGCCCGGGACCACTTCGAAAGGCCAGCCGGGAGCATTTCTGCCTACCTCGTGGTCCGTGGCAGAGGGAGTGCGTGGCGGCTTCCTTCTGTGGCCTGGGCAGCCACGCTGGGACCTGCCTGCTCGAACCCCTCCCCACGCACTTCACCTGAGTGGGGGCTCTGCGGTTGTGCCCCTCAGTAGCCCCATCGCCTTGCTTGTTGAACAGGGAAGCGTTGTAGATCCGCCTCCCCAAGTGCGCTCCTCTGGTCATACTTCGGGAAAGTGCGGGGACCATGGATCCCTATCACAGCCGGGAGAGGACCTTCAAGCTGGCACTTTCTGTGCGGCTGGGAGTCGAATGCCTCTAGCCCCCCGGTGCTGCTGCTGCCGCTGCCGCCTGCGTGACCTCGGTGCCTCTTTCACCAATTGTAAAACAGGATCTAGGGCTATACGACATTTGGTACAAATAGATAAAAAGCAGCCCTTTCTACAAACCACCATCCTGGTCTGGTTTGCCTCCAATCTCACAGCTGGATAAAGTTGGTAGCAATGTCTGCAAAACTCCTTGGGCCGCTAACGAAGGCTGTAATCCCCCCTCCAACGTACCGAGCTGGTTCTCATTCTCATCTAAACTCAATATCCCCAAGGTCCGAGCCAAAGAAGCTTCCTATCTTTCTGCCAACACCTCCCACAGGCAGGCTCTTGGGAGTTCCTGGTAATGGTCCTTCCCTCCCTGCTGCACTGCAGGACTCTCCTCTCAGGAAGGGGGGGAGTTTTTGTGAAGAGATTGGAAGCTGCTTCTCTCCTGACACCTCCCCATTCATGCCTGAACCCATCTGTAATGGGCCAGAAGGAGACAACGTTGTTCTCTTATTGGGCCAATACTCTTGTTGGCGAGAGCATGCAAGCTACTAGGTCATGCGGAGCCCTTCCTCGGGTAGGTATAAAGTCTGAACAAGTATAGAGTAGCAGTTGCTTCCGAGTAATGGACAGTCTCTCTCCCGGGAAGGATGCTCTTAGCTGCGGGGGGGGATCTGTGTGCGTGCGGCAGCAGGGGTGGTGCCGTACACGGGGGCACACCAATTCCGTCCCCTGCATTCCCACACATGGAGTAATTGCCGATTTGGCCAATTGCTCAGTGGGCTAAGGGATGCACAAGCGCTGGCCTGCGGACCAACACGTGAGCATGCCGTGTAGTAGGTCACAGCCGACGATGGAGCCTCCATGCACCGGCCGGGACCCCACCACTCATCTCCTACTCCAACAGGAAGGAGCGAAGTGGAGATCATGGCCAGTGCACAGAGGCTCAACACCCTGGCCACCAGCCCCGCTGGGAGAGAAGGAGACCAGCAAGACCAGTGTGCTGAGCCTCCTTTCCGCCAACTGGCTGCTCCGGGAATCTAGCCGTCACCAGAACAAACAACCGCCTGTCTCTGCACCGAAGGGAGCAAGTGGAAGGAAAGAGGTAGGTGGCGGGAGCACACGGAAAGACTGACTCTCCCCACACCAGTGCTTACCCAGTGCGCGCGCACGCAACCCTTGAGAGGACCCCAAGTCTCCCGGCTAGGCCTAATGAGAGAGCCACCTCCACGCCTGCACAAGCATTTAAAATGAAACGCGCCAGCTGTTCCGATCAGGCAGCTCCTGCTTGCCGTGCAGTTTGTCTCACTGGTTTTTCCTTGGAAATGCTCTCCAGCCAAGCCTGTCAGACTCCTGGCACGAACCAGGAGGAGGTTTTCTTTTATTAATGAAATCTTTAAAAGACATCCCATGTAAACTCCTCCCCGTAAATCTGCAGACAGCGAAGCCGCCTCTACATCGCTATTGTCTCGGAGCTCCGTTGTTGGCGGGACGCTGGAGCACTCGGCTCTGGGGAGACGCCCACACGCTGGGCTACACTTCCAGGAACATTTGGCTTCTGTTGTTTTCAAACAACTCTTCGGAGGCGGACGAGCTGATGCAAAGATGCTTTGAATTATTAGCACCAAGTGGCACTCTCAAAAAAGAGAGAACACCCCGGCAGAGAGAGCGAGCGAGCACAGGACACTTTTTATAGTTAATCCACGTCTAGGCCAGGAGGAGTTGTCACAAGGGATCAATCTAGCGATCCATCTAGTCCAGCATTTCGTTTCTTCTCACAGTATTCAAAGAGCTAAACCGGTTATATGGTTCCCATGCCCCCCCCCCCAGCACAGGTGGCCGAGGGGTTAAGGCCCTCAACTACATCTCTGAAGGCCATGGGTTCAAATCTTGCTTGGCTTCTCTGCCGCCAGTCCACCCAGCTGTGAACGGACACCTGATCCATTGGCCTGGGAGAGCCCAAGGCCGTTGGAGGTGGTGCACCGTAGGCCGCAGAAATGGCTGTACTGGAACCACACCGGCCTCACAGGTCGATGGACTGACCCTTGACCTTTGGGCTGCTGGGCCCAGAGAACAGGTAGGGAATCCTGCTCCCCCACCCGTGATCTTAACTCTCTGCTTGAAGCTGCCACCTCCACTCATGCCGAGCAGCCCCACTGGCTCAAATGGGCCTGATCCTGCAACCTTTACACATGCTTTTATACCGAGTAGCATTCGCTTAGGAGACCCGTCTGCTCCTGCAGGGGCGTCGCCGTACAGGATGCGGAAAGGGTGTTCTTGGCCCGTTCCACTAACATGTCATGGTTGGGTGTTCAGGCCCTCAAACAGGATCCAGCACGAACCGGCCTGCCCGTTTTCGGCTTTCGTTAGTATCGTAACTGCAGAACAAGCAACCCTGCCAAGATTGGCAAAGGGGAAGAGGTCACGCCTCCGTACAAGGCTCTCCAATTCTCCAGGCAGCTCTGGATCAGACACACAGGCAGCTGAGAACAAATTGCAAACCTAGAGTGAAACTAAGAGGCACAGGACAAAAGTGCTGAGCAAACAACAGTTCTACAGACTCAAGGCAACTTTCGGTTCCTCTGCCACACAGAGGGGGAGCGGGCATGCGGTTCTCCCTGCAGGAGGGAGCTGTTAACGCAGCCTGAGCATGTTAGTGCAAACCGGCTGTGCACACACAACACATATTACCGTTTCACACGGCCATGTGTACTGCACACATGGGGGCAATACACCAATCCGCTACGTGTGGCGTGGACGGAGCATACACAGCCTAATATTATCCAGGCTTGGAAAGCTGGTAGGACTTGGATATTGGGCTCACGAATAGCAAGTAGAGTGTGTGACCCACATGAAAAGGGATCAGTGCTGTATAAACCCCCTAAACCCAAGGAACTTGGCCAACAAGCACCATTTCTGATCCAGCCCAAGACAGGAAGCAGCCACGGACCTGGGTCATTTCAGAACAGGTATTACGCTACATGATTTGCAAATCGGAGGCATCTCTGGCAAGCTGCCACGGCCACCTCAAGCACTGCAAAAATTCAGTACGGCTGCGATTGTTAAGAGTAGGGGAGAGCGCAGCTCGTCAAGTAACATACTGCCTTGGGAGATTCATTCATGGGGCTGGGTGCGCTAGACCCTGTAGGGAGAGCTGCAACTGGAAAGCTGCCCGGGTACGTAGAGCTGCAGCATGGATCTGATTTAGCACCTGTAATTTAGAGCACCGCACTGGGGAACCCCATGGGCTGCCCAAGTGCTAGGGATGGGGAAATTGGAATCGGAGTAATCCGATTCACTCCATTTTTATTGCTTCGGATTAATCTGATACTGGCAAAAGTACACCTTGCATTGCCCATGGAAAGGAATAGGTTCAATTTCCCATTGAAGTTGGGGGGGGAGGAATTCAAGCCAATTCCAATCCTGATTTGACTCAAATCCGAAGTAATTGAATCAGATTCCAATTTTAATTTGATTCTGATTTTCCATCCCTATGAAGTACCAATCAGGTACCCTGGGAAAACAAAACAAAAAGAAATCAGGGTTTTACTGTTACTGATTTAGTAGTTGCTGACTGGTAAATCAGTACGGGAAAAGTGGTGAAAATTGGAATGGAAACTAAAAAAAAACAAAAACAAAAAAAACAGAAACAGGAGTCGGCATTGCAGGACAAAAATCAGGAGTCTGGGTAATCTGTCGGGCACGGATCGGGTACCAATTAGTATCTGGTGCTGCTGGAACGGAGTAGGGCTAGGACTGGCTTCAATATAGGCACGCCCCCGAAGGCACTGATAAATGAAGGCCTAGCCTGATTGGGCTGCCAGTTTTTAAGCGCATCTTTCTCCTCCAGGAATCCACCCTGGAGATTGTCCGAAAAACCTTTGCCAACAGCACCTGCGAGGAATTCCCATCACCGCACCATCTGGTGGATCATCTATGCAAAACCCAAGAATATCACAGGCAGGGGGACTGGGCAGAATGTGAAACTGACTGACTGCAACAGCCCCCTCCCCCACAGACAGGCAGACCCCCCCACCCAACATTTTGGCTAATACAGAGGCAGGCTGAGCCCTCTTTCCATTTTCGAAGCACCCAACAGCTTCTGCCGATCTTCTAACTTGCTGCTCAAATGGCAAGATTTCTCCAAGTTTGCAATTAAAAAAAAAATAACTACATAAACCAGGGGGGGGGGGAAGAGAATCTTGTTTCCTCCTCCAGTCCCATTCTCTTTTTCCCCAGCCTTGGTTGGCCAGAGTTTCTCCCAGACTAGTTCTCAATACCGCACACAAAAAGGTTTTTACCCTCACTAACATTTTCAACCACTCCCGCCGTCTCACAAGTTCTAGAATGAATACTAAAGGGTTTTCTGACATTTCCAGCCATTTTTTTTTTTTTTTTAAATGTTTGTTCAGGTTTAAATATTCAGCCTGTTTATTTAACATAGAAAAGTGCCGTGGCATTTTCTAGGTTTAATTGCTGTTATTAAATACTTTGCTTTCCGTACACAGATCTCAAAGCACCTTACAAAAAAAGAAGCCCATTTTACAAATGGGGAAAAGACGAGGCAAGGGGGTTCACCCAGGTCACCTTGCAAACCAACCCCCTCGTCTCCCAAATCCACACATGCACCCCCCTCACTCCGGTCTCGCACACACTCCTCTAAGTTGAGTGGGGGGAAGAGCTTGGGCAAGAGGCATTCTGTATGAGCCTATTCATCTCTTCCGTCCCACAGAGGAGGAACTCAACAAGGAATTTGGAGAGGAGACCAAGGGTGAAAACAGACATGACGCTAACCACCCTTTAACCCCCCCTTGGTGGTTATTTATGCATGTTGCAGGGCTGTATTGGTGCCCTATGCAGCCCTGAAACATGCATAAATGACCCCCAAGGGGGGTTAAACAGTGGTTAGCGTCATGTCTTGTTTTCACCCCCAAGAGAAAGGTTTTTAGGGTGAACAAAAAAATAATTCACAGGCCAGGGAGATTGACTAAAGTGGGAGATAATCTCACAAAAAGGGACCAGATCAGGGGTGGCGAACCTCAGGCCCTACCCCCAGGGGCCAAATATAGCCCACTGTTACGTTTTTATGTGGTTCCTTTCTAGTTCCTGGACCCAGTTTCTACCCCCAAGCACTGAAAGACCGAGCTCAGGAAACAGATGAAGACCCGCCCACAAGACATGATCTGCAGTCTCCTCTTCCTGAGTACACCCCTTAAACACCCCAACCTTCTCTGGGGCTCTCGGAGCTGGGACTCATTTGCAATGTGGCCCCTGGAAGGGGAAAGCTTCCCCAGACTTCTTTTAAAAAAGCTAAATGAAGCAGACCCAGCAGAAACCGTCCCCTACTATAGCAACAAGGGCTCCAAGTTTATTAGTCAAGTTGGCATGGGGTCGAGACCTCTTGCATGTTGGAGGCTGGGAAGTGAATAGCATAAAATAACTGCTCCATTAGGACCGGGCACGTCTCAGAAGCAACCCAAGCTGCCACTGTCAGAGACAGGATACTGGGTTAGATGGGCCACTGGTTTGACCCAGCCTGGCACTGACTAGGTCTTTAACAATCCTCTACTGAGAAGGGAACGGCTCAGGGATGGGGAATCTTTTCCTTCCGAGGGGTGACTCTGAAAATCAGTACCAGCTCGGAGCGCTCCACAGGAGAAGGGTCCAGTAGCCTTGTGCGTGCACCCTCATCTCTGCTCCCTTCCCCCAAACTCAGTCGGTCAGTGCTTGGGGGTAGGAACTCGGTCCACGAGCTTAAAAAGGGGCACATCAAAACCATAGCCACATTTGGCCCCCAGGCTAAGGTTCCCCAAGTGAATTGGCAGAAGTGCATCCACCTGCAAGTCCCAGGATCTTGGAAGGCGAGGAAAAAATTAAGCCCAACTTTAAAAACAGAATTTGCTAAATGATCCTAGAGAGTCTCCTCCCCGCTCCCCCCAGCTCCTCCCGAGACGCTTGAGAAAGCAAGCAAGACGGGAGGAGTAAAAGCTGCTACCAGAAACAATGCTGGAAACCTTATTTGTTCATTTTATTTTATTTTTTTTCCCCTCCCTCCGCCAAGAACACAATGTACTTGGGAGGCCGGAAATGCAAGATGAAAGCACGCCTCTTATCAGTGCAGCTCTCCAGCGAAAGAAAGTTCTTAGAAGTTTCGGGCAGAAGAGATCATGCCTTCGGAAACGGCATGATCAAATCAGGGTTGCCAAAGAAACGTTTGAATTGAAACAGACCAATGTGGCCAGGTGCTGGGGATTTCCTGAGCCTGCAGCACAGACAGACAGACACTGCACAGGACAGGAGCATGCTCCGAGCCCAGCTCGAATGAGCTTTGGCGTAGAAAACAGAACATCCCTCCCTTCCTGCAGCTGGGTTCAATTTGGGGGGGCGGGGGGGGAAAGCTACTTGTACATTCTCTTTGCACGTAGGCAGGTAAATACAGTAAAAGCACAGGGTCATGGTGAGCAGAATAAGAGGGGAACCAGGCATACCGAGCTGCCTAACAGAAAACTAGATGCAATACAGTTGAAGGGCCTTGAGAGACTTCTATAACCTTCATCATCCTAGCACCTCAGTGAGATAAGGAAGTGCCACTGGGCCCATTTTACAGAGGAGAGAACTGAGGCAGAGAGAGTTGCTCAAAGTCACACAAGCAACAATCTTCTCTTCTGCTGGGATGCGGGGCACCCAGAGCAAAGGCTCCAGTTAGACAGAATGGAAACGCGACCCCAGACAGCACGCAGATCCAGGAGTAGCTCTGCAGAGGACAGCTAGTCAAGACTGAATAAGGGTCATTTATCCCTGGGTAAAATGGTTTTCCAGGATTTTCCTCAGAACTCGTGTTTGCTCCAGGGTAAATGGAGGTTTAAGAGCTGGGTACCAGAGTTGTTGAGCATTTCATTTCGAACGAGTCCCGGGAACATTGTGGACCTTTGCCCCCCCCCCCCCTCGCCAAGTCAGGCCTGCGTTTGTACAGTGAAGCGGAGTGTTGCTAGTTGATGCTAGGACCATGCTCCGTGTTCAAACAGCTGAAAACCCCTTCTGCCCACCCTCCCACAAAGTGGATATAGGCAAAGCAAGCCTGCTGACTTTTACAATTCCTACCCCATTTACTGACATATTGGGGGGGGCGGGGGGGGGCGGGTAGTAAAGTGCTACTGGTGAACTTCCCTGCAGCCTCACCTTTTAAAAAGATTTTTTTTAAAAAATAATCCCCAGATCCACTGCCTGTGTTACAGGATCCACTGGCTTCTCTGATGGGTTTCTTTCCCTTCCTTTCTTTTAAACTGTTTTAAAACTGGATTTTAAGTTGTTTTCTGGGTTTTTTTAAAATTGTATTTTAGTATGCTAATGTGACACTTCCTGAGCAGCGTTGGGGAGGAAAGCACTATATATAGATATATATATGTTTAGAGGGTGGGCTGGTAGTGCAGGACAAGGCTTCCCAAGAGTACGTGGGTGGAGTGCTGCAGAGATGCCACGGATTAGCCTGAACGTCTCCATATCCCCACCAGCTCGCTCGGAAACCCTCAGGGTCACAAGACCTAGCACGTTGCATCTGGCGATCTCCGAGGTGGCTGGTAGAATCGCCCCCGCCCTCTTTTGGAGATACAGGAACTCAAGCGCGAGTGTCTCGCCCAACATCCTCCCGAGGCCGAGTTGGGAACAGAAGCCGGGGGGGGTTAACAGAGAAGACATCACGCTGGCCTGGTTTGGGCAGCGTGAGGCCTGAACGTTTGTTCCGGGCCTGTCGGACGTGGGGCCCGGAACAAGGCAGGTCTATGGTCTATGCCCAGCAAACTGAGCAGGAACGTGTGTTCCCGGCCCCAGCCCGTCCCGGCGTGGGGGGGGTGGGGGGGGTTGCTATGACGGCCAGTCATGGCTGCCTGTAATAGGCACCTACGGCTGCCTATCACTGGAGGGGGAGGGAAGCCGGGTGACAGGGGCGTGGCCGAGTGGCTGCAGGTCACTCCCCAGCCCCCCGCCGGCCCGGCTGCACTTGGCTGGGGGAAGCCCTCCGCACCCCCCAGGTGGGATGACGACGTTGGCATCACATTTGTGAGTACCCCTGCCCCCCCCCCCCCCATCTCCGAGCCCCAGTCCAGAGGGGTCTCTCTGGCAGGCTACGTCATCGCTCTTCCAAGACGTGCTGCGCCCGACACGTTTTTCTTAGGATTGGGGGGGGGGGGGGGACAGGTTCCGAGAAAAAGCAAGTTCATTGAGCAAGGACTTGAGCTCAACCTGATCGTTAACTTTAGCTCTTCCTCAAAACACATCCAGGATGAGGGTTGGGGAAGGAAGACAAACACTTAAATGGGGGGGGGGGGGAGAGCCCCCCTATTTCAAAGGAAATGAGCGCAGCACAGCGATAGGGTGACCCGTACGAGCTCAGGTTTCGGGGAAGAGCTTCACCGCAGCTTGCATGCATACCCAGCCCCTCCCCGGCAGGGCGCACCTGATCGAGATCCACTGGCAAGATGGAAACTCATACCGAGAAAGAGGTTTCTCAGCAGGCAAAAGAAACTGCACGCTCAGCACTGGGTGCCCGGGCACGCACGGAGGAACCCACAAGCTCGAGGTGGCGGAGGCAGCCTCCACGTCAGCGTGTGGCCTCCAGCTTTCAGGGGAAGCGTGCCGTCGGGGAGGAAGGGTGGCATAAAGGCAGCGCTGTTCTGCGCCCCTGGATCGGCAAAGAGCTCAAAGCGACAGTGGGACGCAAGCAACTGGGAGGGGCGTTCGCTTGGATCCAACGGAAGAGCTATGGAGAGCTGGCGATCGCTCACCCCTAAAGAAAGGATCGCTTCCTGCGGTAGCAAAGAGGCCGATGAATTTGAAGAGATTTGGACCCCATTTTGAACACAGCTGTATAAACACACCCACCCCCGCCAACTGCCCAGAAAACGCCAGGCCCACTTTCCTCCCCATAGCCCTAATTCTTCCCTCATGGAATCACACAATGTCAGAGTCGGACGGGATCTCGAGCGTCATCTAGTCCCTGCCGGCTGCTCCAACGCAGGACGGCGACCGCTACAACATCCCTGACAGACGGCTGCCCAGCTTATCCTGTCTTTAAACAAACCCCAAACCAACGTAGTCTCTTGCGGGGAGGGGTTTAGGGGTTCCTGCAGGGCACATCCGATGAACAAGGTAGACACTGCGTTCTCAGGATCGGGTCACTAAGCTTTTATTGCTCAGGGACTGGAACGGGGACAGCGGATCCAGATCTGTCCCTGACCAGGAGAACCAGCAACACAGACCCCTCTAGCCAGCCAAGATGGTTCCGAGGCCCTGTATACAGTAAGAGTCTGTTATACAGCACAAAGGAGGAGAGGGGGGGTCAATAATATGGATTAAATCTTAGCTCCTTGGGCGGTGGGAAAGACTCCGCATCTCAAGCGGCCACTAGATTGGATTAGGGAGGCACCTTTCCAGGCTCATGCAAGGACACTGGCCGTATGTCCTTACAAGGCCTTTGCTGATTTAGCCATACATTGAGCTGCAGACCATCCTGGGCATGCCTGGGCATGTCAGAACATGCCAACAAGAAAAAAAAAACCTCCAATGAAGGAGAGCCTACAAGCCCCCACCCACCCAATGCAACTTGTTCCACGGTCACACAGTTCTGTCAGAAAGTTTTTCATGCTATCTGGCGGAGATCTCCCTTCCTGTCATTTGAGCCCATTATTTTTAGTTCTGCCCTCTGTCGCAACGAAGAACAGTTCCTGGTTTTCTCCTTGCCGGCAGCCCTTTAGATAGATGAAGAGTACTCTCATGTCTCCCCTTAATCTTCTCTTTGCTCGACTAAACATACCCACTTCCTTCAACCTTTCCCAACGAGACTCGTTTTCCAGATCTTTTTTCAATCTTTGTTTCCCTGCTTTAAGCCCACTCCAATTTGCCAATGCCCTTCTTAAAACGATACGCCCGAAACGGGACACAGCGCTCCAGGAGAGTTCTGCCCCGTGCCGAAGAGAGCGGAATTACCACCTCCGCTGACTTGGGGGAGAACACTTCTCTTTGTTTCCTCTTCGCTCTCCTTTCTCCTTACGGGGTGCGTTTTAGTTGACTATGGAAAGCTTTATTTCAACATGTTTGATTTTTTTCAGGGTTGCTGTGGATTTTCATTGTCATAAAAGAACTATGGAATTTCATAGAACCCCAGAGCTGGAAGGGACCACAAGGGTTCACCCACTTCAGTCCTCCTGCTAAGTTCAGAATCTGCCATCCCAGACATACGCTCACCCAGTTCCCTCTTAAAAAGCTGAGAATGCACAGACCTGTTTGTAACCCCGCAGAGTGTAGGACATCAAGACACAGGAACAGGAGTCAACTGCAAGAGTATTTGGTTTTTATTATTGAGTTGATAAAAAAATAAAAAAATAAATAAAATGAATCACAAAAAAGCACCCGGGTCCATCTTACAAGAATTAGGGAGAAGTGCTGCAGAGGGGAGCAGGGAACCACAAAAAGGGTCAAAGGGCTTGCAGACTTTGGGCCCTGCCTAACCACAACGGGATCGGATGCTTGAGTGAAGGATGCTGGGCATAATGTCATCAAAAGAAGCCACCCCCTGCCGCAACACAATGACCCCTGAAACTCACCCGGGGAGAGGGAAGCGCGTCTTCTCTACGGAACGGGCTCGGATCAGGAGGTGACGGCGTATCCTCCCCGGTCTGTTTTGTAAAACATCTGGGGATTCGGGGAGATTCATTCTGCCGTATAAATGGAAGGAGGAGAGATTTCTCACCGTCTATTTCTCCAGGTGGCAGGATGGGGGCACGCCATCTCCAGGGCTTTCGTGATTGTCCTTCTAAAGCCGAGGTGGGGGAACCTCAGGGCCGGGGGGGGTCAATTGCGGTCGGTGGCAAGGGTTCTTCCACCTCCTGGATCTGGCCGGTGAATCCAGTCCCTTTCCTCAAGCACTGAAGGAGAGAGAGCGCTCGGGGAAAGGCGGCAGCAATGAAGGCATGGATAGAGGATGTCTCCATGGCACAGATCCATGATCTGGTCCTTGCTCTCCTAGCCAAATCTAGTGCCCCCACCCCCAACTCTTAGGTGGCCCCCAGAGCTTGTCTTCATTTTCAAAGTGGCTCCTGGAAGGGGGAAAGGTTCCCACCCCTGCGCCAGGCACTGGCAGCTTTGAGCTTGTTCTCCGTCAGTCTTTGGACCATTGTTCTTCGCACAAGGTGCGTCAAGACTTCCAGCCCTTTCCAGCTGGCTCCCGCAAGGTGTACGCCATCTATCTCCAGCAGCCTGCACGGAAGAAAAAGTCAACTCACCCTAGCCATGACCCCCATTCAAATCTTGGCACCGCAGTCAGGTCGCTGCTGTGTCTCCACGCTCTGCAGCAAGCGTCCAAGATTCAGGGGCCTCGGGAAGTAAGAAATCCAGGGCCCATAAAACTCGCATCAACTTGCAAAACGACAGGACGGAAGCAGCAGGGGAACTTGGAAACGCTCCCTTCTGCTGCTTCTCTAAGCAGGGAGCCTGAGTTGCTAGGAATAACAGTAAGGGTTTCAGGGCTCACGGGATGGAAAGGGACAGGTGTGTAAGCAAGTTTAAGATATCCCATTTGCCCAATGAGTAGAGAACACAATCTGAGCATGTGAAATCCACCGGCCCAGGGGAAGTAGGTCTGGCTGAAACCAAAGCTAGTTCCACAACCGGTACAGATTATTCTACAGTTCAAGGGGCACACTCAATGTGTGCGCAGCACACACCCCTCCCCCCATAGCTGGGCTAAGAAAGCCAGGCTGTAGCAGTTTTTGCAGGGTTTTTTCCCACCCGTCTCGGTAATACTGCAGGCAGTTGATGCCTTATCAAGGCACTCACATTTTTGGGAAGTCAGTTGCAAGTGGATTTAGAGAATGACGGCAGCCTGTTGGCCAAGACTTCAAAGGGAAAACTCAAGTTTCTGCTGCCCCCGCGCATTGTTCTTTCTAATTATGCTCTCTCAGAGGGCAGGGCCTCTAGGATACGGCCTTATCCCAATTCCACGCTGTCTCAAGATACGGCAAGGTGGCGGTGCAAGGAAAGGGTCAGGCTCTGCGATGATGTGGGACAGGCCACACCACCATTTTGGCTGTAGGACACGCTTGGAGAGCATTTCTCACTCCTGTTGGTTTTTTTAAAGTTCAAGAGTAACAGAATAACCCCCATAATATAGAATTTCACAAAGGATTAAACCAACCAGATCCTATAAGAACTTCCGATTTATAAAAGTGCCTTGAAAGAGATCTTTCCTGAATCCCCTCTCCTGGCTTTCAAACACCCTCCCAATCTCTCTCAGCTAGTTAGTCAGAGCAAACTCCCCACCACCCAGGGCACCAACACCCCTGCAGGAATACGGCCTTGCTGGAACAGGAGCTGTACGCCGTGTCTTCACATCACTACTGCAAACAGCAGCCAGACATCCCATGGAAAGCTACTCGAAATACAAGGAACCTACTACAACTGCAAATTTAAAAATCTGGTATCCCTCACGCAGTGCACTAAATGCCCCCAGGAGAACTATGTAGGTGACACCCACCAACCCTCGCACAAACACATGAATGTGCACAGGAAAAAAGACCGAGGACAAGAGCACGGATTCTACCGTTGGCACCCACTTCTCACATAGTGACTACTCTATTTCTGACCTCTCTGTCCTGGTCTTAAAAGGAAGCCTATGCAACCCCTTTAAAAGGCAAGCCTGGCAACCGAAATCCATAGCTCCACTAGACACAAAGACCAATGGACTCCGTTTAGACGTGGGTTTCACACGTCATTACATACTATCAGCAACTCTGACTCTCCTACCTTGCTGTATATTCCATCCTTTTGAATTGTGGACGTCCTACCTGGGTCTCATTCTCACCTTCTCCCCTTCTCGCCCTTGTGTCCAATAACCGTATCTACCTCACTGCTTTGCTAGTTCTAACTCCCAACTTCCCTGAAGGACCCCGCGAGGTCCGAAAGCTCGCGCATCCCTCCGATAACGGGAGCTGGTCCAATAAAAAGAGATCACTGTACTACCGTCTCTCTATTGAAAGACTACAGAACTTTATAGAAAGTGAGACCCATGGAGTAGTTTTTAAAAAAAACTTTTTTAATATATATATTTGGCAACAAGGATATCTTGGACCTGCACATACAAATGAGCATTCACGTGAACATATTTTTATAATTATAGAACTAAAAAAAAAACAAAACCAACGTATGAAAAGTCCTAGGCATCCTAATAATAAATTAAGGCTTACAGTCACAAAACAGAAGTAGTGAATTCAAGGTTATGGCAACAGTTCAAGGCCCCAGATTGTTATTGTGGGCATGATACAAGATGCAGTAGGAAATCATGCTGGATACAAAGAGCTTACATGTGTGCAACATTGATTTTACTGGAGGACTTACTCCAGGTTCACCAGGAATCTCTCAAGCTCTTGATTTCTGGATGCACAAATATCATTTTTACTGATCCGTATATACAGCTTCCAGGCATGTGAGAGACTGGAGTTACAGCTTGCGTTTAACAAGTTAGACTAGACGAATTGGGAGCAGGGGGAGTTAAGAGAGAAACGGGGACATAAAGGGGAAATGGATGGGGGAAGGACACAGGAATGCTGAAATTTGTAAAGATACAAGGTTTGATGAAGGCTGTATGGCCCGAATGTTTTACATACATAGACGTGAGTCCACCTGAATTCCAAATATAATTAGCTCTCCAACCAAGTGTGCTTTTGGATTCAGGATATTCATGTTTGATGGCGGGAGGTCGATTCTCCAAGCTGGTGGCGTAACGTGTATGGATACAGGATGAAGGGAAGCAGATTGATACGTTCTGATGATTTTACTGTTAAAACCTTGCAATATTTTAATGTTGGTCTTTAAAACCGCAGCTCTTGGGGATGACGCGATCGGCACAAAAGTTGAAATCCTTGCACAACAGAACTTGAAAACCAAGGACCATAAAGGCTCAAAATCCAAAAGGAAAACGGATGGGAAGAGGGGGCGCAGACAGGAACACCGGAATGCTGAAATCTGTAAAGACTCACGAGGTTTTAAAAGAACCGCGTAATTTTGGAACTCTTGAGACTGGCAACATCATTCAGGATGTAAATGAAGCCCAGCTTAGCTACAGAGAGAGAGAGAGAGAATCTTAACTTGGATTGAGTGATATCTCCATCACTAAGCAATGCTCATCTAGTCAGTCATGCCAACGCGTTGCCACGGATTTGAAACGGAATGCTTCATTGTCTTGCAGGTAGCTAGCCCCTCTGGATTGGCAGTTTTTGCTTGTATAACATCCAGTATAATGATGCATCCCAACTGAGGTCTTTGGATGTTATCATCCTAGAAATATTTGCTACTCCTCCAAATAATAAGCTGCCCTTACTATACAGTTGGTACATTACTGTACGGTAGATTACTGTACGGTACAGTTGGTACATTACTGTACGGTACAGTTGGTACATTACTGTACATTCTTTTATAGTCTGAAGCAGGTCAGATTCCTGCTTTGTAACGCCACAATTTCTTTTTCTTCTCCCTGCCTCCTTAAGTGTCAAAACCCCAGCACAGGAAGAAAAGAAAAAAAAGGCTGAAGTTGCACAGCCCAGTCTCCTCAGCTTACAGGACGTGGCATGCAAGAGCCCTGCAGCAACATTTCTTAGAAATCAGACTCTGCGAGATGCTGAAGTCAGGCAGAGTTCAGACTGTAGGTGCAGTAGGAAAGGTGAAGTTGCTGTTGGCACGCGCTTCAGCACACACACAAATCAATATTTGTGGCAGTGGAAAAGATTCAAATGGCCCGATCAGTTGGGATTTCTCACAGTCTGAAGCATCTCCGATCAGTTACTTTGCTAACACCCATTTCTGTCCCCCTAGGCGATACCCAAGCCGGAATTCCTGGGACGGTCCAGGGCTGGAGGAGGAGAGAAAGTCGAGCGTTAGTACCGCACCTACCAAGCACAGAAACTGAGAAACACAACAGCTCAGACTAAGTGGCAGATCTGTGGTTGCACTGGAAACAGGATCTTACGGTCAAGGCAAGGTCACAGCTACAACGGGCTTGCTTCTGAAAGCCCAGCTGCTTCAGCAAGAGCACAGAGAATTTGCTGAGTTTCCGGTTTTAAAATATCCAACACCAAATATTGTCACAGGGCCTTCTCGGTTTACAGTCTTTTTAAAAAAAATGTTAATATCAATGTTCACGGAATACTAGACGCATGAGACGGGCTGCCAGAGATACTGAAGGTGGGAAAGCCGGCCCAGCATCACGAAGGGGAGCCCCTCCGGAGACAACACACTCCCCGATTACTAGGTGATAAGCACATGGCACTTGCATTGAATGTGCTGGTAATGCCAAGACATCCACCAACAAAAGGCTGAAATACAGCGGTTCCTTCATAAAAGTTTGCTTTAATATGCATCATGCCATGATAGTACACCCCACAATCCTCAGATGACGCCCCCCACCGAGGGCTTTAAAGACAGAACTGCAGCAATTCCCTGCACTGTGTGATTTGCAAACATCCACCGAGTCCATCCGGATCCACTTTTGGCAATCAGTATTCCCCTCGCTCCCCATAATCAGTTCATTTGCGCCCCCCATATAATCAATTCACGCTGCCCCCCCAT
Source organism: Sphenodon punctatus (assembly GCA_003113815.1). Lineage (NCBI taxonomy): Eukaryota > Metazoa > Chordata > Lepidosauria > Sphenodontia > Sphenodontidae > Sphenodon > Sphenodon punctatus. The sequence continues at coordinate 7,108,319 of QEPC01002388.1, forward strand.
TACCATTTCATTTGTGCCCCTCGGGGCAGCGTGAATTAATTATATGGGGGTGCAAATGAACTGGTTATGGCTTGTGGGTTTAAAGACAGTATTCCTGTTGGCAATAACTTCATTAAGAAGAGTTAGTGAAATAGCAGCCATAATAATCTCAGAACCATATTTGCAGGTTTTCCAAGCTAGACTAGATATTGCTTTACAGCCTAAATTCCTACCTAAGACCTTATAAGTAAGACAGTTGTGAGAATGTGGCCCTTTTTACATGGGGCAGAGGCAGGTGAGGGATGGGGACCGGAGCCAAGGAGGGGAGGCAGAAGAACCTATTGGGGGAGAAGCTGGGTGCAGCCTTCCTCCCAACCAGGCAAGCACGAGGCCCCAGAGGGAATCATGAAAGAGGTGACTGAAGTTTGAATACCAGTCTTTTCGCATCTCTCCCTCAAAAGAGGAACTTTGACGCCCACCCACCCCGAAAGAGGGACAGTGGGTGTCAGCACCCAAAGAGAGACTGTCTCTCATAAGTAGGGACTGTTAGGAAAACCGCAAACACCATTGCTGAAAGTATGCAAGTTTGAGGGCCACACAGGACCTTTCCCCAGGACCAATACAACAACAAACCTCTCTTTCTAGGACTACAGTTTTAGTGCCACTAAAACTCTTTGAAACGTCTCGCAATACTTGGCGATGCTTTTCTCAAAACCACAGTAGCGGGAGCGACGCGATTAAGAATCTCAACATTTGTTCTGAAAGGATGTTTCTAGCCCTTGGGACTGCAGAGAAAAGCTTGAGACCGGTCCATGACCCAAGGGGAAGCTAAAGGCTCAAAAACAAACCGGCAAATAAGCAAACCCATTTAAAGAGAGATTAACATTTTAGGATTTGTAATCCAACGTCGTGACCCGAGGCTCAATTCCTGGTTTTCGAATGCTTGGGCTGCTGTTATAAAGAATCAGTTTACCGCAGCCTCGCTCTGCTTGCTTGAGGAAGAAAGCCACCGTGTACACAGATATCACAAGGATCTAACAGAGCAAAGAAAATAGTTGTGCATGTTCTTCCAGCCACCCATCCGGGTGCTCAAATGGCCCTCATTGCTGCACTATCTGCCTCCACCAGGGAGAACTGGACAAAAAAGCAGTGTTTTGTGTTTATTTCTGAAGGAGCGGACACACCCAATAGCTGAAGCAATGAGTCTAAATCGACTTCGGGAAGTTGTTTCCAGCATTTCGGAAACACTCTTTGTAGCGCCCAGCTACACGCAACCAATCCAACGGCAACAGGAAGACCTCAATGGGATTCAGAATTGGCTTGCCGAGAGCAGGCTGTAACGGAAGCTCTCTTGGGTCGTGCAGCCACTGGTGGATTGTGTGAGCATGACCCCAGTGCCCAGACTTGGCCTCAGCATCGAGTCCCACAAGAAACACAAGTGTTCACGGGGAAATGGTTCAACAAAGTAACCGATCCGACAATGGCATACCGTGAAGAATTCCTGGTGGTGTGACAGTAGAACGGTGGCTCAGTCTTCACGTGCAATGGGGATTCCCCTGTTACCCACTCTCTCGGTTCTATGCTTAGTCACTCCACCGCCGCCGAGGGAGAAATAGATATTGTATATAAACAGAGACAGAAACATAAGTGAGATTTGCAGCTTCTTATAAATCACAGATAATTGGGGAGGCCAAAAGTTCATTACGTAACAGCAAAAATCACCCTTATTTATGTTAAGTGCACGATGGCGTGTTACAGGTCGTCAGAGCCTCATGAATCCCTCGCAGCAGATAAAGGAGATGGGTCTTTGGAATATTTTGTCAAGGGAACAGAGAAAGAGCTTCAATGCGGTCTTTATTTCTTGAATGAATGGGCCAAAGAACCAGTAAACAGCTTGTGCATGTGAAGTACTCCTCCCAACTATTCCGATGACCATGCAGACACGCCGTAGTAACTCACTACAGAACACGCTGCTGCAAAATAATTGTTGTGCAGACAGGTTGCTTTGCGGCAAGTGGTTATATGGTCAAGGGACTCCTTGCCACACTTGCTTGGGAGGGAAGAAGAGATGCAGACTCTGCTCCAAAACAAAATGGAGCAAGTTGCTCGACAGCCAACATTTTGCATAGCAAGTCCCCTTGCTGCGAGAAATAAATTACACAGACCAAGCTCCTCATCTTACACTGTTCAGCCAAGGGATTTTCAAAAGCACCCGAGTGTCCTGACAGCACCACAAATCCCCCCACCCCCAAATGGGGTTTGTGCTCTTAAATCACATGGGACAGCTCTGAAAATGCCACTCTTTCAAAACAATGAAAATTACCCTCTCCAATAAGACTAGAATTAGGGGATCCTCCAGGAAGCTACTTAGTAGCAGATTTAAAACAAACAAAAGGAAGCAATTTTTCATGCAGTGTACAATTAACTTGTGCAAGTTGTTTCCAGAGGACTTTGTTACGGCCAATAGCATAGCTAGGATTAAACAGGGATTGGGCAAATTCTTGGAGGATAGGTCTATAAATGGCTATTAGTCAAGTTGCCCGTCCTGGCTGGTTAAGGCCAGCTGGGAGACGTTGGGGCCATTGCTGGCTGGGATAGTCAATGCCTCCCTTATGGAGGGCAGAGTGCCGGGCTGCCTCAAGGAGGCGATGGTACAGCCTCTGCTCAAAAAAACATCATTGGACATTGACTCCCTGGTCAGCTATCAGCCAGTCTTTAACTTTCACTTTTTAGGGAAGGTTATTGAGCGGGTAGTGACTGGCAGCTTCAGGGGCATCTGGATCAGATCAGCTTCCTAGATCCCTCACAGTCTGGGTTTTGTCCAGGTTATGGCACTAAGACTGCACTTGTGGCCTCCTTGGTCGATGACCTCTACCGCAAGCTGGGCCAAGGCAATTCGACCCTGTTGATCCTATTAGATCTCTCAGCTGCATTTGATACCGTTGACCATGAGTTTTGCTGACTTGCTTGCGGGACCGAGCCAGGGTGGGCGGAACTGTTCTTGAATGGTTCCATTCCTACCTGGCTGGGAAAACTCAACCTGTAGCGCTAGGCGATTGTTCATATTCTCCCTGGGACCGCACGTGTGGAGTCCCGCAAGGCTCTATTTTGTCCCCTCTCCTGTTCAACGTGCCCATGCAGCCTTTGGGTGAGGTCATCAGAGGGTTCGGTGCCATGAATACGCTGACGACACCCAACTTTACCTCTCTTTTTCAGCTGACCGAGGCCCGGCAGTCTCGGTGTTTACCCGGTGTCTGGCAGCTGTGGGGGACTGGATGAGGGTGAGCCGCCTGGGGCTGAATCCTGACAAGATGGAGGTGATGCTGGTGGGAGGAGCCAAGGGAGTGGTGGTACCCATCATCGATGGGGTTCACCCTCCCTTGGTTTGTCAGGTTCGTAGTCTGGGGGGTGCTCCTGAACCTGCAGCTCCGCCTGGATGTCCAAGTGGCAGCTGTGGACAAGGGCACATTTTGCCAATTACATCTGGTGCAACAGCTTAGGCCTTACGTCTCAGACTCGAACCTTGCCACCATCATCCATCCTTTTATCACCTCAAGACTAGACTACTGCAACACGCTCTATGTGGGGCTACCCTTGGTGACGATCAGGAGACCGCAGCTGGTGCAGAAAGGGGCAGCCCGTCTCCTTATGGGGACGGATCGCCATAAGCACATTACACCAGTGCTCCGTTCTCTGCACTGGCTTCCAATAGCGTTCCGAGCCTGATTAAAAGGTGTTTGTTTTCACCTATAAAGCCCTGAACAGCCTGGGCCGTGCCTATCTGCAGGAGTGCCTCATCCTCCGGGTTTTGGATCGACCCCTGCGGTTGGCCGGGAGCGCCCTCCTCAGGGTCCCCTGGGTGGCTACTATGAGGGCATTCTCGGAGACCGCACCGCGGTTGTGGAACTCCCTCCTGATGGAGGTCTGACTGTCCCTGGACCTCCCCTCTTTCCAAAGACAATGTAAGACCTGGTTGTTCTGCCAAGCTTTTGATGAGGGAGACAGGCGGGGGGGATGTTTTTATGCTTTGTTGTGGGTTTTATTGCTGTTTTTTAGTGTTTTTAGTTGTAGCATATTGTTTTTAAGATGTTGTGAGCTGCACTAGCTGCTGTGGCAGGAGGGGGCGACACATAAAATCTAATAACGAAATAAAAAGTTGGTCGAGGGATGTAACCTCCACCTGTCAAGAGCTGGGAGGGACTGCATCATTCCATTATGACCTGTTAGGTACTTCTCTGAAGCCACCAAAAGTTGGCGATTGTCAGGGACGGGATGCTGGGCTTGATGGACCATTGGTCTAACCCAGAGGGGCACGTCTTATAATCTTATTCCCTAGTCTTATTCAGGAAAATCTCCCCTCCTACTGCAAGGGCCCCAACTAAAAGAGGGTACAATTCCGACAAATCACGTTAAACCAAAATAAACCTTGCAATTTTAATTAAATCAGTGTAACTACTCCACCTTGGTACCATTCCCACCGCAGTCCAAAACGGACGGTTTCTTCGCAGTCTCTGCCTAATGGTCATGGCAACAACCCAGTCACCAAAACACTGAAAGAGTTCATACGACAGTTATTTTTTTGAAGTAGAAAGAGAAGGGGAGTACATGCTCCTAATATTTCAGAGGTAGATACTTCTCTTCCTACTCCTGGATAACTTCAGTTGAACGCTCTTGACGTGCAAATGCTTTAGAAGTACAAGCAATTTAAGGCACAACCACACTGAAGCATTTGAACTAGTCCATTCTTATTCCTAAGTGGGAAAGAGCTCTGTGAAGTTCATTAACAGACAACAACCCAACAACAGGTGTCACCGTAGCCACTTTGTCCCTTGACACACACTTGGGATCAACATGGTAACCGTGCTCCGAGACCATGATTCCCCACAGCACAATGGTCTTTTCAGCAGCTACCTTTACCTAGAGGACTTTTTTATTTATCCAGAATGGGGAGGGGAAAAAAACTGTCTGCACCTACAAACACCCTACGTCTACGGTATCAGCAGAGGGTGGATTTCAGCCGCTATTTAATCACAGAGTAACTGGGCAAGTTAGTGTCTTTCCTCTAGCCAAATGCAAGAGAAACTGGCTGCGATGTCTCTAGTTACAGTCCAAACTCCGTGGCACAGCAGGAGCTTGGTAAATTAGAGACCCCAGCACTATTCTAAACAGTCTTTTGAGTGCATAATTAATTACGGACGACGACTGTGGTCCATTATAGGCAGGGTAAGTAACAGTCTCTGGAAGGAGCCCAGCGAGAACTGTGCTGGCACTCTGCTCCGGGCCTTTTCTGTATGCAACCAACCGGCTCAGGAGACCTCCCGCTGTCAAGACGTTTGTTTTAGGAGGCTGGCGATCTCGCTCGCCTTTTCACGGTCATGAGCAAATAATGACCATTTATGGGAGGAGTGCAGGACCCTAGAAAGCTTCAGATGTCCATTTTAAGACACGTTTCAAAAGGGTTGTCACTAATCTACTGCTTGATGTAAATGTGAACCGCCCTGCCTTCCCCCCCTCAGGAAAAAGGCTCATCCATTTTGCTAAGGTAGCTCTGGCCCTCGGCTTAATTTCTTGTCTTCCCATCTTCCGTTTGCTTCTTTTCCCTTCCCTGTCCCAGATTTAATCTCCATGTTGAGCATCTTTCTGAGCTTGGCAGGTTTCCAGCCATTAGCAGAACCAGAAGGGACGTCCATCACGGGTTACAGAAGTTGTGTTTTTGCAAAGCAGAGATTCTTTTTTCCACAGTCACTCACACCATTTCTAAGCAGATTTTCTACTTCTTTTCCCATCCTGTCCACTGCTCTGAATTCTCACCAAGCCCTCCGCCTTCATCTCCTCTCCCAATAGTTCTTTCAGAAGTCCTTCTCCTCCAAGGCTTTTTGATCCACCCCCATAAGGACTTCAACCGGGTTCTTCTTCATCCAGAAGAGAAACACCCCCACCCATCACATACTCCATCTTTGCCTTCCTTGACACCTCCCCCTAAGCATGCAAACTCCATTCCTGGTTACACGGGCTGGATGCCACTCATGGAGAAACAGAATTAACAGCAGCTTCAGCCAAACCTCACTCAGAATTCAGCTCAGCTGTTCCCAAGAGATACTGCACGTCTGAGCAGCATAACCACTGCCTCAAACCATAGACAAGAGATTGTTTGCATGAAGCAAATCCCTCCACAGACCGTCAATTAGAAGGATTTACTGAAGCCTAACGGGACAACTGCTGGCCAGTAACACTACGGAACTCCCATGAAGACAGACCAGGAAAGTGAGGGCTCCAAGGAGGTTCTACACTTCAGGCAGGGGGTGGCCTGTCAACCCTCCAGAGACCAAAATGCTTGAGTTATTTAGAATCACTTTCACTCCTCCTCCTGGCCGCTTTGGTGCCTCCTTATCCACAGTTATGTCTCACTCAGATTGAGAGGCAGTTAAAAAGGCCCTAAGCTTTCCAACCCTAAAATTCCCTACCTCAAAATAAAACTCCCAATAGCTTTTGTATTAGACCAAGGGTGGGAACCTCAGGCTTGGAGTCCAAATGCGGCCTGCGGCAAGCTTTTACATAGCCGCTTTTTCCAGTTCCTGAATCTTTCCCCTTGGATCCAGTTCCTACCCTCAAGATCTGAAAGACTGCTCTCAGTGTATAGAAGCAGAGAAGAGGGCCTGTGGATAAGGGCAGCAAACAGATCATGACACAGATCCATGACCTGGACCCTCCTCTTCTTGTAGGCAACATCTGGACCCAAGATATACAGCCCTCAGAGCTTGTAGTAATCTTCAAAGTGGCTCCTGGGAGTGAAAAGGTTCTGCCCACCCCTATATTAAACCCCAATTATTATTATTCACAGTGTCAGCAGCATGCCTGGGCCCTGAACGACTGTGATCAGTCTCTGCCTCAAAGGGCTTACAATCTAGAACGAAGTAGAGGGATGCATAAGTAGAGACAGGGACACAGCCATGAAGTTGAGAAGTCGAAAGGGCATGCATGGATATCGGGACGTATTCCAAACTGATCTCACAAGTGGCAGCAACGGGGCAAAGAGCAGGCTGACTACCTTTCTACGGCGAAGCCCGACTCAACATCCTTCCGTCGCCCAGACATTGGCGACGGAAGCCTTGGTAGCCCAGACATTGGTAGCCTTATTCAAGCTGAAGCTCCCAACCAATAGCCATGATGCCTACCATCATGCCTGGTGTGCCTACCAACCTGGCTGTCTAGCAGGTCCCTCTGGGGCAACGATGCTAAAAGCAACTACATAACTGTCCATTGGCACAATACTAGGTATTTACAAAAACACCCACCTGTGGAATGTTATCGTCTTTTGGAAACCAATATTTACTCCTTCACACCCTGTATTCAAAGAATCCAGGGCATCTGAACATCCGATCGTTCTAGCTTAGTCCCAGATGCCTACACCAACATGCATTTGTCTTGGTCTCCCAGAAAAAGGCTGCTCGTAGCCATTCCAGAGTCCTGGACACGTGCGTGAAGGGACACTCCAAGGGCAAAAGAAATAAACCATAGGATTCTGCAGTCCACTGACTCTGGCATTCAGACCCATTGAGGGAAATCTGGGGGCCACGGTACATCCCAGTAGCCAGGGGGGGTCTCATCTCCCATCGCTCCTGCCCGAAGTACTGAAATCTGTTTATGGAGATCATACCAGGATTTACTTAGACACACATTATTTGCAATGGTTATTTTACTCATCCTACTTTAAGGTATAATAATAAAGAAAATTCTTGCAGCTTTGGGAGCCCTGATACAGTTGTGCCTTCCATTTCCCCTCCTCATCAGGCTTGATGGCATTTCTCAACCTTAGAAATCACCTACCCAGTAAACCTATATCGAGGGCCACCTTCATTGGCAGGACAATCCTCCAACATTAAACTCAGCAGGAGGTTTGCCGTGGACTTTAAATGGCTGCAGATCTACGCCCTGTGTAACAGCCTGCCTTTGGGCATCTTCTTTCAACGGAACGATTTCCGGTCCTGTTAATCTTTTAGGCAACGACCAAACTCTAAACAGGCAACGGCCTCTTGGTAGTAACCTTGACAGATTCCACTTGATCGACCCACTCTTCTCTCACAATCTTATTCCACGTTTTACAAGCAGAATTGAATTTTAAATGGTTTTATTTATTATTTTTGTGACTCACTCCGAGCACTGTATGGCCAGGTGGCGGTGGGGCGTTACAGAAATAAATATTATTATCCTTTTATTTTGCACCCCAGCCCAAGCATTGCAGAGCTCATATATGCCATGAACACTTGTTGGGAAGACTAACCAGTTGGAAACAGCTGGTCTCAGCTAAGGTACGCCATTACGAGCTTTCCTAGCCCATATTCAAGGTTTCTGTATGTGACCTTATGCAGGCCATAGAGACTAGATTCTATAGACCAGAGGTGAGGAACTTCAGGTCTGGGGGCTAAACGTGGCCTATGGCTAGCTTTTACATGGTCCTTTGTCAAGTCCTGAATCTGACCCTGGGCCCCCTGAATCCAGTTGGGAAACTGAGCTTAGGGGAAGGGAGCAGAGAGGAGGGCATTCACACAAAGATCGGGATGGATCCATTATCTGGATCCTATTCCTGAGTGCCTCGCCTCCAACTTCTATGCAGACCTTGGAGCTCGCATGGATTTTCAAAGTAGGCCCTGGGAGGAAAAGGGTTCCCCATCCCTGCTGTCAATACGGACAAAACGGTTATCGCCCCATTTGGGTGTTTACTCTGAAGCCTAAAATAAGGGTTATAGATAGATTTATACTCATTTTCTCCCTTCTCACACATGCACACACTGATCATTAGAAACATCCATCGGTTCTGGGTGGAACATGAGGTTTGGAGACCGAGGAGAGAGAGAACTTGGATCTCAATCTCCCTCCCAAGTAGGATTTCCAGCGTTGGAAGAGACATTTGTGTACGCTACAGCTGGGTTGATCTGACAGAAGTCCAGTGACGTCTCTTGCTTGCACCAGATCTGTTGCTTATCTCTCCCAACCCAGGCCTTCTTAAAATAGACCGCTCGGCCACACCAAACATCAGCCTCGGTTTGAAGTTTAAAGAGAGACTTCCTGTCTGCATTCTGGGGCTGCGTCTGCTCCCAGGGAACGGGTTTGGCGGCAAGAGGATCAAGGGCCTAAACAGAAGCATCAGCCATTCACTGCCATCTTTGTAGCACTGAAATTCACAGTAGCTCTTCAGACCCCTCCTTTACCCTTCCCACTATTTGCGTCATGAACTTCCAATGATATTAGCAACTGAATGTGCTCTCGTGGTCTTCAACCTGCTATACATTTTAAAACCTAACGCAATTACTTAACGTTCTGCAGTAGGGCCTAACGTTAAAGGCATCTTTATGGTTTTGGCTTTAAAAAGAAATTTGCGTTTCCAGCCCAATACCCTGCACCAGCTGAGAAAAAGTGGAAACCTCTCTCCATTTTTATTTTCCAAATACCCGAGGTCCACCCAGTGACTGAGGATGTCACGGCAGCTCTGCAAAGAGACATTCTAGGGGGCCACGGTAAAAGTGATTTTGTTTTAATTTAATATTTTAGCCACTTGGAAACGCTCATCTCCCTTTAGGATTTTTCTGTCACGTGCTTACGTGAAATGCTATTTTTCTGGATCCAAATACAGCCATGTCTTGCTTTATTTATTTATTTTTTAACATCTGATTTGTCTATTTTAACAACATGCTCAGCAACTCCACTTAGTTCTTATAATCTCTCACGCATGATGGATTGCCTGCAGATGACATTCAATTCGCATACAACAGGATACAAAGTTCTCTAACGGCTCGATATGGGGGGAAAGGTTTTTTTTATCTGACTTGCGATAAAATCCTGTTTGCGTTTTCTACCCAGATGTAAAAATTCAGACGTCAGAATTATTTTCTTGATCAAATATTAAACGGGGATGGCAGGGCGGAGAGGAATACACTGGCTCTTGTAAAGAAATGTCGTATCTCGAGAACAAAAAACCCCATGGTTCAAGGTGCGCGTATGCACCGCATACAGGCACGACAGGACACGCACCGCAACTGCCGAACGTGCGTGTGTCTTTCTAAGCAGATTGTGTCATTTAAATACAAAATTCTGACTCACAAGCAACAGCCCTCACAAAGGTTCTTCTGTTAAAATTACAAACACTGCTTACAAATATACGTTTTTTAAACGAGAGAGAGATGAAACAGCAGCTCCTGCACCACATCAACCAAGCTAACGTGTATTTCTTATTCACTGGAACGTTGGGTTGGAAGGGAAAGGGGCTGCCACTAGAGGTTAAAATGTATCAATGAAAACTTAAGTCTGGGGCCCTGCAAAGAATCCCATTCGTATTACTCAGAGTCTGACTAACCCTCTTTGTCGATTGATAAAAAGGTCAATAAATAAGCAAGCCTGCTTGGCCTGCTTCATAGGCAGGGTATGAATGAGTAAATATTCATTTCTAAAAGTCTTGAAGAAGAAACAACCACATGCACTTTCATTTCGATCGAGAGTGAATGTCGGTCATTCAGCCGGCGAGTCTGAAGGCGGAGTCGTACGCGGCGATACTTCCTCGGTTCTTTCAAAACGAATCAGTTCAGAAAGGAGGAGGGGAGGGGGAACCAGCCCAAAATAACCTTAACCTCAAGGCTGAGTTATATAATCGGAAAGGGGTGGCAGATCAGGTGGGCGAGGGGAAAGACAGTCAAACTGGGAGCATGCTTGGGGTTGGTTTTTAAAACAAATAGGTATATCATTAATGCAAGCCGTCTTGCGTGGATCCCATCCAGGCCAGAGTTTCCCAATAAAGGAAATGAGCTAAACCTTTCAATAAAATAATTTTTAAAAAGGGTTAGTAGATAACAGAGACCTAATTGGTTAGAGAAGAGAAGCTGGCCTCTCTACTCTTCCCCCGAGCCCTGATTAGTCGAAGACTGGGAGGAAACTCCCATCCTACTTCCATTCAAGAAGAGCACCTCCAACTGGAAGAAGAGCAGGGGTGGCCTGACTTATTGTGCGCGTGATCCAGCGGTCAACCTCAGGCTGTGTATCAAGACTCCCCTTCTGCCCACTCCGGTGGCTCCACACCAGGGTCACTCCTGCTGACTCCCAGTCCTAGGACGCCTCAGCAACTGGTCTCAGGAGTGGAGAGGGGCACTCCAGGGAGAGCGTGCGTCTCCTTCCCAGACACACTCTTGAGGTCCCCGGTCCGGCTCATCTCCCCAGAGGTGACTGCCCCTCTGCACACCATGATCTACTGGAGGCTAACTTTCGAGGTAGGTCAGGATCTACTTCTTGGCCGGCCCTGGAAGAGAGCGCACCCATGCTGGGTTGCATCTCGGACCCAGACTAAAAGCAGACGGGCAAAAACCTGGCCCCAAAGTGGCATGAGAACCAGCTCCAGCAGTGGGAATTCCCAATCAAGGTCAACAGCATCGCTATACAAAGGGACAGGCAGTCCAACTGCGCCAGGCAGACAGTGCTACCGGGAGCCATGCTCTTTGCTGCAGTTGCATGCTGGGGATAAAGGGGGTGGGGGGAGGAATTCATCTTCTACACCAGGGCCCATTCCAACCTAGCTACACCTCTAATCTTCGCCCCATCTCCCTTGCTGCCNCCCCCCCCCCCCCCCCCCCCCCCAACGGTCAAATCCCCCCTTGAAAACCCACCTCTTCTGTCAGGCCTTCCCTAGTTTGTCATGAATGATACAGCATCCTTTCCCCTTCGCTCAGAATATAATTCCCTGTAACTAAGTGAAGCACGGGAGCCTGCAACTTCTCAACCTTATGAATGTCCTCTTGTCGTTCCTGATGTTTAACCTCTTCCTCGTATCCCCCTCCCTTGGCTCTCAGATTGTAAGCCCCTTAGGGGTAGGGACTTATCTCTGACTGTGGATTGTACGGTGCCAGGTTCATTGCTGGCGCTATATAAATATTAATCTAGGCTGTTTCACCAGACCATCTCTCGAAGCACCTTCCAGTGGGGCAAAACAATGGAATAGAGCATCAGATCCCATGCATCATTGGCCAACTAATCATAAGTACGAGGAACAAATGAATGTGATGGGAAAGGGGGCATGACACCCCCCCTTCCAGGATTTGTATCCCTGCTTTTGTTTATGAAAATCCTATACATGGACAGCTCCCCCAGACCAAGAGAAAGAGAGAGAAACTGCAACGGTCTGTATCAATGCTCAGATTTTCATGTTTACAAACCTGGTTTACACAGAACTCAATCTCTTCTACCATGTTTACGACATACTACATGGTAGGAACAGTTGGAACTCCAGTGCTCGCTGGATCCTAAAACAACCACAAAAGAGCTCCCTGCAATGCTTCAGTTCTGGGTTAGCCTGTATTCCTCCGTCACAGAGCCACATGCATTCAAACTAAAACCGAACCCTGATGTACCTCAGCTTTTTGTTTCAATTAAAAAAAACAAAAAAAACCATGCCAAGGATTTTATTAATTCACAAATTTGCAGCCACTAAGGACGTTGGCAGAATTACATTCAGGAAGGGGCAGGAGAGCGGACTTGCCCTGCTCCTCTCTGGTCGTGATGCTCAAAAAGGGGCAGGGTGAAGGGAGTCCCCGCCCCCTCCTCAAACCTCAAAGGGGCGAGACATGCACCCCCTTGTACCTCCTCCTGCTGCCCAAGGGGGCCCTTCCCGTCTCCGTTCTGCAGCACGCAGTGGCATTGGCCACAGAGCCTTGTAGCAAGAGGTGGGCTAAAACGATGGGAAACGAAGTGACCCAGGGTTAGTGCCACTAAGTCCTTGCAGGACCAGGACCAAATGGCTGGGGGTAATTGCCCTGCAAGGGTGCATCGTTAAAGGAGCAAGCCAGGCTCCAAGAGGAAGCCAGTTTAGGGCAGCCGAGCGTGGCTCCGTAAAGCAGCTGAGCCTCCGCTATAAGAGGGAGCTGGAGCGCTCAAAGCGGAACCCACCAAAGAGAGGCAGGGAACCCTGCCGCAGAGGGGGCTTGCCTGAAGGCCCAGCAGAAAGGGACCACGGGGCTACCCCTGGGAACCGGCTGGCAAGGGGCCCAGGCCGGGTGGGTCTTCGCCCAGAAAGTAAACCGGCTGGTCCAAGGGGCCACACCAGCAGTGTCTGCTCAGAATCCTGCGCCGCCCCAGTGCCTCTGCCTCCCAGGCTAGCATGAGCCTCCTTAAAAAGCCAGTCTCCGGCACATGGCCTGACCCGGCTACAGATTGGTTCGAGAACGGATCCTGCAGCGACTTAGGAAGGATGCAGCACAAACCTGTTACTGGTAGTTTATTCCCAGCTGGAAGCCTGGGGGAGAGAGGCAGCAACGCACCTATCCAATCTGAACCAACCCCAAAGATGAGGCCACCTTAATAAGAACAGCCTGCCTTGGGGTTGGATTCTGGCCAGAAAGGGCAACAGACCAGGGAAGTCTTATATATGGGGTGGGGGGAATGACCCTGAGAAAAGGACCTACCTGCAGCCGGGGTCATGAACCCCATTTATAATGATTCTACTGTGTTAAGTCTGTGTTACCAATTTGGGTCACGGGATTAAACTGAAGTCTCCGAATGGGATCAGCCAAGCAAAAGCCTGGGAGCACTGGTCTAGAGGATGGTCCTCTAGAGGTCTGACAGAGCAGGAGAAAGCCACCGTGGTGTAGCCAAAGGACGAGGACAGGAGTGGAGGAACCTCTGCTATCACAGGGGCCACTTCTGCTGATTAATCCAAGCTCCGAGGGCCACATCAAGTTGTGGGTGGAGGGATGCACTCAAGAGCACGGATTTGTGCTACGGATCTGTTCCCCTATGCCCGTGGGCATGCCCTCCTCTCTGCTCCCTTCCCCCCGCGCTCACTTTTTCAGGGGTTGGAGGTGGGAGAATTGGGGGTTGGCAGCACCGCAGCCACATGGTCATATTGCTCCAAGCACAAGGCAAAAATCAAAGCAGTAATTGGCACAAGGACAAATAAAGATGCAGCAAATGGGGTTAAAAGCAGACAAGGCCTGGGATCTTCCCTAGGGAAATGGACACAAAGCATGCTCACGCAAACACAAAGGATTTACTAAAAGTCTCAGATGCTGAAATTGTGAGACATGGTTTTCTGTTGTTGTTTTGTCTTTTTAAAGAAGTTCCTGTTGAGTCTCTTCTCTGCCGTGGTGAGCAACGCGTGACCACTGCTTGCCTAGAAAGGCTCAGAAAAATACGAGACCATGATTTTTGAACAACTAGGAGGGCAATCCTGGGAGACAGAAAGGAAAAGCATTCATGCTGGCCCCAATGAAGTTCCTGATGGCAATTAATTCTCGCCTGTCTAACCAAAGAACTGTCTACGGCCCTGGAGAAAAACTTCTCTCTCCGCTAGAGTCATTCTCTCCCACCTAATGAAACGCAGACGGGTTTCAATTAGACTTTGCCGTCACCGTAAAAACTCTTCTCTGATTACGACACTTGGCTCGAAGGCCACAACTCTCATTGCTGATTCCCAGCATTTATCAGATAGCTCTAGTTATTTTTATGATCTTATCCCCCCTCCTTTAAAGAAGGTGGGGGAGGAAACCAGTCTAGCTGCCGTGTGGCCTGCATTACCCACATCAATGGAGCCCTTCAGATTCTGGAAGCCGTGTTTGAATATTCCGTTTTATAGTCCCGATCTTCAGATAGGAGATTTTGGCCAGTGTTTTTATTTTTAGGCCAAAGTAGCTTCAAATCACAGGCAGTTCAAATAACATCCCGGAATAAGCAAAGAGTGGAGTAGGTAAATATGGTGTCCACATGAAACTGTAAGAACTTAATTCACTGAACGTTTCAAGTTACCGGAAATTAGACCGTGGGAGACAATTCTTGACTGGTTCTTTACATAGACCAAATGGTGCCAGATAGGCTTTTCCTGGCTCCAATCTAATTATTATTAGTATTTGTACTACAGAAACGCCTTGACACCCTAATCATGGAGTGGCAGGGGTGTAGCTACCATTGGACATTTGTCCCGGGGCCCATACCGGCTGGCAGGCCCAATATCCAAGGTAGCTAACTCCCCCCTTTTTTCCTTTTTAAATTGCCACCTGAGGTGGCTGGGGGCCCTTCCGGCTGCTACGTGGGCCCCTCCCTGCCTGCGATTGCAACATGATGTCTGACACAACATTGCAACCGCGGGCAGGGGGGAGGGAGGGGCCCAGGGCAGCAGTCCGCGTCAGGCCAGGTCACACTCACAAGCCTCACAGCTCAGCTCGCCCCCCTGGAGCCGCGGCGTGAAGGAGTCCTCCCCCCCCACCAGTCCGGACCCAGTCCGGGAAGGGCTCAAGGGGGGCCCAGTCAGAGTGGGAAGGTGCCCGGCAGCGTGAGTGGACACCTTCCTGCTCTGGCGCTCCCCGCATCGAGCCGGCCAGCCCCCAGCCTCTAGGGTTGGTCGGGTGGGCCGGGGGAGCAATGGCACTGCTGCTGCTGGCACTGTGGAGTGGGACCCCATTTCGCCAGCATGTCTGCAAGACAATATGGCTTAATGCTAACAGCCGGAGTTAAAGGTCTTCCCTTGATCCTGAAAGGCCTGTAGCACTCTAGCCTTAAGAATCTTACATCCATCAAGTGAAGTATGTTCTTACAGGATTTGTTAGGTCTGCTTACAATCTGTTCCACTTCTCCCAAACAGAGGATCAAGCCGTAACCCAGCATCCCAACAACAGTGTTTTAAAAACAGGGATGGGGAACCTTTTGCATTCGAAAATGTCCATTTCACTCATCACCCAGAGGCAGCCACTTTTGAAGCGATACACGGCCAATCCCTTTAAGAAAAACACCTGGCAGCAACACAGTGCGACACAGAAGAGGAAGTAACGAGAACCGCTGAACCCCACTGAAACTGCAAGAGGAATTAGGTCGACAGGATGCCATTACCCACACTGGTATATGGTCAGGATCAGAATGTCGGCCATTCTCAGCAGCGCCACTCAGACGTAAGCAAGGTTGACATCTCCGTTGTCGTGAACGGTATCCTTTTTGAAAGAGAGGGCGAGCACCGAGTGGCTGAGCAGCAAAGAGAACCCAGGAGTCCTGGCTCCCAGCCTCCTGCTTCGGCCACTGAGTACGCTCCACTATAAAGACGACCGTGGAAGGACCACAGAGCCTTCGTCAGAGACTGAAAGAGCAGAGAAAGGATGGGGAAAAATTAATACCCAAACACAGTCTTTTTATTTAAAATGATTCCAAGTAAGGATTAAATCAAGTCTTGTGACTGTATGGATTTCTTAATGCCCGCTATCACAAGATAAAATCATGAGTCTCTCTTGCTTTCAGAGGGGTTGTTTTTTTGTGTTTTTTTTAAAAGGCTTCAGTGACTCAAAGGCAGAGGAAATACAACACAAATTAAACCAAATGTTTGTGTTTAAAAAATAAAAATGAAAAAAAGTCTCATGGTTTTGGGAGGCGGCTCGCGATTTCTGAGGTTATGTAGCAGGACATAGACTGGAGCAAAGGAAAGCAAAGGCAGGGAGGGAGGAACCAGTTGGAGCAGGGAGAATCCTGCTCAACTCAGACTTCCATGAGAGAGTCTCTTTCAGCTCATGGGGCTGACCAACACGCCCGTCATTTCCCTGGATGCCTTTAGCCAGACGCCCGACGGCAATTCGGCATGCGAGGACACAGGAAACGGAGCGGGCAGCCTTCGATCCTGCAGATCAAACCATGTTGCTGGCAGGTTTCCGGGTTGGGTTGCAACCAGGGTGAAGGTGGCCTGCGGGAAATCAACAGAGAGCTGCAGAGAAGGAGAGCATTCCCAGCAGCACATGGGGGACCGGCCAAGGGCACAAGCAGGAAAGTAACTCGCTTTTTGCCAGTTGAGGAACTGCTGAGACCAACCAGACTCGGAATGCGGCGGAAAGGGACGGGAATGGAAGGGGAAACGCAAGAACAAGGTTCAAGAACGAAGCTTTGCTTCCTGCTCCCAGACCCAGCTTCTGGGATCAGAGAAGGGTTTGGTCAGAATTTTTGTTCTCTTTTCCCTGTGTCTGGAGAAAAATGATAGGGAGGGGATGGGAATTGCAGGCAAATGTCTGTATTGCCTGTCCAGCAAACTTGTTTTTCTGACTAAGGGTCGTATTCACCCCTCTGCACAGCAAACTAACTTCGCTCTAGGGGCCCAACGGGTGTTACGGGACACAGCCGTGCCACAGCTTTCTGGCACAAGAGGAGTCACCTGCTTTAGTACAGAGACAAGGAAACCCCCACCCCAGTAGTTAGGGCGATAACCTAGGACTTAGAAGATGTGTTCTCTACCACAGATTCCCTGCATGACTTTGGCCGAGCCACATTAACAAATGTAACGGTGGCTTCCCTGAGGCCTGTTTGTTCACTCCACCAGATGTTCGCCTGGGATTGCCCCAGGTGTGTCAGTGGTGAGCTTGGACTGCCATCCCGGAAACCTCCAGGATAGCAGCCTGGGCTATGGTCCACTCGACTGGGTCTGCCATGGCACCCACTGGCCGTCATGGCTGCCCATCATGGCGGGGCGCTGGACACAGCGTGGGGGCAGGGCTGGTCAGCCATATGTTGCTAACGAGTTGCTGGTGGCTCGTCTGCGGGACCGAGCAGGAGTCGGCGGGACTGTTCTTGAATCGTTTTGCTCGTTCCTGGCCAGAAGAACTCAAGAGAGTGGTACTCGGGGAACATCGGTCATCTCTTCTGGAACTCTCGTGTGGAGTCCCATGGGGTTCCATCTTGTCCCCTCTCTTGTTCAACGTGGACATGCAGCCATTGGGCGAGGTCGTATGGAGCTCGGTGTCATCAATATGCTGATGACACCCAACTCTCTCGCCTTTTCATCGGACCCAGGCCCCACAGTCTCGGTGCCTACAAGATGTCTGGCGGCCGTGGGAGACTGGATGAGGGAGAGTAGACTGACGCTGAATCCTGACAAGACGGAGGTGATGCTAGTGGGAAAGGCGGTGGGTGTGGTGGCCCCCATCATTCATGGGGTTCATCCCCCATTGGTTCCCCAGGTTCGGAGCCTGAGAGTGCTCCTTGACTCCCAGCTCCGCCTAGATGCCCAGGTTGAGGCTGTAGCAAGAAACGCTTTCCGCCAATTACATCTGGTGCGTGGGCTTCGGCCATATGTCTCAGTCTCCGACCTGGCCACTATCATCCAGGCTTTCATTACCTCGAGATTGGACTATTGTAACGCGCTCCACATGGGGCTGCCCACGGCGATGTTCCTGATACTGCAGCTGGTTCAGAATGCGGCGGCTCACCTCCTTGCGGGAACGAGTCACCGGGAGCACATTACACCGGTGCTCCGTTCTCTGCACTGGTTGCCTATGGTATTCCGGGCCCGATTCAAGGTGCTGGTTCTTATCTATAAAGCTCTATACGGCTTGGGCCCCATCTATCTGCAGAATCACCTCACTCCCAGTGCCCTCAGTCAGCCAGAAGCACCTTCTTGAGGTCCCCCGGAAATCCCGGGGGGGCGACTATGGGGAGGGCATTCTCGGTGGCTGCCCCGAGGCTGTGGAACTCCTTCCCAGCAGAGGCCCAGGTGGCCCCGGACCTTCCTTCCTTCAGACATCAATGCAAGAC
>QEPC01002388.1:7127215-7168347 GCA_003113815.1 Sphenodon punctatus
GGGGGGGTTATTATTTTTGGTGGGAGGCTGGGGTGGGGTTTTTAAATGTATTTTACTGGGGTTTTTTACGTCTCTCCCCACTGTGGGGAGGCTGTGTTTCCCCTCTTTTGTTTTTGCCCCTTTGTGTTGTTATTTTGTTATGTGTTTTATATATTTTATGTTTTATATTGTAAGCCGCCCCAGGCTGTCTTTGGTAGGCGGGGCAGGGTAATAAGTTTTCTAAATAAATAAATAAATTTTATTTATTAAATTGTATTTATTATTTATTTATTAAAAAACATTTCATATCCCACCCCTCCTGCTACAGGCAGTTCAGGGCGGCTCGCAACAACAAACACAACAATAAATAAAATGTTCTTCCGGCTCCCTGCCCGCCCCAGAGGCCTGGCTGCCAACACGTTTGTTGGCGGGCTGGACCTGGTCGGAACTGTGTTGCTGGTAGGTTTCCGGATTGGGTTGCGGCGGCGGCCATGTTTCAACGAACACGTTTGTTGGCGGGCCGGACGTGGTCGGAACTGTGTTGCCCGCAGGTTTCCGGATTGGGTTGCGGCGGCGGCCATGTTTCAATGAAAAAAGGCAAGCCAAACAGTAACTACTTGGATTTCATTAAAACCAAGGCAACTAATCCATGTTGGTAATTTAAAAACAAAAAAACCCCAGCGTACGCCAATAGTACTGCGCCAGTTTCCCCCCCTGGCGGGAGACATAAATGATCCCTGAACAGAGATCACTACCAAACGTTCACACAAACTGCTACTTCGAAATACAAACCAAAGGGGGGTAAGTACTCCTGATTTTTCAGAAGTATACAATTCTCCTCCCACTTCTGAATAACTTCAGTTGAGCGCTGTGTCTGCGTGAACACTTCAGGAGTAAGAACAGAAGTAAGGCTACACTGAATTAACTCTTCGTCGGAACGGAGCCTCCTACAATCCCTCCATAGGTGACCACGCTCTTTCTACCCCGGCCTACTACACCTCATTCCCACTCTGTGCGTGGGAAAACAAATCTGCGAACTGCCTAGCATGCAGGGTCAGGGAGAGCCGGAGAACCTGGTATTGTTAGTCCTGCTCTCGGGGAGGAGGCAACAGTGACCTACAAATAGCTCTTCTGGCTTGGATTATTCTTCCAAAAATAAGTTTTGCATTCATCACTCCCCAAGTGAAAAATAGAAAAGCAATCATTATCTCCAGTCAGGGCCCAGCTTCCTATGGATTATTATTTATTTTAAATGTATATCCTGCTCTTCTCCCGAGGGACTCGGAGGAGCTATGAAACAGAAAATATTCAGCGCATAAAGATACAAAAGCCAGTTTCAAATGACACAAATTAAAAAACCCAATTAAAATTACAATCATCCCAACCCACAAAAAAAAAAAAAAAAAAAACCCTCCAGCACCCCATTCCCCCCTGCATCACAGAGGGGGCAGGGCACTCTCTCCCACCCTCTTTCCCCTATCCCCGGGGGGTCACGATTAAGTGGGGTTATTAATAGTCACAGGTCAATGCTGACTGCTCCTTAAACTGAAATCCTGAAACTACTGCCTTCCAAGTCCTTTTGATGCCCATGGGACTTCCAAGCAGATAAGTAGTTTCAGGATTCTGGCCTTAGTAACTAACCTCCCAAAGCCATCGTTTTGAGTAGTCCCAAGGTCATCCTATCAGTTGCATAATTTGTTTCCCATCTTTAATTTTTTCCCAAGTCTGATTGGGGAGGAAGGGGGGGGATCCTTTTTTAAAAAATTACTGTCAGAAAAACCTTTCATGGGAGGAAGGCTTTTCAAAAGACAAAAGAAAAAAAAAATACACACAGAAAAGATGGATTCCCCTCCCCCCCCCATCTTGGTTCCCTAAAAATAGTCCAAAACAAGGAAGAAATGCAAAAGATGCTGCTATAGGAAGAGGAAATGCGCATTCAGAGTCTGTTCCGGCAGGGACTTTGCACATCATCTCCCGCTAGGAGCCGAGCAAGTATCCAGGCAGTCACAGGATAAGATGTGGTCGTAGGAAAGGTCGTACAATGGAGTAATTCCAGAAAACAAACTAACCCCCAAACCTAAGGCTAACAACCCCATCTCTCTAAACCTGCCTGTTGCTGTGTAGTGGGATTACTGCAAGAGTAGCCTTTTGCTCAAACTGCGATGGAAGTGCCTACTAACTTTGGGTGTCTGAGTTGAGACCTTCTAGAGCCTGCTTTCCCGAAACATTTTAATACCCAAAGCCAGGGCCGTAAGCTAGGGTGGAATGGGCCCCTGGGCAAGAAGTCAAGATGCCCCCTCCCAGTCTCCTTTCCGCCGGCACTGCCTGGGCCAGCGGGGCCTGGGGGCACTGCCCGACTCGCATAAATGTGAATTAACTTTAAAAGGCACTTTTGCACTTCCTCATAATGGAGGTTGTCTGTGCTCACTGCCCCCTCAAGGACGGTTTACAACTGGGTGTTTCCCACAATTCCAACGACAACCATTCCACAAACAGAAAGCAAGTCATAAAGCACGTGTGCAGAGCACTCAATGCCAAATGGCCAAGCCACAATCAAAGCCACAAGACACGGACGCCCCAGAATGCAGCCTATTGAGCACATTATGCCATGCAAAGAGACGTTCTTCTCGATATAGAACCAGTTCATTTGTGCAACCAATAATCAGCTTCCCCCCACCCCAGAACCAGCCTTCCCTCCCTCCTCCCCTCCCGCTTCCCTTACCTGCGGTGCGGGCCCCCCGGCCGGCTCAGCAGCGGCTAGGCGCTGGAGGCTGAAGTGGCGGCTGGCTGCTGGGCTGCTTCCAGCGGGCCGCCCACTCCCGCCACTCTCTACTCTCCTCGGGCGAGCGGGCAGCCACCGTAGGAAGTCTTGTCTGTTGCGCTGCTGCAGTCTGGCGGTCCGTCCACCCACCCCCGGCGCTACGGCTTGAGTTTCCCAGGGCCGCCCTTAGCGGCCGCCTAGATCAGCTGCTTCTGGCTGCAGCCGGAGACACCAAGCTGCTCTAAGGGAACCTCTTCCCTTTCAGGGTCACTTTGAAAATGAGTATTGGGGGGGGGGGGGGGGGGGAGGCACTGAACGAGGCAAGTCCAGATCGTGGAGCTGTCCCGTCCTTGCGCGCAGCATTCCCGCACCTCTGCTCTCATCCCGAGCTTGGCCTTTCGGTGGGTGGTTTTTGGGAGGGGGGGTTGGAATAGGGTTCCCAGCTATACACATTTTTAAGGGACACTTAAAATACATGTGTATTTTTCATAAGGGTGCCTTAAAAGTGTGCATAGGTAGCAACTAATCTGCAAAAAGAGCCCAATAAAGACTAGCCCTGGGCCGCATTTGGCCTCCCCCAGCCGGAGCTTCCTCACTCCTGCTCGAGGTCCATCCTAGGAGGGTTGCCATTCTCTCAGCACCATGGGGCTAGCGTCTGGACTAAACCGCAGGTACGAGGCCTCCTTCCCAGGGCCTGTACAGAGAGAGCGACTCATCAATATTTACCTTTGAAACGAGCACTCAACCTTGAAACAACCACATCCTGAGCTGAAAAGAGGAAGAAAAAAAAAATCCTCAACAAACAAGACACCTGATGTCAGTTTCTAGGTCTGAAGATGCCCATTTTGAACAGAGAAACCAAACCGATCCACACCAAGTTCTTCCTTCTTACTGGGGCCCCTTTCACCCAGTAAAGCACAACATTTTAAAAATTGCATTAGCATCACATTTACAACCTTTTCTTTTGGCTTTTTTTTTTTTATATATAAAAAGGGGTCGCTCGGGATACTTTTAAATGAGAATTTGGCAGAAGTCAAACATGGAGGAGCGCTAGTCATGGAAAAGGAGACCGAGCCCCCGAAAGCTGTAGGGAGAGGCCTTTGAGACACGTAAAACTGAGTTATTTAGATTCCACTGTAGCTTGGGACACAGGAGCCGAGTTCAACGCTGCTCTGCAACAGATCCAAAGCCTTGATCAAGTAATTTGTTCCCTTTGGGGCTTGGTTCCCTTCCCATCAGATGACATTAAGAGCACCTCCTTACCTCTGAGAAGAAGCATATTAAAGATTGTGAGGTGCTCAGATATCATGATGATGGGGCAGGATAAGTACTTTACCACAGACAGGAAGTGTAGCCAAGTACTGATTCCCAGAGTGTTATTTTTCAAGACAGAAACATTAGTAAGCTTGCCGATTGCACTGACAGACAGCCCTGTTTTCTGTCTCGCTTCTCACCAAAGCATGCTGCCATCAGAAACTTAAATTGGCAGGGCAGGCCAAGACAACACTGTTCTCTTACAAAAGCTATTTTTGCTGCAAAATGAAAACAATTAAGCAACGCACAACACATTTTCCTTCCACCTGGAGAAACCCTGTTTCTGACGAACGATTTCTTTCGACAGACTTAAAAGGGAAAAAGCCGCTCTTCCCTTCTGCAAAACCACTTTCGTGCTTGCAATGATCAGAAAGCAACAGAACATTTCACCAGAGGAACTGGGGAAGGCTTTAGACTATGGGCCAAGTTCAATGTGGGTGCAATTCCACCAGACTCCATCACTAGTGCAAACGAGAAGGAAAAATAGTCACCCCTTCCAGACAAAAATCACAAGCCACCTTGCAAGATCAGGAAGGTTGGGATGATTTTCCAGATAATATATTTGGGTCAGAGGCAAAATACAGTTGGCTTGGCCAACCTAGAATTCAGGGGCGACAGGACTGAGGCGGTTTTTAAACCCACCCCGTCTGAAGGTGGCGTGGGGATGTGCGCTCCCAGGACCCGCGCACCATCCACCCACAAAGCACTGGAGAAAAATCCGGACAGCTCTGTGCAGGGGAGGGAGGCACACGTATCCCTGACCTCCCCACTCGCCCTCCGCCAGGGCTGGTCCACTCAGCACACACAGCCCCTTCTCCCCAGCTGGGCTCGTTTAAAACCGGCTTGAGTAGCATCTACGAACATCTGAAGGTTGTACACACGAAGGAGAGAGAGAGAGAGAGAGGAATCATCCATGGTGATCAAAAGAGAACAAATGAGCTGAAGCCACAGGAAGGGACATTTCAGCTCAGGTCAGGATTACATGAAATGAAGCTTACTGCTGATATTACTGGGGCACCAAAAACTCTTAAATTCTGCAACCAGTGAAGCCAAATTCTGCAAATTCACCGCGAGCATTAATATTTGCATCATTAACTTGATTTGCATAACGATGCATGCTGGGAAGCAAATTTGCAACAGGTTTGACATAGAATCACAACTTTGCTAATCAAACACAACTCAAATCCTCTGGAATTTCAGCACCCCGGAATTCCCACCTCACATTAAAACCCCAGACCTCCCTCACCCAAACATAGGGCCTTCAGACCCCACCCACCCACAGTTCATCTCCCAGGGGTCTATTTACCCTCGGTCGCACCTCCCTTACAGACGGCAGCTGCAGCAGCAGGTTTAGTTTGGGATCAGGCGACAAGTTTATGCCTGAGCCAGGATTTAAAGATCCTGCAGACCGCTCCCCACTACAGCGTCACTGCAATTTCAGCTGGGCGCTGCGAGGATTGGCGGATTCTGCAAATATCACTGCAAATTGCAGCAACGCAGTCAACTCAGGTCCCTGCCCAAGGGTAAATTCATTCATACAGCTACACCTGCCCAAAGGGGGAGTTTGGGGCAGTGTGTGGGATGCGTTACCACACACTAGCGGCCCAGCCAAATGTGGGGAGGTTCCTATCTGGTCCCATGGCATAGCCACACCCCTGGTAAACTACCCTTGAGTAGGTTCCCTCTAGCTAGCCCTCAGTTTGCACGAACAGACCCTCCCTCTTCCTGTCGGTAAAATGGAAGGGCCAAGGAACAGACGCTGGACCATAGTGATGGCTGGTCCCAACTCAGATTGGCCCACAGGATGGAAGTGACTCTGGGTGGATTAAACACCCCAAAACAAGAGCAATGCCCCCCCCAAATACAATACACCCCTTTCTCCATAAGAAGCCATGAAGGCTGCCCACACTTGAGACACGTCAAATCAGACTAGACCAGGGGTGAGGAACCTTTTCCTTCCCGGACACCATTTTGAAAATCAGTACAAGGGAGCTGCAAGGGCTGCATAGAAGCTGGGGGCAGGGTGACCCCCTAGGCAAATTTTTAAGGACCGCTTATGAAAAATACATGTTGCAGGGCTTGCTGGATGCGTTTTTCATAAGCATTCCTTAGAACTTTGCCTAGGGGGCAAACCTAGGCAGGGGTGCGCCCAGGAAAAGAAGGGCCCAGATTATGAATCTGTCCCCCATTCTCGGGTGAATGCCCTCATTTCTGATCCTTTACCCGGAGCTTGGTCTTTAAGAACATCAAATAAGTGTCACGCTGAGTCAGACCTACGGTCCATCGAGCCCAACATCTCGTCTCTCAGTCACGTCAGAGAAGTAGCCAACAGGTCACAATGGAAACACCCAGCCTTCCCCTGTTGTTCACTCCCCCCAGCTCCCAACAGACAAGAGGTTACATTCCCCCGGCCTACTTGGCCGAGAGCCATTAACGGACCTATCCTCCAAGAACTTCCCAGCGATGCTACTGGCCTCGACCACATCCTCGGGCAACAGTGGTAGGGGACAGGAACTGGCTCTTGCCCCAGAGCCAGGGGCCAAATAAAAACTAGCCATGGGACCTATTTCCGCCCCCCAGGCCAGAGGTTCCCCAACCCCGTACTAAACGACAGGAAATGGACCAGATGGAGAAGGCCGCCCTATCAGAGAGAAGGGGAGGAGCTAGCTTGTCTCCTCCCCTGACATGAGATTGAATACATAGTGCCGTTTTCTTAGGGCCGTCATGCTGAACGCTGAGCTCGGCGAAGCTCTCTGTACACCCGGGGAAGTTTTCTTCATTCTGTGACCTTCTCTCCAAGCCAATAAAATACAAGCTCACTTCATCCTAGCAACAAGGTTTCCAAAATAAGATCGCTCCGTTCTTCTGCGATTAACATCGGGCTGTGGTTAGGCTGATGAAAGTGTAAGAGGTTTTTTTTTCTTTTCCCCCCCCTGAACATGACCAAGGATGGAAAAAGTTGTGGTTAATAAACGATAAATAAACCTTTTGTCACATTTCCCCTCTCTCTTCCTCCATCTCTGTCGCCAAACTTTTTTTTTTTTTAAAGAAGGGTCACCGCAGAAATCTCTAAGTGCCCCAAAATGCACAGCCTCCCTGCCTTCGAAGAACAGCAAACAAGAGACAAAACTGAACGTGAAGGAGCACGAGGGGTCGCTCCGGAGATGTAGCCTCAGCGGGGCACTTTATCGCAGGGTTACCAAACACACTCGTCTTTGTTTCCTTATTTCCTTGGAGGAACAAGAAGCGATTGGTATCATCCTAGCTGGCGCGGGCGCAACACGCCCTACTGGAAAATGGCTGCATCTTCCTTGGCCGCCCTGCGTTGCCTTGGTTGCCCATCAAAATGGCAGCTTTAGGAAGGGGAGGAGCCACAGCCGGGGCAGGGCCATTCTGCCTGTCAATTTGGTGGCATAAAGGACCCCACCCCACTGGGGGAACATGGTTAGTTTCCCATCTGCAAAGGAAGAGGATCACACTTCTCTCTGTCACCAGAACACGGGGAGGATAAGTGCAGTCAAGATTACAAAGTGTATTTACATGCTGTGGTAATGAGGCTCCTATCAATACCAAGCCGTCTTCAGCTGCAGCATCAAATTAGGACGGTTTTTCTAAGGAGTCTAACAGTGCGAGACGGGTCCTAGCGTCTGGACTCCAGAGTCTGGGCAATTTAAAAAAATAAGAATTGCATTTCATGCTGTGGAAGGGAGGTAGGCTCTTGGGGAGCGGTGGTTTTTGAGAGGACTGGGGAGTGAGGCTTGATGGCTGGGGAGGGGGGCACAATGTGGGGATCGGATGCAGGAGAGATGAGGAGCAAAGCAGCTGTCCTGGGGCTAATGAGAACAGCGAGGTGGGGCCTCTACTGGGCAGGGTGACCCCTCCAACATTAGATTCAAAATTATTCTCCTGATTGGCATATTCCTCTATTCTATTCCATTGAAAAAGCATCCGGCATCCGCCAGTCAAGGGGTCCGACTCTGCTCTCATTCACACCCACATGGCTCCATTTGGGGTCCACACGTAACCCTGAACTCCCATAAAACAGCCTCGGCTTTGAGGGTGGCCCGCAGCACTTGGGTATACCGTACCAACGGCCCAATGGAGGATGTTGCGCATCCATGGTTGAGCGGCACGTTGTCCACTCCAACACACAAATTCCTCAATGAAATTCCATCGCGTGCCATCTGCCTAGGGTCAAGCAAAATTATCCTAAAGGACCTTTTCACTTCATGGCTACGAGCCGGCCAGCAGGGAGTCTGCCTCGTACTGCAAAAATATATATATCTATCTTTGCTCCGGAGCCGGCGCGCCTCTGCAGCGAGGTCGCCAAAATAACCGGAGGATCCTCGCTCACCCACATCAGGCTCCTTGCTTTCCACATCAATAAGACCCTGGTAGTTACAGAACGGCACACAAGAGCCAAGCTGCTCACCAAACCGAGAGTCAACATTTCAGTCACGTTCCGTCTTCCTTTGACCCTCTGGGTTGCCTAGACTCCCGCTATAAATAGAACCCTTTCTTGCGTGTCAATAGGTAGCGATGCCATCGTCACTCAAAAGCTAAGCAGGATCACGGTTAGCTCACACATGTTGAAGCAAACACTCATGTCGACAGGCAGCAGGGGTGAACGAGGCCTTTACAGGGCCTAAGGGCCACCTAGGCTATAGGGATACCACCCACGGCAGCCTGCTTATGGGACTCTTTTTGACACAAACCCAACACCCCTCCTCACCACGAGCTAACCCTTGTAGGCATGCCTTCAAATGGGACTTGGTCAGAACCGGCACAGACTACACCCACTTCACCAAAGAGTAAGCAACCACCCCAAAGGCTCAAAGTAGTGAAAAACCAGGCACCAAAGAGCCAAAAGTCCTGCTCAATGAAATCACTGGGAGCAGGTTCAGGCCTTGAAGGCGGGGGCCTAGCTACCATGGAACGAGGGGAGGGGGCTCAGTTGAGCCTGGACCCCGGACTCTAGGGGGCCCCTTTGTAAGCAGTTTGAGCATGTAGGC
This sequence comes from Sphenodon punctatus, assembly GCA_003113815.1. Lineage (NCBI taxonomy): Eukaryota > Metazoa > Chordata > Lepidosauria > Sphenodontia > Sphenodontidae > Sphenodon > Sphenodon punctatus. Next base: position 7,136,282 of record QEPC01002388.1, read on the forward strand.
GTGGGTCATGAGTACGAAGGAGCGAGGCCAACGCTCTGCCCTCACCCACTCTGAAAACTTTCTAGCATTCAGAGTGGGTTGGGGCGAGTGCTGGCCTCTCCCTGCCCATTCTTAAATACTACCTTCTTGGTGGAATTTGGAAGGGGCGGGGGTGCTTGCTGGGAGCCACAGAGACACTAAGTTTCACGCTCCCACCTTCTCCCCAGCCGCACGACTACACACACTTTGTGTCAGAGTTGGAAGGGACTTCAAAAGGCTGCCTAGTCCAACCCGCTGCTTGATGCAGGATGACAACAGCAACAACATCCCCAATGAATGGCCGTCCAGCTCATTACATTTATATTCCAACTTTTATCCCGACAGGGAAGGCTCCTCTAGGCCCTTGTGTGTGAGGTGTAGATTTCATTAGCCCATCAGGCTAAGGAAACCAGCACAACATAAAATCGATAGGAATCTGGCCCACTTGTACAACAGGGAGGGACAAGAGACCCGTGCTCAGGGACCAAAATGAGACTTTGCACCAAGAGACGCCGCGCTCTCTAACCAAGTCTCATTGCTTCACCTGGAACTGGCCGTTTAGATGGATCAGGGCCCAATCCATGTTAGGGGAGGATTGGCAGAGGTGGACAGCGCACGTAGGGACGTGCTGATTTGAATAGGACATTGGAGACTTCGGGGCCAGATCCTGCCAGAGGTTGAAGGGCACAGGACAGCTGACCCAGGAACGCACAATTCCACTGGAGCCCATCCTTGGTCTGCAGCCGGGTTCGACATATAATTCCAACAAGGAAAAGCTTCTCCGTTGCAGCTAGAAATCCGATACCTCCCGGCCTTCCGTCACACCCTCTTGTTCTATGGTCTGGGTTTGCTTCTGTTCTCAGAGTTTCAGTTGCAGACAAGGGGATTTCCACCCCCCAGGCAGGAGCGCAGATTGGACCATTGCAGATAGCTGTCCAAAGGCCAGATAGATTCCACCCAGGACTTCAATGCAGTTGCACCAAAGGAGTTGTCTGCAGTCAATGATATCTCCAACTTGGCCATAGCATTGTAAATACAGAGATGTAATAAAGTAACCTCGCATGGACTCTCTTCATACTGGGGGAGGAGGTTTGATGGGTTGGTTTTTAAAAAAAAACAACTATTCTGCCCCCTCCCCTCATTATACAGATGGGAAAACTGAGGCAGGCAGAGACTGACTTGCTGCAGTCCGAGGATTTCAAAAGGGACTAGCAAGGCCTTAAGATCAGGGCCAGCGCTACCATAAAGTTGAAGGGGACAGCTTTCCCGTCCATGATCCAGCTGCTGCCACCGCCTCTCCTGCACGGCCGGCGCCACTGGTAAACGCCATGACTTTAACCACGGGCGGCGGGGGATGGGACTGCAGGGAGGGCAGAACCGCCTAAGGCAGCAAAAATTCTTGCTCCGGGCCTGCTTCAAATCCCGCACTATCTACCACAAAGTAGCTGAATGCCCAGAGTTAGGGTTGGAACTTGGATTAAATCCGCAACTGCCCAGCACAGATTCATCTGTGCCGAACCAAACCGTTGTGGCAAGAAGCCGGTTTCAGTTTGGTTCTAAAACAAAATGGCCACCGGACCGTTCTGCCAATGGTCACCCTTTTTGACAACGGCAGTGGTAACGTTGCCACCATTTTGGAAGAGAGCACCCATCCTGCGCACGAGCAGAGTGGTTGCCCTTTTCCGAAATGACGGCGACGCTGCCATCACTGCTTTGGGACGGGTCGTGCATTGACAGAATGGTTCACTGGCAGTTTTGCACATGTGCAGTAAAAAATAATAATTTAAAAATTGATTTAAATACAGATCCAGAATATGAATCCGCATTTAAATCCGATAACCTTGGGAAACGCACAGAAAATAAACCAATAGGAATCTGCCTCAAGAAGATCACCCCTTGACTACAGCATATCTCCCAACATTTCAAACCACCGTAAGAGGGACCACCTCTGTCCCCATGGCCCCTTCATGGGCTTACATCCGTCCGCTCCAATCTTCCCGACCGAGAACAGAAGATGCTCACTCCACTAAGTTCCTTGTCTTTCTATTATCTCCCCGTCCGCCTCTCAAGGGCTTTTTCTGGAAGGCAACAGTAAAGAGGTGCCGGAGGCGTGAATCCTGGTCGCTCTCCTGAACGAGAGACTTTCAGCCCCGGTGGGAGGCACAGTGGGATTCAGCACCCAAGGAGCACCGGGGTCTGGACGTTCTACGGAGAGAAGGATGGTCAGAGTGCTAGCTGCTTCTGTAACACGAGGATTAGTGTAGCGGGCAGGGCCTTGCGGGGGCAAGATTGTGAGATGATCGGATGGTAGTGGGGCCAGGTCAATACCGGATATAAGCAGCAGAGAATGACATGCCGTTCACCCCTACATCTCTTCCCATCTGCGTTCCAATTTCCTAAGGTCAACCCACAACTATCCGAAAACGTGCAGTTGCTGTTTAATCTACGTAATCTGCAATATTTATGGATCCGTATTTCCACTCCAACCTCCATCCCCATGGGCCCTGGAGTGTAGTTCCCCGCCTCAGAGGATTACTGAGGACTGAGGCACCGTTGCCGTTGTGGGAGCTCCGGCAGGCTCTCTTGCTGCAGCGTCCTCCTCAGTCCTTAGCGCCCAAGTACAAAATGGCCGCCGCCCTGCCGCAAAATGGCAGTGGCCAAAATGACATCGCCGCCATTTTGGTTCAAGGTGATGCACGAAATGGCCTCGGCGGTCATTTCTCACATACGCGATCCAGAGCAGGGAGTGTGCCAGGGCAAAGGGGCCCGCCAAAGCCCCCACGGCAGCGGCGGCACTTCAATCAAGCCCTCTGAGGCGGCATTAAATACCACTCTCGGCCCCTGGGAAAGAGAGGTAGAACCCACCGTCCCAGGGCTAGGAACGAGACTCAGGCTACAGACTGGTTTCCCATGGGAAAAATCTGAATCCATAATTAATCCGCAAATTACAGATCCAAATCTGTAATTCAATCTGAATGCCCATTCCTAGCAGTGTGCGAATTTCCTAAAGCTTAGGAGATCGGCGTTGAACTTTGGATCCCGCAGACGGATTTCAGCGGATCTGGGTAGAGAGGTAGAAGGCTGAAAAGTTAAGCAAGGCCCCAAACTTTGCAACAATATATAAACCAGGTCAGGAGATACAGCCTCTTTCGTAGCCAAACACACAAAACCAACCAACTGACTCGCAGTGAATGCGGACAGTTCAGAAACCGGCTTCACTAATTCAGGTGTTTACTGCACAGAATTATCTGTTTTCTAAAAGCGTTTTAAAAATTCGTTCCATTCAGGTTTTATTGCCCCCCCCTCCCCCCCGCATTTATTTTAACCCAACACAGGAAACATTACGGGTTTGCAACCCCTCCAACCCCACCCCGTCCCTCTCCAGAAAGGACCACAGAAAGTAAATCTCCCGAACAGGGCCGTTCCCTGTGAATGAACGGCGATGTTGCAAAAGACCTTTTTTTCCATTCACAAAGAGGCTGGGGTGGGGATTTCCGAGCCCAGCCTGTGGTTACATCTGCATCAGCTCAGCTTTCAAGCCACTGCCATGGTATCAGAAATAATCAGCCTAGATAAGTGCAGAGAGGCACATTTCAAGTGGCTCAAGCAGAAGTTCGACACTTGCAGACCACCTCCTTGCAGCGACCCAGCCAAAGTCAGGGCAAGCTTCTGGCTCTGAAAATCCTTCTCCTCGGCTACCCATAGGCTCTTTAGATACTGGGTAGGTCCCATGTCCAAATTCCCTTTTTTAAAGCTTTCTTCAGAGTCTGAAAATTCAGGCTACAAGGTATTATCAAGGTACCAGAGTAAGGGAGTCACTCATTCAGGTACAGACCTAAGAAACTTATTTTGGGGGGAGTTTGTTGCAAAATAAAGAGAGGAGGTTTAGATTAATCCCACAGTTAAATGGACTCAAACAGCCCCAGCAGGAACTAGCTTGCATGTTAAAGGGTGTGTGTGTGTACACACACACTCACTCACTCACTCTTCAGCTGGACTGAACTTGACCTGCTGTGTGTGTGTGTATGTATATAAAATATATTATATATATATATTTTATATATCCCATCCTGTCCCCAACTTCCTTCCTGTGCTAACATCTGGCTGAAATAAACGTCTGTGGATGCTTCCGTTGCAAACCCCAATTTTCATGGGGTTTTGAGCTTGGCTGTAGAAGTTCACTCGGGGCCGGAAACTGGCAAAAACGAATGCGTCAGCCCTAGAGGAAACGCTGCTGGATTTGTTTTGGAGATTGCTTGGGCCAGTTCCACGCTGCCTGCATCCTTCAAACCCCATCCATGGTGACGTCAAGGCAGGGGAAGCAACACGGTTTCTCTTTCTTAGACTGTCACCATCATCACAATCTAGTCATGAATTCAGCCTCCCTGCCAGGTAGGGCCAGGGTGTAAAATTCTGTAATTTTACAGAATGATTCTCATTTTACAGATGGGAAAACTGAGGCACAGAAGGACTCGGTGACTTACCAAAAGACACACAGTGAGAACGTGGCAGGTCCAGGACTCTGACTCGGAGCTCCTGAGCCCTGGGATGACATCCTAATGGAGTCAGCCTGCAGAGTACAATATTCTTGTGACTTTGTGTGTAACGACTTTGAAACTTAGTACAAGCATCAAAAGACACAGAAGTTGGGGGGCAGGGGTGCTTAGGGAGTGCCCTCTGGAAGAGGAGGGTCCAGACCATGGATCTGATTTCTCTCCTTGTGTGCACACGCCCTCATCTCTGCTCTCTTAGCCAGAGCCTCGGTCTTTCAGTGTTTAGGGATAGGAACTGGATCCAAGGGCCGGATCCAGCCTAGCACTGGAAAGGGGCCAGATAAAAAGGAGTCAGGGGCTGCATGTGGCCCCCGGGCCCGAAGATCCCCACCCCTCCCTATTTGCAGTGGTTTTGCCCAAGGCCACAAAGCAAGTCGGTGTCGCAGCTCAGAATAGCATTTTACTCCGCTGCACCCACTACCAATAGCCTCACAGTCCTACCGATTGCGCCGCAGCCTGCCCCTGCAAAGCACTTCAAAACTAACTTGAAAGCACCAGAGCACTCAGGACTTCTGTGCAGGATCAGGGCCAGGCGGGGAGGCAGCATCCATGAACCTAACCTACCCTCTAATTAGAAATTAAATATTTTACCAGTATAAAAGCATGCTTCCACTCTGGAAGAAAACATGGCAAGATTTACCGAGGTAACATTATTATAAAAATGTGGTCTAGAACAAATATCAAATCAACTGACATTTACTGGACATTTGCCCGCGTCTTGTTCTACCATGGGTAACAGCCTCCTCCCCCCGATACCCACGTTCACAGTTACCCTAGTCCTCTTTCAAAGACCTCTATTGTAAACATTACGATCTGGAACCAAATGGTCCTTTGGCTCCCAAGCCCATTAAAGGAACATGGCTGTGGTTCTCATTGGAACAAGATCTCGGTATGTGAATTCACAGGATGCCTGATTCACAGAGAAACTCGACCAGAGATGGGGCACAACCAGCCAATCACAAAATGGGAACCGCTTGGGTGCACACACGTGGCTTGTAAGCCCTTGGACGACGGAAGATTCCGATACGCGGTTCGTTGAGTTGCCCTTGGACGACGGAAGATTCCGATACGCGGTTCTTTGAGTTGAGAACTTTGCCGGTCCCTGGACTCGACATTTCCAAGGATTTGCTGCTGCATCAGGGTCCCAGGATTCCAGCTTCCAGGCAGCCCCAGAATCGGAACTTCCCCAACTAGGAACAGTCTCCAAATGACAATCCACCAGCATGTGGTTATGGAGGGACAGCACACTCCAGGTAGGCCCGCACCTTCTCATGTACTTCCTGGAAGAAAGGGACAGACGCGCCGACTCTATACTCACCAGGGACTTATGCTGGCGGAAAGGAGAAGCAAGCAAAAGAACATGGCCCGACATGCTTTCCCAACCGGACAGACGTTAATTAAGTATCTGAATTGGAAGTTCTCTTCTTCCGACCCCCTGAAAGGCCAAATTCCAACTTCAGAGATCAGGGTCCACTTCAGATGGACCCCGAGGGTTTCCCTGGCCACGGTCCGCCCACACGGCACTCTCCTCTCACACCGCATAGTGTTGCGGAAGGATCACCCAATGCTCTAGGCTGGCACCTGCAACTTTATGGTGTTGCCAGGGCAACAGCCGGCCAGATCAGAGCTACAGCATGGGTCCACTGAGTAGACAGACAACAACTCCACTCAAGGTCGGTACCGGCCAGAGGTTTGGCCGGTCCCCTCCGCTGGCGGCATTCCAGGATGTTCTGGAACCCTGAAAGTGGGGCTGCCCTCCCCGCGCTCACCGTACTCTGCCTCCACATCTGGCAGGATGGACAGGCCAACCCAGGGGTGAAGTGGGCTGGCGCTGCGGTCTGTCTGTTTACACCCAATGTAGTAAGTCAAGATTAAAACTGGGCCTGCCAGGCACCCATAGCATTTATTTTTTTAAAGCGGATCTAAATTTGCTTTGCTTCTGCCAAGGAAAAAAAACAAGTGTTTATGATGTATTTCCCCCTCCCCCCCCAAATCTCAGAACAGGTGTCTCTCTCTTTCTGACCAGAAACAGCTGTGACAAATGGCAAGAAAAACCAGCCCTTAAAAAGCAGCAGCAAGTAGGGAAGAAAAAAACAAACACGTAAAGAACTACCAAACCCCTATGTGATCAGAATACTGTAATGGCCTCATGAGAGTACTCACAGCCACCACAATCCCAAACAGATACAGCTCATGGGAAGGGCACACACCCAAGTTTAGGTTCAACCTCCATACGCCGGTCTCCTATTCATCATAGGGCTGGACACAAACACCAGGGGTGGGGACCTACAGGCCGAGGGGCCAAATGCGGCCCATGGCTAGTTTTCATGCGGGCCCCTTTTCCAGTGCCTGGATCTGGCCCCTTGAGCCAGTTTCCACCAAGAAACGAAGGCCTGAGCTGAGGGTAAGGGAGCAGAGAGGAGGGCGTGCACACAAGAACAGGGAACAGGGCCAGGATCTGCCCCCAAACACTCCCACCCCGCAACTTCTATGTGGCTCTTTGAGTCTCTACTCATTTTCCAAAGTGGCCCTCGGGAAGGAAAACTTTCCCCCACCCCGATAGCAACCCATTCATTGTATGTATTTAACAGGGTTACCCTACCGCCCCTTTAAAAGAAGACTATGAAAAACACATGTTCCAGGGCTGTACTGGGACCCATGCAGCCCTGCAACATGTGTTTTTCATAGTCCTCTTTTAAAGGGGAGGTGGGGTAACCCTACTATTTAACATCTTTGTAGCTTTGAAAAGACATGAATGCCTTAGCTAGGAAACTATTTTTAATCATCAAGTTTTCTACCCAATTAAGCCCCATGCTCGTCAGACATGGTAGAACAGCAGGTGTTTTCAGACAAACGCATTCTCCACCACCGCCATTGGTTACCAGTGGGGGTTTCACACAAGGTGGGGGAGGTGCTTATCTGAAGACACCCAGAGATGGGGAACCTCAAGTCCAGGGGCCAAATTACAACCAAGGGAGCCCTGCAACCTGCATTTCCCATAAGTGTCCTCTAACATTTGCATATTCGGCCACCCTAAATGCAAGTAGTGGCTAGTTTTTCTATGGCCCCTTTCAAGTTCCTAGACCCTGTTCCTACTCTCAAGCACTGAAAAACCAAACACAGGGTAAGAGAGCAGAGATAAGGGGGCTTGCTTTCCAGGAAAGGGGCAGATCCATTTAGCTGTCTCCTCCTCTTCCTGAGCACACCTGCCCCAATGTCTAGCTCACACCTCAGAACCTGTACTAACTTTTTTAAGTGGCCCCTGGGCACCCTTGCAGCAGCAGGATACCTGCCTATTTGCAGAGTCCGACCTTGCCCCATGAAGACATGTGGACATTTTTTACATTTCGTTTTAATGAGGGAAGGAAGGAACTGGGCCTTAAAGCTTGCAAGATGCCAGGCTAGGTGGTTAAAGAGAGCCTAACGACCAGTCCTGGGCTCTGAATCATGGTGCTTGCTGCCTATAGCCCCAATTCTACAATCGCGATTCTGGTGGCCCCCAAGAGGGAATAGGAGAGACAGGTTTTTCTCCGGTGCCAGACGCAGAGCGACTGACAGAGGAAAGCTGAGAAGGCTCTTTAGAGTCCACAGAGGAAGGAAGTGGAGGAACAAGTTTTGCAAAAAAAAGGAGGAAGATCCAAAAAAGAATAATCCTCGAGACATCGTTGCTCAACTCAAGGCAGCGGTCTAGAAAAGACACACTCCGTCAAGTTCAACTATAGTGCTCCACACTCTGCCACCAGACAGGCACAACAGGCAGCGGGAAGTCCAGAGCATCCCAACGATTGTCCCGGACGAGGTCACCTCAAGTCTGGACTTCACCAAAAACTCTCTTGGATTCAAATTTTGCTCTCCCTTTCGTTGGCAGAGAAGCGCTATGAAAATCTGACACTCTTTCCGTGGGCTCGATGGACCATAGGTCTGACCCCGTATGGCACTTCTTAGGTTCAGAAGACACAAGCCAAATAAAAGAACCCTCCATTTTAAAAAAAAATCTCATGATTTCTGGAGCTGACTCACGATGACTGAATCCTTGGCAAAACGGAGGTTTATTTCCATTTTTAAAAGCCATTGTTATTAGCTATTAGCAGTGGTTGCTACCCACCACCACTGCCTTTCTAGAAACAGAAATAAAAACTAACCTGGGAGTCTAAACTACCCCATATTGGGCCAGATTCAGACTAATCTCTCAGATTAAATCTGTCCCCAAAACCCTTTATTTTAGAAGTGAAAGACCAAATTTAGAACTTGATCTCACAAACGTTTTCCTACAAGAAAGCCTCATGAAGCCTAGAGGACAGGGTGCTGGATCTGGGAGATCAGGGTCCAAATCCCAGCTTATCTATAAACTCATTGGGTGGCCTTGGGGAAAGTCACTATTTCTCAACCTCAGTTCCCCAGCTGTAAAATGGGAACATATTTATACACACACACACCGGGGACTGTGGCAGATAGGCAGCATGCGGTAATGCGTTACTTTTCAGCGAATTCACTAGTGGGAGAGTCGTACAAACAAGTGGGAGTTCCATAGAGAAGTTACAGCCGAAGGTTAAATGTGTTGAGAGAGGAGGGTCTTGAAACGTATCGCCCCCCCCCCCCCCCCGTTTCTCAACTGATCTTTACTTAGAAAGGTAGCAATTCTTCCCTCGTTTTCATCACTTCTGTAGTATTTAGTGGATGGGGTCTTGCTTCGCCATCAAGGGGGGAGCCAGGATGGTGGGGGGGTTGATGATTCTGTGGCTCTACCACCACATGCAAACCAGACCTCAGGAGCTCACTTTTGCCCACCAGATGTGATTTTTTTTGCGTGCGTTACCACATCCTCACTCCGACGCACATGTTCTGCAGTTTTGGCTGCCATGACTAATCCAGAAGGGGGGAGAATTTTGCACTGGGCAAATTGTGAAATCCTCGTTCTGGGGGCAGAGATGCCTGTGTGGGTTTGAGTGGCCTATTTCTCTCTCCCTCTCTGAGCAGAGAAAGAGGAATCCAAAACGGGTTTTTCACTTTCTTCCTCTTTCCATCTGACTCTTACAGAAGCTTCCATGCCGTCTTGCAGCTCAATAACTAGAAATGCTGCGGCATGAGACATTCCTGCCCTGCTCCACACACACACACACACACACCACATGACTTAAAAGACTTTCTGAAGCTGCCAACAGGGTTATAACACAGGAAAGGAAAGAACAGCGCAAGCTAAGCTAGAACTGGGGACTGAATAGAATTCATGCCATCGTAATGCCCAAGATGACTGGATCCGTTCCTGTGACCATGAAAGTCAATCGGACTTTCTTGGCATAAAGGTGTTCCATAGACAAGGATCCCCAGGCACCGCGTTTTCCCTTGTGGGAAATCGCAGTGAACACAGGTCTTATATAGGTCGTGGTGTTGTGCTACGAATGAGGTTGTCCATTCAAAATCATAGGCTGGTACCAACACATCGGTCCTTAAAATGGTTCAAAACTGCAAGATGACCCGTAGAGTTTTGACTTGGGTTGGCAAAGCATCTCATCTGGGCTGGTTTTCTTGGGCCCATTCTCTAGGATCTGGAACAATTGCTAAGCATGTTATGCACAAGACCGGTTATCTTGAATGCTTTAAAAAGGACCCCAGCACAACAGGGGCATGTAGACCCACCCTGTGTTAACAACTGCAGCAGGATTGCACCCAAGTGCCTAGAACCATCCTGGAAGAGGGATTCCAAGACAAAACCATCAACCAGTCAAGGCAAAGAACAAAGGCCCTACTGCTAACGTACGGTACAGCCAACAGGGAAGGCACGTCAACTTTTCTTGTACCTGTGCATACGCCCAAATGAAAGGGGACAGTTATGTAAAATGCATGGTGCAGGGTTGCACTGGTTCCAGTTCAGCTCTGCAACATGCATTTTTCATAAGTATCCTCTTTTAAAGGGGCGGTACGGTAGCCCTAGGCTGGGGCGCACGTAGGAAGGGAAGGATCACGGCTCTGTCCCCTATCTCTGTGTGCACGCCCTCCTCAGAGCTCCCTTACCCGGAGCCCAGGCTTTCAAGTGCTAGAGGGTAGGATCCAGGAACTGGAATGGGGTCAACAGGCTGCGTTTGGCCCCATGGGCCCGAGATTCCCCCAGGTTTGCGCCACGCAGACGGCAAGGAGGGCTTCCCCCACACCCTCCGGGCCTTTTGCCTGCCTCGCACAGCCTGCAAGAAGTGAAAGTAGTGTATGTAATCTGAACTCTCCCACAGTTACAAGGGTGCAAACCAGCCTCTTGTGGTTGAGACGCCGACATCGCGAGCGGACGCAATCCCATTGCTCAGACACGCTTGAAACAGACAAGAGGTTAACGTCAAGCAACACCATCCCAGGTTCTTACTTAGTAAAACAGCGAGGCAGAATAATGAAAGTGACGGGCAAAGCTTTCTTTTTTTAAAATCCACTTCTGCTCTTGTTTCTCAGTGGTCTCGTTTCCTCCCAGCACAGATTTTCCGCATTTTAGGTTTCTATTTACAAATGGCTTCTGAAGAGTTAATAAGCAATGAGCCGATGTTTTAAGTACGTTAAAACAGTGCCCCTTAACCTTTCCCTTTGAGATTGCTTGAAATTGTTTGACACACACTCTGACCTCAGGCAGCCTAAAGTAGCCGCAGCTGTAGACGTGAGGGGCTGCCATGGAAACCAAGTGACCACAGCTGCTTGGAGCAAAGCAGTTTACCAGGAGAATTTCTTACACGGAAAAGTTCAAGGAGAAGTTCTACACAGAAGTTCAACGAGCCAGATGTTTAAGATCTGGGTGAGTGATTTAGACACACAGAAAGTCCAGGATGCAATAGCAAATATGCAGGAGAAATGTGTGGGTAAAAACACCCAGTGTTATGATTATATCAGGGCTAATTATTATTATAGTAAGAATAGGTTCTAGCAGATCCAGCCCATGGTTACAACTGAGCTGTTGTACGGTCACAATCTGCAAAGAGTGATTAACCGGATGTCAAATCCCCTTTTCATCCCAACCTCTGTAACGGGGCTGATTGCTCGGTCCTTTCCAGCGACCAAAAAACAGTGCTAGTCTTCTGGACAGGACAAACATGCCCAGAGCGGGGACCGGGGGTGGGGGGGATGCATGAATGTGTGGCCAGTCCACCCCGCCAGCTCCGCACCCCTGACATGATGGGCAGCCATGGTGGCCAATGACAGCCGGCCAATCCAGGTCGTGTCTGCCAGTGGCAAGAGGCACGACAACCCGCTGTGGCCCAATTGGGCGGGCTTTAGCCCAGGCTGCTACTCGGAGGGTCTCCAATATCACCGCCCGGGCGATCTGCTGGCACATTCGGGGGCAATCCTGGGTCAACATCTGGGCAACCGACATGCACGCGTGGTCCAGTGCCCAAGTGGACCACAGTCACGTCTGGTTTTACTCAATGATCCTAAGACAAAAATCAACGGCAATTTGGCCCCTACAGCAAGTTCCATTAATAGCCTGCCTGATCCCAGTTTGCCTCGGGCTAGCTGCTGCCACCTCAAACCAACTTCCAATCCCAAATGCCCTCATCCATTTCCCTCATTACTGCTGGCCACTCCCAACGGGACCTTCCAGGGCGAAATGAACCTCTCCTGCAACCGAGAGGACTTGTTCTGACAAACAGACCCTTCAAAAGGAGCTACGCCTTACTTCCCTAACTTCGGAACCGGTCACACAGCCCGAGTCCCCTAAACCGAAGTGATTCGGGAGTAGGAAGAGAAGTAGGTTGGGGCTCTTCAGCTTGGAGAAGAGACGACTGAGAGGAGATAGGATAGAGGTCTATACAATCATGAGTGGGGTGGAACTAACAAACAAGGAGCCGTTATTTACCCTCTCGGCTAGTACTAGAACTAGGGGACACTCCGTGAAACTCATGGGTGGCAAGTTTAAAACCAATAAAAGAAAATCTTTTTTCACTCAGCATAGAATTGGGTTGTGGAATCTCCTGCCAGAGGCTGTGGTAAGGGCCAGTACTAGAGCTGAGTTTAAAAAGAGGTTTGGACAAGTTTCTTGAAGATGGGTCCATTAGCAGCTGTTAGCCAGACAGGATCAGGGAACATGACGGGAGCTGGGGGAAAACAACAGGGAATGGATCCCCCATTGTGACCTGTTGGGTGCTTCTCCCAAGCCACCGTGATTGGCCACTGTCGGAGACAGGATACTGGGCTAGATGGACCATTGGTCTGACCCAGTCTGACACTTCTTATGTTCTTAGGTACTCCTGAAAAAAATCAGAGTATGTCCTCCCTTTCGCCTTTGACATCAAAGAAGCTAGCATGAACCCTTTACATCGAAGACTAGTCAAGTCTTCGTTTGACATGACCGTTTAGGGGAGAATGTGGAGTAATTACTTCTGTTTGCAGTGTGAACGGTACTGAGCTGGAGTCGTTACTTTGACTGAATTACTTTGGTTTATCGCGGTTCATCAGGAACGTGGCCTTAGCGGAGGCCTGTCCTCGCGGCCAAAGGAACTGACCCAATCGCATCCCTTCCCTCGGTGGCCAATTTGCATACCACAACCCTACTGCTTGTATTATTATTATTATTATTATTAACAAACATTTATATAGCACCAGCAGTGTACCTGGCACTTTACAAAGTAATAAAATAGACACGGTCCCTGCCCCTAGGGCTTACAATCTGCAAACGGTAAATCACTGGGGACAGACCTGTCAAGAGACCCTGGTTCCGGTTTCGCCAGTCTCCGCAGGGTTCCAAACACGGCTGCTTGCGCCGATGCGGCTTTCAGATGCTCCCACAGGACAAGCAGAGGAATACCATGGTGCGCTGCCGAGGGCAGCCAATTCACTATCCGTGCGGTGCTAGCATGTAAGGGGTTTCTCTCGCCAGGGAGGCTAGCTTATTATTTTTTGTAAAGTGCCAAGTACATCGCTGGCGCTAGATAAATTCAATTCAGCCAACGAGGGCCCGTGCTGGAGAAGAAGGCTGAGCCACCGATACAGCACCAACCTGGGACTCACAAGACTCCTTGGTTCAGGCACGGACAAGCTGTTTACACTAGAGCTTCTGCCTCTACTCCCCCATTTGTAAAACCATGGAGAACATGTCACACCCAGGAGGTTGTGCGGATATCACACACACTAATGACCGAGTGCTAGGATACTATAATGGGGACTGCCACACCCCAGGGATAGGGAATCTCTCTCCCCCCCAGCAGGCTAGTTTTTATTTGGCTTCTTTGCAATTCCTGGATCGGGTCCTTGGCTCCACCTTCCTCCCTCCCAAACTAAGTTCAGGGTAAAGCAGCAAAGAGAGAGCATGCACGCAAGGATTAGGGTGGGGGGGGGGTTTACCGCTGGGTTATTTTAATGTGGGGTTAAATGTTGAATTTTTAAAATTGTATGTGTTTTTAAAATGCTGTTAGCTGCCCTGAGATGCTTGTGCAGGAGGGGGTGGCATATACATGCATTCAATCAACCAAATAAATAAATTGGGGACAGGTCCACGAGCAGAACCCTCCTCTTTCTGAGTTCACCCCGCAAGCGCCCCCAACTTCTAAATGGCCCACGCAGCTTGTAATCAAAGTGGCTTCTGAAAAGGAAAAGATTCTCCAACTCCTCTCATACCTAGATATTTCTGCCTCTGTGAACCCACTTAAACAAGCCGTCCCAATGCTGGGCACCTCATTTCCCCCCATCTGTACATTGGGGCTACTCCCTTTGATAAAGCTTTGGAAGGCACTGGACGACAAGCCATTCAGCAAAAATGGCTCTGAGGAACGGACACAGTCATTCTTAGTTCTCACTGCGACCACAGCTCTAGAGCGCGGGCAATCTGGCTTCAAATGACCAGATTAAAAAAAGTTAGATTTCAAATCAGCCTGACCGAGAGCCACTTGCAAAAATCACACTGCACAGAGTTACTCCAGGGCTCAACGTTTCAGATCAAACTCCAAGAGCCAAAAAAAAGAAAGAAAAAAGATTCAGCCACCCGATTTCTCTCGTTAGTAAACCGTTCTTGCCCCACTACACCCCCCTGAACTAGTCGCCAGCCTGAGTTTTCTGGGCGCCAATGGCTCCCAGGTGCCTGCAAATTTCATGCCCTGGTTACTCCCATGAGCAAAGCAGATTTCCCAACAAGCTAACCTCACCTGATATCAGGCCCCGTGTGGGGAAAGTGGAAGTGAAAGGAAAACTCCTCTCCCGAAACCCGTCTGAATGCCAGCAAGTTACTGATTAAAGGCTTGTTCTAAGTTGGTAGGGCATGTGCCCACCTCCAGCGGATACTTTTCTCCTGGCCTTCCATAGCATTAAGAAACGGCCTGCCTTTCATCCAGGGCTAACCACAGATTTAAACATTAACCTACAGCGTATCAGTTGAAGAAATCACCGTGGTAAAAGGGCACCTTTCACCTGCTGAGCCGTAGAAACGATAAAACATTTTCAGAAACAGGCCTCGGTGTTCGTTGGTAACTTTCCAGTATCGGGGGGGGGGGGGGGCACACTCCTCCAACACTGAAGTCAACGAGAGTTGGATCGTGCCTGTAGTTGACTCATAAAACAGGGGAGATGGCACAACTGGAGAGGAACTGCAGTTTCCCAGTTTAGCACAGATCTGAACCAAAATCCCGAGCAGCCACCTGGAGGAGCTGTTCCACTCAAGAAGCCATTGGGGAAACAAGCCATCAAATACTCAATAATGAGCATCCTCAAATTGCTCAGAGAGAGCAGCTGGCACAGCATTATTGTAAGCTTAGAATGATTTGCCTCTTTCTGTGTGTGCTCTTAAGGATGTCCACGCTCATCAACGTGCCCAAGGCAGATCCAGGCTACTGTGACACTGAACCGCACAGTGCATCGCCAAGGACAACAGTTACTAAAGCTTAGCTGGGTTGCGCCAACGAGGCAGGGAAGAGGAACAATCTCCCATCTGCTTGCTTTGCTTGAATAGGGACCTCGGGTGTCATCTAATCCCAACCCCCTGCACCAACCCCAACCCCCAAATGATTTGCACAGAAAAGACCATCCAAGAAAAACAGAGGCTACCACAAGTAAAGACCGGGGCCAACCGGAAGCGTACCAACACGCAGAACAGGGAACAATTTTGTCTCTCTCCCTCACTGGAGGGTCGTCTAAACGTGAACCTGCTCGACTTAAAGAAACCATGCAAGACCTTTCTCTTTGGCCAGGCGTTTGGCAAGTAGGGATGGGGGGGGGGGCGGCTAAGTTTAAAAAAAAAAAAAAAAAAGATTGTTTTTATTGGTTGTAAGCCACCCTGATCTTTAATGGGAAGGATGGCCTATAAACCTGAATAAATAAAGAACATAAAAGAAAGATCCAGATATCCTAAATACGTGACTCACATCCACACAGGGGAAGGGGGGGGGATAAAAACAACAACCACAACCCCCCAAAACACACACAGTTGACTCCCAATCTGCCCCAAGGAAAAATTCCTTCCCCGACCCCAAAATATGCCGCTCTGTTCGATCCGGAGCATGTGCCCTACCAGCCAGGCACCTGATTTACAATTCTAACACCCCATCAGACCCACTTCCCGCTGCAGAAGCACAAGAGTGAACATGACAACTTTCATTACGGGGGAGCAATTGCATCCTACTCTCAGCCTCTGGGCTGGTCTCCACTAAGCTCTTGGGACTGTTACGTGAAACAGCAAGACACAGCCAGTTTTGTCTGTACAGAAATCCCCACGATTGTCGAGTGTCTGGACAGCTGCATGTGGGACCGGTGTAGGCACAGTGGCTTATGGGAAGGCATCCCACCATCCAACCAGGGACATCTTTGATGCCACTTAGCGTACGCAAGACTTGCAGTGCCTTCCAAGGCTAGGAGTGGGTAAAACACATTAGAAATACATAAAAATACATTTAAAAAACCCTACAAGCCCCCTACACCTTACTCTATCCCCGCCTGCCAAATGCTTGGCCAAGAGAAGGGTCTTGCATTGCCTTGTGCTCACAAACTTGCCCTTCGCACAAGTCGAAGCTCCACCAGGGAGACTTTTTCTATTTGCACAGAAGGAACTTGTTGGTACGGGCTTAAGCATAAACCAACCGGTAGGAAAACAGCAGCCATGTCATACAGCAGGAACTAATCTGGCTTGAGTAGTTCTGTTTTGTGAGTCGTTAAAAAAAGAAGTGTGTCAGCAGGGAGTAAGTATAGGCCAGAGTGTTGTACAACCATGACCGTCGGAGAACCACAAGCTGATCTAGTTGTCCCCAAGCCAGCAGAGTGAACCCAACTGGCGGCCAACTCAGGAACGGACCTATTCCTCTCCAAGGCCCAGTAGCGGCCCCTGGAAACCACAGATCCCAGCTTGCCAATTCATCTTCACCCAAACCGCCATAAAACATTGCACGCTGGGATCTGCAGTTACCCTCTGACCGGAGCATGGTGACGATTTAGAACAGAGGTTAAGCATCACGTAACAAAAAGAGGTTTTTCGCACCCAACACGGCAGGGATTGGTGCAGGAGGATTTGTCCGCTGAGAAAGCCACTTACCTTGGGCGGATCGTACAGCTCCAAAACGTACTCTTCTCTGTCCGCAGTCCCGGCTTTCCGTAAAACCAACCGACACCGTTGCCAACGTGTCCCGCTGTCCATGGTCGCCTCGGTCACCATCCAGTATTTTAAATTACCCTCTTTCCGCATCTCAGAAGCCAGATCTCGTGAGAGGGTCCAAGGAAGGATTTTTCTAGTAAGTGCAGTCTTCAGAGCAGGCTCTGGCGTCTCTCCATCCCCCTCGCCAGGGATGGCCTCCGAGGATTTCCGGCGGAAAAAGCTGCGCCAGCTCCTCCTCAGCTGGTTGAGGGAAAAGTGTCTCCTGGCAGCCAGTGGTGAGGCAGCTCCTCTCAGCTCCTCTGAGCTCCACGATTTGGGCAGGCCGTGGGGGGTAGTATCTGGAACTCTGGCAGCCTGATCGGCTAGCTCCACTTCCACCTTGGGCGCAACCATTCCCAGGGAGTTGTCCACGTTCCGCCGGCCAGTCTCCCGGTAGTCCTGCACCCTGCAGAAGGGCAAGATGCGGTACTGGTTCATGGCAAAGCTCTCCTTCACCTCGTTGCGGAAGTACTGCTGGAAGAGGTCGGTGAACTGCAGTGAGAAGTTCTCGACCGCCAAGATCTCATGACGGGGGTTCTCGCTGGCAAAGAGCAGGTACTGCCGGGCGAGGTCTTTGGCCGTGGTGATGGCGTGCAGCTCGCAGAACTCATTCCAACCACGGGGGAGCATGAGGGTGCCTGGAGGGAAAGTCTGGCCATTCATTGCAGTGGCTTGAGCGATTCAAGTGTGCTGTAAAACACAAAAGGAGGTGATGCCACATGAGGATTTTCCGTAGGCAATGCAAAACCTTGCTTTTTGGCCAAGTGTTTGGCAGGCGGGGATAGGGGCTGGGGGTGTTATGTGTGGTTTTTTAGACATTTTAAACCATCCTGAGCTTTAGGGCAGGGACAGATGGAGTCTTAGAATTTAAATAAATAAATCCGGGATGGGGAACCTCAGGACTGGAGGCCAAATGCAGCCTCCGGCTAGTTTTTATTTGGCCCTTTTGCCCAGTTCCGAGCTCCAAGCGCTGAAAGATTGAACTCGGGGGAAGGGAGCAGAGAGGAGGGACATGCATACAAGGAGAGGGGACAGATCCATGATCTGGCCCCTCCGCTTTCTGAGCCCACCCCTTACGCACCTTTGCCCCCAGCTCCTCCGTGGCCCTCGGTGCTTGCTCTAATTTTTAGAGTGGCCCCGAAAAAGTTCCTTACCCCTGTGCTAGATGGTGGGGGCATGGGGCAGGGAGGAACCAATCAATGCCACTTCCTATTTGTTACTCCTGGAGGGGATGGTTTTACGGCAGGGGAATCGGACTCAGGATGCACACATGCTGTCCTCACCGGGATACCAGCCTCCTTCAATGCAAACCCCAACGGAGCGGTGCCAACAAGCCCCTAGCGGTCTCCCTGAACCCGGGGCTCAAATTACGGCAGTGATTACCTAGCCTGTCACCCTTCCAAATACAAAATGCTAAAGCAAGGCAGAAGCTCTTGGAGGATACCTTGGTTAAAGCCACCGCCTTGGTCACCCTCCATGCGCGCTAAAGACCCTAAAGAAGATTTAGGAAAAGCTGGGGTTCTCCCTACTCGCCCCGTGCCAAATAATTCCCCTCCTGGAGCTGCTAGGCAGCCTGACTGCTGTCCTGTGTCCCAGGGAAAGAGCACAACCTATCTAAACAGGGCAGAACCATTTTGACCTTGTCATTTTCTACACGGACTTCAGTCCATCGATTGTTCCCAATTTACAACAGCACATGAAAATAATCGGAACCCTGACCCTAATTTAGACAGCTCTTATTCATTCCTGGAATGGGGGCAAATGCAGCAAACACAGGTTTCTTCTTCTTTTTAAAAGGTCACATGTGACCATTGAGGTCATCTAGTCTGGCCTTCTGCGCCACATTGGCAACTGAATTTCCTCCATTACTCTATCATGCCAATTAAGTTGTATTTGGCTACGGCATTTCTTTTAGAAGGGCAGAGAGTCTGGATCGGAGGGCCGCAAGCAATGGAGAATCCACCAGTTCCTTGGGCAGACGTTCCAGAAATGAACTGCCTCATTAAAAAGTAACCACCACCAATTAGGATAAGACAGCCTAAAGTCAAGTTGATCGGGGAATGAGACTTCCGACTGCTAATTTTCAGAGTGGCCCCTAGAAGGGAAATGGTGCTCTCCTGTGCTAGGGTGGGGGTGCGAGGGGATGGGGTGGACAACAGGAAATGGATCTCTCCATTAGGACTGTTGTGAACTTCCACAAAATAACCACAACTGTCACTGATAGAGACAGTAGGCTGGGCTGCATGCACCAGCGACCTGACCCAGTACGGCACTTCTTGTGTTCTATCGAGAATGTGTCAAACTCTAACTTCTGGCTACCGGTTCTGGTTGTGCAATTAAAAGGAATATTTGTATGAATAATCAGCAACTCAGAAGCTGTGAGAAACTCAGACTAAATCTGAATACAAGCGCCTGATCCTGCCACTCTCTCTCTAGTATATAATCACCAAAGTTAATCTAGAATCAAGCCCTTGGTACCCTTATTTCCCTCATTACAAACCCTCAGAAGCAACAGGCTGTACGAGTTCACAGAGAGAGAGCAACAAAAATGCCATACGGTTGGACGGCAAGCCCTATGAAAAGAGGCGGATGGAACCGGAAATGTTTAGCCTAGACAAAAGAAAACTGGAGGACCCAGAAATGTTTAGCCTAGACAAAAGAAAACTGGAGGGCAAGGGAGAGAAATGATTAGAGGTCTCCAATAGGGGCAAGGCTGCTGCAGGGAAAACGGCATCATCCCATCTGCCACCGAGGACAGGACTAGAACGGAAATTGAAGGAGAAAACAATTTTCTATGGATTACTAAGGCAGGCAAGGTGCCGCCATCGATGAAAATCTTTAGAGATCATTTTAGACAGTTACCTCTCACGGATGGCCAAAGTAGAGTTGGCCCCGTTTATGCAGAAGTGTGTA
The DNA here is from genome assembly GCA_003113815.1 of Sphenodon punctatus. Taxonomy (NCBI): domain Eukaryota; kingdom Metazoa; phylum Chordata; class Lepidosauria; order Sphenodontia; family Sphenodontidae; genus Sphenodon; species Sphenodon punctatus. The sequence continues at coordinate 7,156,346 of QEPC01002388.1, forward strand.
GATTAGTTCAGGGGTGGGGGAAGCTCAGACCCACGGGGGCTGTGGCTAGCTTTTATGTGGCCCCTTTCCAGTGCCTGGATTTGGCCCCTGGATCCAGTTCTTACCCCCAAGCGCTGAAAAGCTGAGCTCAGGGTAGGAGTGCAGAGACGAGGGCCTGCCCATAAGGACCGGGGACAGATCCATGATATGGATGAGAGTGGAAAGAGGGGACTTACAAAATTGGGTAACCCATCCATTTCCGGTACCCAATTCAACTGGGAAATGATCAGGTACCATGCACCACCTGATTACAACCCCATTGGGTATCCGATATCCCAAAATGTCGACTTCCGGGACTGTTTTTTCAGCATTTTTGTTGATGCGCCAACTCCTGACATCTATTTATCAGATTTGCAGGAAGTTCTGACAATTTTTCAGCAACTTCCAATCCCAGAAAACTATTTCCGGTTTCAAATTTATTTTATTTTTTCAGTTTTTCTTCTTAAAGACAATGGGTTTTCCATCCCAGAAAATGAACTTCCCTGTTCCAGAAACTAGTCTCAGTCATCTAAGAGGAAAAAAAAAAAAAGAAATCACACCGATTTTCCGGTTTCCCAGTTCAATATACCAATTGGGAGTTGGTAAATGAAAAATTAGGAACGGAAGTACCCACTTTTTCAGGTATTCAGGTACCCGACTGGTGCCTGACTAACCCGGCGGGTACCCAAAAAGCAGGCAATACCCACGGGCACTAAATTTAGTCCCTGTTTCAGCTCTAAATGGACCATTCCCTTCCCAAGTGCAGCCCTTAAGCCCCCCCGCCCCCATGTCTATACAACCCTCTGAGCTTGGGCTGATTTTCAAAGTGGCCCCTGGGAGAAAAAAGGTTCCTCACCCCTGGACTAGAGAGTCTTTAATGCTGCTTTCCGACCTAAAAACGATGAAGCCGCTCAAAGAAACAAGGCCATTCAAACGCGTATTAAACACTGACACGAAACCGGGGAGGAGGGCCAGTTTTTCTAAGCTGAATTTAGTACCACCCCCTCGGGGAGATTGAATATATAACTTTCCTTCCCGGACAGAGATAAGACGGGGATTAACCAGTAGCCGCAGCTATCTGTCTGAAAGGGAAGTCAACTTCAGAGATAAGCGAATTGGGCTAGGGAGGGAGGTGGGGAAAGTGATATCCGTGCACTTATGGAACACCTGGCATGCAAAAACCAGCCCCACCACCGCTAGAAAGCAGGGCCCAGGGCTCACGCAATTTCTTTCTCCCGCTTGTAACAATGGGGGGGAAATAGAGCGGCCACAGGTCTTTGCTAGGCAGGCGGCACGCTTCATCTCAAGGGTAGAGAAGGCCGACGTGACAGCAGCAAGGGGCCTTCCCGGCCTGGGGCAGATCGACAGACCGCAGTCGCCGCTCTCCAGCTCAGCGAGTGGCACGCAATAGTTAGATACGCCTGCGACCCAGGAGGCCCAAGAACTGTCCCCCTGCTCTTCATTCCAGGTCAGCTGCCGCCCCGGCCCCGCGCAGGCCCAGGTCAACATCCGGTGGCCAAGGAACAGACGGGTAGGTGCTTCCCCGGCCCAGCTGGGCCATGGACGGCCTGCACCCCATCTGGTTTTACCCTGGCAAGCAGGCTCTGTCCTCCCCTCCTCCCTGCCATGAATTGCGTGTGACCTTGGGCCGATCACTTTTACTGCTCTGTAAATCCCCGTCGCTACAGATAACACCAACTGCAACTGGTCAGAACTTGAAGAGAGCGGAAACTGCAAAGAACGTCAAAAAACAGAACTGAAAATATATTCAGAAACAACAGGGCACTTTGCCTTGTGCCAAGCCCCTCCGGGGCTATCGGCTCGGCAGCAAAGAATTCCCATGATGCTTTGCTGACGAAAGCATGGAAGGCAAAACACCACTCACAAGCAAGTCGGCCCAGGGCAACTGGTGGTGTCTTTGTTCACTTGGATAGCTGTCCCAGGCCAACTTTGCCAAAAAAAAACAACAAAGGAGTTATTTACTCTGGAGTACGGTGTTCACACTGGTCATAAGACGTAGCAGCAACTTGCTTCTTAGCAGCTCCTTGTAAACAACAGGCCATGTTCATGCTTTTTCAAGGGCTGGAAAGAAGTACTTTGCGGTGTTCATCTAACCTCCCTTCTCCTCATTTTTTTGTTTCATTTCCAAACCCCTCAAACTGTACATTTATCAATAAACTTCCCTTTCTGAAATACACACACACCATGTTGTGTTCTATAAATGTCGGTAGCCTAGAAGCAAAATTTGGGAGTTTGGGTCAATTTAGGTGACCGGGGGGGGGGNAATTTCAGGGAGATTGAAAAAGCTTCATTGGAATAAAAAAAAATTCAGAAAAAAAATAATTCTATTTTTGGAGGGGGGGGGCGCGGAAAGGTTCAGAAAACGCTGAGCTGCTCGATCCAGTTCATACTGTTGTAAAAGCAGGATTTCCAAAGCTTGGGGTCACTACTGGTGCTGCGGCTACTCTCTCTCTGCCTCTGGCTTCTCCTCCCACGTATCTCAATCTCCGTGCATTAAGGTTTCCTCTTACCCAGCCACTGGCTTTCATCCTAGCTTGTTCTATTTCTCACGAGATTCAGCCAACAGAGCCCGAAACAGATACTTTCCGCAGAATTCCAGGTAGAGAACAATGCTTTTGCTTGGTGGACTCAGATTTCCCTAAAGAACAGCACGTCCGGCGAAGCTACCGGGGGCACAATGACCCTGTACGGAGCCCCCAAGGGCAAGAGTGAGGTTCTCACTCTGCATCTCAACAGGCTGCCAAAGCAAAAGCAAGAACTATTTAGTTTTCGTTCAGCTAAGTCTGCCAAAGCCAATCTTCCCACAGAGATGCCCCCGGCTCTTTTAAAGCAGATTACCTAAAAGCAAGGCATTGCTGCCAACCTGACCACAAACTCGAAGGATTCTTTGGTGAGTCTAATATATATATATATATATATTTATTTTTTTTAAAATCACACAAAGGACTTTGGTCCAGCAGGGAAGATTCCTGAGAGGCCAGCTTGTTCTAAACCACATGATGCTTAGCCCTCGTGGCTAACCTGGTGCGCTGTGTTTGTTTAAATAATCACTTTAATACACATAAGCCTCTTGATGAAAAAAACTCAAAGGTTCCAATTGCCCTGCACTTATCTTGCCCTTCTGGTTGGAGAGAGAGGCTAGAAAGCGAGGCCAGAAGGAGGATGCTTAGCGTTTTTCCCACGTGGCTTACAGGCCGGCGACAGCCTCCAAAACCACCAGCTGGATTTGTCCCTCCCGCCATCCCATGCAGCTCGAAGGAGGCGTTTGGAGCATCTTCAAAACCAAAGACAAGCGTTTGCAATTCCTAGCACCAAAAGAAAAAAACCAGGCTACTATCGGGAAGGCGTTCTTGGTGCGGCTGTGGAATTCGCTCCCGGCAGACACCCCTCTCCTCTTTTCTACGTCATTGTAAGACCGGGCTTTTCCGCTGTGCCTGGGTCTCTCTTTATTTTTAGGGGCAGGGTATTTATATATTTATGTTAATGTTTTTGGCATCCCCTCCATCTCACTTCCTTTGGGGGGATGCTTCCCCCCTCGATTTCTCTTTTCCCCCTTTTATATTGTTTTTATGGTTTTATATTATTTGATATGGATTTTACGTGCGCGTGTTTGTGTGTTGTAAGCTGCCCCAGAGCTGCCTTGGCAGGAGGGGTGGGATGTTAAAGGTTTTTAAATAAATACATAAATAAACAGCAAAGATATCAGCATTAGGACTTCATTCAGGCCAGGCCAGGGAGCCCTATTCCTGTTTTCTACAGTTTAGACCAAGAGGGTGGGAAAACCTTTTCCCTCCCAGGGGCCACTTTGAAAATTAGCACAAGCTCCGAGGGCCACAAAGAAGTAGGAAGGCCAGGGTGTCTTCAGGAGAGGCAGGTCCAGACCATGGATCTGTCTCCAGGCTCACATCGCTGCTCCCTTCCCGCAAGCTCAGTCTTTCAGCGCTTGGCAATAGGACCTAGCTCCAGGGGCCCAATCCAGGAACTGGAAAGGGGCCACATACAAGCTAGCCATGGACCACATTTGGCCTCCAGGTCCTGAGGTTTAGTCATCAAAAAAACAAAGGGACAAAGCTATCTCAACTCGCACATCCTCCCATGGCAACAACTTCCATTGTTCTTTTATTACCCAAGTCAACACTAGTCGTTGGTACGGGAGATGACGCAATGGCAAAGGCCAGATCTGGAAACGGTTTGCGCTTCTGCATCCCAGATGACAAGCGCTCTCCTGACAGAGCTACATCGACAAGAAATTAAAATGAGTTAAACCTGCCTTCTCTTGCCCGGCTGGACAGGCCTTCGAAAAGTCGCACCCACTTCCTTCTATGTCTGAGGAAAAGCCAACTAAATCTGTTCATCTCCGTACATTTGTGGAGCTTCCCAGGTCTGGCTGCAACTTCAACAAAACGGAACCTCCTTTCTCCTAGCAGGCCATGGTTGACCAGGGGCTTTCTCCCAAATCACCGACATTCATAAGCTTCCAGCCAAACCAACAAGATCTACATTTGGGAAGGTTATTACTGCCCGATGAGTGAATCATCAAGATGCTGAGTAGCTAACTCAAAGGACCAGGCCGATTAGAATAGACCATATGTAGGGAAATTCAGGGGAGTGGCTAAGTTTCATAGGACCCTGGGGTTACTGGGCTCCATACCAACTGGAGTGGGGATGCAGGGCGCAGGCTGGGGGAGACAATGAGGCATGGGTGACACTACGGCGAGGAACCAAAGCAGACTGGGACTTGCAGGGAGCGGAGGGAGACAAAGTGATATATCTTTGAGAAAGCAGAACATGTTGATGGCCCGATAGGTCTGGCCCTACTAGCTCCTCCCCACCAAAAAGCCTCACGCAGCGGCCTGATTTACCCTGCCCGTCGCTACAGCCCCAGGGGGAAAGGACGGTTTTTCTCTCATTGGGCACAAACCCTCAGGAATGGGTTCTGTTCTGGTGTAAATCAGGAACAATGCCGTTAAAATGACTCACGGCGCAGCTCCATCAGCGTAAGGCCCTTTGTGGCTCCGGGGACAGACCTACCAACTTTGGAAAACAATTCTCTACCCTGCAGTCAAGGCAACTCTGGGGGAGCAACCCAAATTATTCTCTGGCTCCTGTCTCTTTTAGCTCAGGACCCGACTCAGTCATTCCTCCCTTCCTGGAATAGAACCTCTGGTTCCAGCTCACGGTCCAAAAAGCCACTCTAGGTGGAAAAGGCCAGCCGACGTTCCAGCTACAACCCACCCCCAGTCTCAACAAAGGCAGCGGCATTGCACAGGCATAAGCAAGCAGAATCTGGGTCCCAGAATCTTTGTCACCGCTCGCAAGTCTGGAAGAATCCAGCATTGCTCTCAAATCTGGGGGGTTCCTGCAGAGTAGACAGAAGAGACATCCCTGCACCCCGCAGATCCCCCTAATATCATCCTTCCAGAGTCTGAGTCCATTTGAAGAACTCGAGCACTATATTCCACAGTGCCAGAGGTGGGCCCTTCCCAGCATGTACAGGCTGAAAGATTGGACCCTAGATTTCACGCTAGGTTTTATAGCAAGCTGCTAACTTGTCCTCTGGGCACGGAGCCCCCCCCAGCTCCTCTCCAACAAGGCTGTTTACTCCCGAGCTAGCATGGAAGGTTTATCGCAGTCCTGCACTCTTTGCAAACAGGAAAACATCCCTCGCCCACACCAAGCCTAGGAAACAGGCACGGCGCTTGCCGACTACTGCGTACCTGCAATCAAGGCCAAGGACAAGCGGCAATGTCTAGGAAGCGCTTTCTAAAAAGGGAATCCATGGCATCCACGCCACCAAAGGTTCCAAGAGGCTTTTACTAGCGCAGATCAAAGCAGGAACGAGATTCCAAGCCCTTCAGGGACAGAAGGTGCCGCATCTTATTTACAGCGCTTCCAAGAAGAGTCAAACTTTAACCCTTTCGGCCCCTGCACTGACACACCACGCTTCCTATTTGCGTCTTAGAACAGTCTAGGCCGTGGAAAGAGATTGCATCTGCACGAAGCGGACCCAGCCATCCTTTAATGCTCTCAAGAAGAGCAGGTGGGATCAGAAGCAAGTGGAACCAATGGGCCGGGAAGCAGCAGCGCAGGTTGAAAAGTCGGGAGCTAGAACGGAGAGGAGACGGGGCCGTGTTTCGGTGCGGACGTGCCAGCTGCTTGCCCCTGTTTGGGCCCCCCAAGCTAGCACTTCTATCAGCATTGCCAGCCCGTGAGTGACTCAGCACCGGCAGGGCTCCTGCTTCCTCCCACAGACGCACGCAGGCAAGACCGAAGGGTTTTCAATGGCCGTTGGAGCGTGGCTAGTTAACTTGGAGCTGATAAAAGTCAGGGAGAGTCACTTGAAACTGCACCCAAAGGGCAGAACGGAATGGAACGCAACCCACCGTCACCCCCAGAACAGCCATGGGCGCCACGCACAAGCCAACATTCCCGTGTTTGGTTTACTTGACAAAACACGCTCCATGCACTGCAAAAAGCAGCCTCAAGCAACCGATTCTTAGAAAATACTCCAGCCCAGGAGGGCAGGAGTGGGGCCAAATGCGGCCCCCCAGCAAGTTTTTATTTGGTCCCTTCCCCAGTTCCTGGATCTGGCCCCTGGATCCAGTTCCTACACCCAAGCACTGAGAAAAGGAGCTCAGAGATGAGGGTACGGACACATCCATGGTCTGGAGTCTCCCTTTCTTGAGTCCGCCCCCACCCTGAGAGCTTGTACCAACTCAAAAAGCGGAAACGTTTCCCCAGCCCACTGGGGTGGGAGGTCAAGGGCTAAAAACAGACGCCACGGCGAGGGGGTCAGCGAGGGGAACGCCGTGGCAGAACGTCAGTAAGGGGCACGCCTGCGACCCAGACGGCCAAAGAGCTGCCCCCTCCCACCCCCACCTGAATAGGGCAGAGGAAAACAACCGCCGTTCGGCTGGCCCCGCCCCACTCCCAGAGCCCCGCCCCCTCTACGACGGACAGCCATGGTACCCCCCACCCTGTAGCAGGGCCGAACAGACCCGCGGCCTGGAATGCGCACCCAGGGTCTTCCGGACCAGCCATCTACCTGGCCCAGGGCAGTCCCGGGCCAATATCTGGTAGATGGGGAACAAGTACGTCGGGTAGTTCCCTGGGCCATAGTCTAGGTTTCCTGAAGTACTAAGGAGTTTAATCGTCTGCCGCATTTCATGGGAACAATCATTTCCCCTAGATCGGCAATAAAATCTCAAAGATGACCTGCCAATTTGACCTTGGTGCCATCATAATTTGTGCCTAGTTTCTCAAGTAAAGAGTGCTAGTTCCAGAGCGTATTAGGAGAGGGGTGGGGAGGGAGAAAAACCCTGTCACTTATTCTTTAAGCCAGGATTTGTTTTCAAATCCCCATGAAGTAACAGCTTTCCTCCTCTAACAAACAGCTTCCTGAACCAGGCCTGAAAGTACTTTCCTTCTTGAGAAGCATGCTGAAAACATGTCTCACCCACATGGACAAATTCCAACAGCAAATTGCTTGAACACCCCTCCCGTAAGATCCTTACAACCACCTCACTATCAGCTAGACATTTCTTAATTGCCAACTCTCTACACTTGGGGAAAAAAAACCCAAAAAACCCCACCTCTTTTACCATGAAGCAACACACCCCATAAATCTTGTTCTGTAACCTGGTTATATTTGATTACCCAACCTAAGACGACTTGCTATGTATCACATTGGCAACAAACGCCAGGAGACAGAAAGGCCCCTCTCTCTGACCTGGAGCTTGGTACGGAGAGACAAAGTCTTTCAATTTAGAGATCAGGGCACAAAACCTCAGCCGTGGTGAGGAGGGAACAAGAAGTTGCAACGGATGCCTGGTAGCTTATACGTAGTCCTCTCCAGCCAGCGTCCTCCAGAGAAAAACCACCCCACAACTAGGGCTGAAACTCAATTTTGAGTTTTTCTTGGTTACTGTCGAGAATCATGGTTCTCGACTCGTTTTAAGTGAGAAACAATAATCGAGAAAAATGCAGATTCTCAACATTTCTCGGTCAATTTTTTCCCCTCAAAATACCATTTATTGCAATTTACCATATACCAATTACTGTGTTCATCCCAGTAACGCACTTGCACAAAGTGGCATTTTGTACATGAGCATTACTGGGATGAAGCCAGTACGTTATAAGCAGTACACGGTAAATCGATATGCAGTAAATGGTAATGGTAAACAATATATGGTATTTTGAGAAAAAAATCTCGATTGAGATCTCAATCTGTTAGCAAGATTTTACCAAGATCTCAGTGACAATCCTCTATTCTCACGATGTTTTCACGAGAAAAAACTATTCTTGTTTCAGCCCTAATCACAACTACCACCCTGGTCAGTTCAACCTGCAGCGGGCATAATCCTAAATGAACAAATTTTGGCCAGAGTTGAGCCTAAACTGAACTTGCAAAGGAGGAACTCTTGCTGCTGCTGTACCCTGGAAAAGTTCCTATTTCTCACAAGAAGACGGAACCAATCTGTTCCTCCTCGTTTCTTGCAGTCTGGTTCCCAGAGGAGACTCCTCACATGCACGCACAAAAAAGCATCTACTTGATATTCTAGAGGCAACAGGAAGGGCAGCCTTTGCCGAATCCTCAGCGAAAAACAACCAACAGGAAAGGAAAATATTTTGTTTCCTGGATGGAGTGATGGGGAGTTTAACAAGCAAACTAAATCGATGCACCTCTTGCTTAGGTTTTGGGTTTGTCTACACAGCAAGTATAAAACCTGATCAGAAAAAACTTGTCTTAACAGAGTAGCTGCTCCTCCATCCGTCCTTGTGTAGGCTGTAGTAGCATGCACAGTCTTGTTGGTGAAAATGGGCTCAAACTCCGCTCCACCCAACTTGCCAAGCCCATGCTGCTTCCCTTTGAAGAGCTACCGTCCAGTAAGACCAGCGGTCGATTGGAAGCTGATTGTTTTAAAACCGATTATTTGAGAAGGGAAAAGAGACTTTTCAGTAGCCGAGTTTCCTCTGCTTTGGGGAGCATCCAAAAGAAAAAGGTGTCTATGCAGAATTTCACAACCACACTCCTTCAACTTTAGATGGAGAAAGATTTCAGGGTGCACTACTGAGTCATTCAAGGAGACTTCCTTTTAAAAAAAATTGTTTTAAAAAGACAACATTTTATATATTTTTAATGAAAAAAATTACAAAAGGGGGGGTGGGTCATAAAACCTTTGGGCCTCTTTTTTTCTTTTTACACCACACGAACAAAATTCATCCCATAGCTGGACGGGGAATCTTTTCCCTCGCGTGGGCACTTTTCAGAGATATCACACCCAACTTACACCTGCAGAGGATCTGGCCTATAGTTTTCTCTAAACGTTTTTGCACTGTTCTGTGGAAATATTGCAAACCAGCCCTACAACGTCGGTCAATAGGTTCAACCCAACAGACTAAACAGGGCTCCTTTCTGTGCAATCCGATTCCACCGGCTGTATGCCTATTAGCGGGCCCATTCACCTCTCCAAATCTCGGAAGCACGGTCAGACCTGACATCCCCAAACCAACCAACACGGGCAATCATCAATGGATACTATGAAATCATGACGACAGCAAATCTAAATTCTACAAAAACAGTCTCTTACAGAGCTCGAGACCAATAAAAATGTTTCTGTGTAGTTTGGGGAATTCCTGCTGAAGTAAGGGATTGTTGTAAATCCATTTTTATTTAGAAAGACGCTGCTCCGAACAGGGCGGATGTACCCTGATAGGTAAGGTATTAGACTCGAACCCGAGAGACTAGGGTTCTTGGGTCTCATCTCAGACATGAACTTGCTGTAAAATGGGTTGTCATGGAGGGTGAACTAGATTGGAGAAGTGCTTTGAACGGTAGTCAAGGCTGAGCTAGCTTGTGAGAACTTGAAAATGAAACCGTCTGTGCATAAAAAGTGAAACTGTCTACTTCATCACTATTCAGAGCAGAAAAGGGAAATGCAAAGGGCTGGATGCTGCAGACATTCGTGCACATGCTTAAACTCTCCCACTGGAAGTCGACTATTGCAAACATGCCCCCTCCCGCAAGCCCCAAAACCAGGGCTGTGACATGCTAGTACGCCCCTGTTCCAATCCAAAGCCATGGTTTACTCCAAAGGCCCAAAGCCAAGCTCCCACTGGCCAAGCGGTTTGGACTCTTCCACTGAGAAAGAGACAGGTGCTTTCAGGCGATATCACAGCAACAACTGGATTCGAACCCACAACCCCCGAGGGATACACACTATTTGAGCTAAACAGCTCTGAACCGGATGTTAATTCATAATTTTCTTGCATTTGCTGAAGCCTAAAATACAGTCAGTGAGATCCACCTCTCCTGTCACTCAAGCTTTACATATTTACTAGACTTGTAGTCTACTTGTAGGCCAGTATCACACGTGTGTGACCCTATGTTCTTCCATGACAGTTACACCAGGAATTAATCTGAAGGACCATAGCAGACCGTATTTGCCGAAAATGCGACACCGCCCATCAAGGAAGACTCCAGGAGTCAACAGAGCAGCATACATTCTCTCAATCAAGGCAGCTACAGTACGTGTGCCGATTCCCGCAGGGCCAGTGTTGGCGTGAGAGCAGTAGCCATGACCTCTTTCCAGGAAGCTTCAGTGGGTTGACACTCCCTCACCAAAAAAGCAAAACCCGGCCTAACATTTTAAAATTGCACCCCCGCCCCCCACAAGGTGTGATCTCTCAATGAGTTTCCTGCCGTGTCAGACACACTCAGAACAGGACTTGCGCACTTTGAAACACCTCGCCCCTGTTTTACACCCCAATAAAGAGCAACCAAGCAGAACAGATCGCTGCCCCCGCACCAGGCTGTGACCGGCTCGTGAACTGACCTCACGGCCTCACTCTGCTTGAAGTGGGCAGAGCTTGCTGCATGCAATCATAAAAATACATCAACGTTTTAGTCACTGGAAAACAATCCTCGGTGACTTGTCTAGAGGCATGGGGTGGCATGTGCCCCACCCCCAGATTCTTGGAAACCCTAGAGAACCCCTGCTGTGCCCCCACCCCTGTGCCCCCACACTATCGACAGTTACCAGTCACCTATGAAAACAAGGGAGGGGGTCCGCGGGGAACAGGCGGACAGGGCCCCCCCCCATCGCACTCTGCTCAATACGGACTAGCAAATCATTCGCGGCATTATTTTAAAATGATTTGAACTTACAGCAGGCCCAATCCAGAGGAGCTACCCCACATTCAGTAAGAGAGGGACTGAAATCAACATCACATCACGGGCTGGATCTAAAGACTGCTGAAGCGAATATCATTCCACAGACTTCAACAAGGCAGAGAGCAGGAGCAACGCAGCACCGGAAGGACAGCTGGAAGGTTTTTAAACTAACCGAGAAATGATTAAGGCATCCAGCTACCGAGCAAGGGGGAAGGAAAACCAGGATGTGCGCACAACCGTGACGGAACAGAAAGCCAAGGGACTAATTCATGCGTACCGGCAAATTAGGACCCACTCCCTTTTTATGAACAGACAGCCCAGGTGCGCCCCAAAAAGCAGGGCCATGCACTCCTCTAGAGCTTGTGGTTTCTCCCCCCCCACCCAATCACCACAGTATTCGTTTTCCAAGATCTTGGCTGAAGAGACAAGAGCATCACTGGCCCAGCAACGACTCAGATTTGGACAAGGGGGCGGCGTTTTTACACCACACCTTACTGCTCCCGCACTTCAAAGTCTGGGTTCGGTAAACTTGTGCCCGGGGAGTTTAGACGCTCCCAACAGCCGCCGTACTCCCGAAAGACAGACGGGTGCTCTTGCAAACAGCGGCACCCGGCGACTTCCGCGTGTCTCGTGACCCGGACTTGAGAGTCCCCGGCAGCAGACGACTTTACAAGCCTGGATCATGAAACATGCCGACGTCACCGGGCGCCGCTGTTTACAATGGCACCCGGCCGGCTTTCGGGAAGGGGAGCATCTAAACTCAGATCCCCTGACCCCCGGGGGGGGGGGG
>QEPC01002388.1:7173901-7186132 GCA_003113815.1 Sphenodon punctatus
GGGGGATAAGCCGGAGAGGGGACCCCCCGGGGGGGATAAGCCGGAGAGGGGACCCCCCGGGGGAGCCAGGGGGGATAAGCCGGAGAGGGGACCCCCCGGGGGGGATAAGCCGGAGAGGGGACCCCCCGGGGGAGCCAGGGGGGATAAGCCGGAGAGGGGACCCCCCGAGGGGATAAGCCGGAGAGGGGACCCCCCGGGGGAGCCGGGTACTAGGGAACCCCGGGGGGGGGATCGGGCTCCCCGCTGGCCAGGGAGAGGGGCCGGTACCTGCTGCAGGAGAAGCCCCGCTCGCCCATGGTGCCGCCTGGCTCGCTTGCCCGCTGCCGCCGGGGAGGGAGCTCTGCCAGGTGCCTCCGCCGGGCTCAGGAAGGCGGAGAAGCCGGGCGGGGGGGGCAGCATTTCCGCCGCTGCTGCTGCTGCTGCCGCTGCCCTTGAGCGAAGCGCGGATCCTCCGCGGGCTGCGAGGCGCCCCCTGCCTGGCCGGCTTCTGCGGGGGAGACGCGCGGCGCTCGCCTCTCCGCCTGCTGCTGCTCCATGGGGCTCGCTTCCCCTCCCCTCCCCGCCCGGGGGAGGATCCCCGCCGGAATCTCCTCCCACGGGCTGCCAGCCACGGGGAGGCAAAGAGAAAAATGCCCCCCCCCTCCAACAAAAAGCAGGGGGGTTCCCTGCCCTGCCCCCCACATTTGGGGCTGTGGCATGAGCTGGAATGGGCGGGCGCGGCCCCCCTGGTGCACCCCTCTCCTAGCTACCCCAAGGGCGGGGAATCTCAAGCCCTTGGCGGGGTGCAAATGCCGCCCGCAGGGACCCCTTGAATTTGGCCCCTGGCTCCAGTTCCTCCCCCCAAGCAGTGACAAGCTGAGCTCAGGGGAAGGGAGCGGAGATGGGGAGAGGGGGCAGATTCCCCCCCCCCTTCTATTTGGAGCTTGGACTCATTGTCAAAGCGGCCCCCCAGGCCAGAAAAGGTTCCCCACCCCCTCGGGGCGGGGTCAGTGGCTGCCCCAACTGGGATCAAGCTCGCCCCCTTCCAGCTTGTGAAACTTTCCCAAAGTTTGCTCGCTCGCTCGCCTAGTCATTCATTGACTTTTCATTTCTCTGAACTAGGGACTTTCTCAAGCCTGCTGCCCCACTGACACCGGAGCCGGATCCAGGGAAGTTGGGGGGCCCAGTGCGGGGCAGATGGGGGCCCCCCCACTCCTCCCAGCGTAGGCATGTTCATCCATGGGCTCTTGGTGTAGGGGGGGGTCTCACATTGCCACTAGCCTGTTTGTGGGGAGGACAGGATCTTCTACGAGTGACAGGATGCAGCCCTCCCTCCCCTTAGCCCCCCCCCCTCACCCAGGTCTGCCTTTAGGGGGATTGCTCCCCACCAACTACCTCTTATTCCTCTACACCCCAAGCCCTTTTCAGAGCCAACATTTCCAGACTTGGCACCCGGATGCTCGGATCCGGGCTCTTCCATACCAGGTTCCCCTTCAAATACAACAGCGTGATCTCTACGGTTGCCGTAGATGCATAGTTTTCCAGAACACTTACCAAAAAAATGCATGTTGCAGGGTCTGCATTGGCACCGGGCCCTGCAACCTGTGTTTTTCATAAGTGTCTTAGAAAAATTGGCCTATAGGGCAACTCTAATGATCCACCAGCCACTTACTGGATAGCAATCCCATTAAACCTTGGCCACCCCATTCGCCCCATCCAGTTAACCCCCATTGCTTGTAAGGGAGGGTAATCCATCCTCGTGGGCTTCTTCGGGGTTTTTTAGACAAGCACCTCTCCACCCATTACCCACCCATCATGCCTGCTGCAGGGCTGCCTAGGGCTGATGGGGAACGGGTTCCTGTAAAAACACCTTACAGGTTGCCTCCCTGTTCAACAGCAAGGGCTGGGAGAATGAGGTCAAGGCACTACAGTCCCACAGGGGGGGGAATGTTATTCGCTTCCTTGTAAACACAAAATTCAACCTGTTGCCGCTGTTTTCTTCCGTTGAGCTCTCTACAGCCTCCCACGGGCGCCCTCTGCCGCTCCAGCAAGCTGCCTCATTTTAGACAACTTTTTTTGCAGGTTGAGGGTGGGGCAGATGTGGGTTGTAAACAATTTGCATATCTTCGGGAAGACCATTGAAAGTTTGGCCTTTAACGTGTTTTATGCTGTTGTCGGTGGCAGGGTTGGGGTTTTGTTTTTTGGTTTCTTCTTTAAATAAATGCAGCCGTTTCTTTTTAAAGACAGCGCCCCCATACAGATGGCGGAATTTGTGTTTTGATTAAAATCTATATCATTCTCCAGATTTATTTATTTTATTTTATTTTTTAAACCAGTGCCAAGCTGCAATGAAAACTGGAAACAGGCAGAAAGTTGGGTTACAAAGGCTTTATTTTATTTCTGTTTGCATAGCCCTTGGAGAGTTTCACCAAGTCGCCGCTAATGAAATGCAAAATATTGTGACATTCAAGATTTTCAGGGCCCCCAGCTCCTCCCTCCGCTGTCACCCACAGACTTTTTTTTTTTTAATTACTAGGGACATTTGCAGGAAAAACAGGATCTTTGTTCCCTCACCACCCCATCCCCTCCCGCTGCTCGTTGACTTTGCTGTGTTCAAGCACAAGAGAGTCTCTGTCACGCTTTCAGGAAAGCTATTTATACGCTAGGGACATATCGGAGGCCTGCTTCCTCTTTGCTGTTCTCCTTGCTCCTTTGCTTTCAAAATCAGTAATCCCTCTGGAAAATAAAATAAAATACAAGGAGTCGGGGGCTGATGGCGAGTCTCCGCTGGGCCTGTTTTCATCCGCTTAAAGCGCCAAAAAATGTAACCTTACAAGGTCAAAACCAGGTTTGCTTCCACCAGATCATTGCCTACTGCCCTCCCAATGATCGGGCCAGTCCTAGACACCAGGCTTGGCCGTCCTTCCCTGACAAGCCATGGGGAGAAGAAGAGCTGGTCACAAGGAGAGCGTAAATACCTCAAAAAGACAGGATGGAAACTCAAGAAATTGGGACAGAAACTTGAATAATCAGTATCAGAAAATCGGAACGTCGGGTACTAATCGGGTACTGATTATTACCCAAAGATGGCAGACCAGGTTGAATGCTGGAAATTCAATGGCGTCACCTGCTTTTGTGGGTATTAATTTCAGCTCCTGGCACAATCCAAGTCTGGTCTACGAGATAATTGCACTGAGCTGCAGGATTAGACTCCAAACTAGCCAGCAGCCAAGACGCTTGCAAATCCAGATCGATCACACCAAGGACGCAACTCTGCACTCAGTGGAGTCAACGGTAAAACCGCCATTTACTTGAATGGTGCAGGAGTGTGTGCCAGGCAGCGAGGGCATTGCTTGGGCATGGCAGTGCCATGCACTGAGCAGCTAGCTATGCTCTTATTTATAGGTTTCCATGGCCCTGTGTTGAGGGGTGGGGGGAGTTGGTCTTGTGGCCAAGACAGACTGAGATTTAGAAGTTTCAAGTTCAGTGTACGGTTTTGTAGCCAACTGACTGTGAGATCGAGCCGACTGTTTACTCTCTCTGTGTGTGTTACTTTTCCTTCTCTCTGTCTTATCTGATTAGACTGTAAGATCTTTGAGGGCAGAGACTGTCTCGTTTATTTCACTACGTTTATATCCCGCTCCCCCTTGCTCACAATAGCAGCTTATTGGGTGTTTTTAGACAGACCACCCCCAGTTCGACTCTGGTGGTGGCGGGTTTAAACGGAGCCCACAGTCCGCACGCACGCACCCCTTCCCCCTTAGCATAGAGCTGTGGGTAGACTGGCAGCTGCTCTAGGTTGCCGCCCACAACTCTATAGTTGTTGCCAAGGCCACCCGCAGCTGGGAACAGGACTGCAGCGGCCGGCCTTTAGGCAGACTGCTGCTCCACCCCCAGCGGCTCTGGGTTTCGATGGCCTGCTCTGCAATGTTCCGGAGCACCGGGAGCAGGGGCCTCTGCTCTGCCTCACCCCAGGGTGGCCTGCCTGTACACTGACGGGCCACTCAGCAGGGGTGGGGCAGAGCAGATGTCCACTAAAGACACCCACCGTGTGTCTGTAGGCCACCCAGCATGAGAAGGCCCTGAGGAAGGGCCCAGCCCCAAAGCTTGCACACTCCCCCCAGCAGGCGTTGGTCCAGTGAAAGTCTCCAATCTCTTACATTTGGGACTTACCCAACAGCCACACTCTCTCTCCCTCCCAACCTTCAAATCCCCCTCCTACAAACCTACCTCTTCCATCAGGCTTTTTCTAGCCCCTCTCCCTAGTAGGTTCCTTAAATAGGACAATCTATCTTCTGGAGCCTCCTTTCCCCCTGTAACTAAGCCAGGTGCATGCACCTGCAAACTTGTCAACTTCATGAATGTGTCTGTCTCGCCCTATAGGGCACCAATGCAGCCCTGCAACTTGCATGATTGGTGGGGAGGCGCTTGTCTGAAAAACACCCATAGTCATTACGCAGAACAATGCTGCCCCAAATACTTCTGTCCTTACCTGCATGCTACACTTAGAACCTGTTTCAGTGACCTGCGGCAGTGGTCTCCTTGCGGCAGTGGTCTCCTTGCGGCAGTGGTCTCCAAACCAATGGACCACAGCCAATCTTCCAGATTTCTGACAGACCACCGGGGACTTAGTGGAGATGGCAGCCTGGCCATGGCTTCCCAAGGAGTGGCTTCCTGCCCGCTAATCCTGCAGCTATCTCCAGGTGTAGGAGGCCCTGGGGGATGAACATGCTGTACAAGGACAGCATTGTTAGAGATCAAAATCCATTTTCTCTAGTCACGTCTGGTCCTGTAGACCAGCTGGGCATCTCTGACCAGGGCCTTGATCTGCAGATCTCAGTTTGGATCCATCCTGGCTGTGGGACCGGTCACGGGTTGGCGGGGCCGTTCTTGAATGGTTCTGCTCTTTCCTGGCTGGGAGAACCCAACGTGTGGTCCTGGGTGGTTTTTCATCTTCTCCCCGGGGCCTCACGTGTGGAGTCCCGCGGGTTCTATCCTGTCCCCTGCCTTGTTCAATGTGTATATGCAGCCTTTGGGGGAGGTTGTCAGGGAGTTTGGTGTACGGTGTTATCAATATGCTGATGACACCCAGCTATCTCTGAGTCAGCCGACTCAGGCCCGGCAGTCTTGGTGCTTAGCCGGTGTTTGACGGCTGTGGTGGATTGGATGAGGGCGAGCCGCCTGAAGTTAAATTCCGACAAGACGGAGGTGATGGATGTGGGGGAGTCCGGGGGAGTGGTGGCCCCCATCATTGATTGGGTCCGTCCTGCCCTAGTATCTCAGGTTCGGAGTCTGGGGGTGCTGCTGGGCCCGCAGCTCCGCCTGGATGTCCATGTGGCGAAGGGGGCATTTTGCCAGTTACATCTGGTGCATCGGCTTCAGCCGTATGCCTCGGACTCGGATCTGGCCACGATCGTCCATGCTTTTATTACCTTGAGACTGGACTACTGTCACGCACTCTACATGGGGCTACCCTTGGGGCTGGTTCGGACACTGCAGCTGGGGCAGAACGCAGCGGTTCATCTCCTAATGGGGACGGGTCGTCGCGAGCACATTCCACCGGTGCTTCACTCTCTGCACTGGCTGTCGAGAGTCTTCTGGGCCCAATGCAAGGGATTGGTGTTGACCTTTAAAGCCCTAAATGGCCTGGGCCCAGCCTCACCCGGCGGATCCTGGATCGGCCTCTGCGATCGGCCGGGGGCGCCCTCCTCGAGGTCCCCTGCGTTTCTCGGGTGTCAACCTTGCGAAGGGCGTTCTCTGTGGCTGTGGAACTCCCTCCCACTGGAGGTCGGCCTGACCGCCGACCTCCCCTCTTTCTGTAGGCTGTTCCGCCGGGCCTTTCCCGAGGGAGATGAGCTGGCTGGGTTGGGGTAGGGTAGGGGGGAATTTGTTTTATTGTGGGTTTTTTAATTGTATTATTGTTGTTTTTGAATCTGCTTTAATATGTTGTTAGCTGCCCCAAGATGCTTTTAACAGGATGGGGTGGCATACACATTTTATAATAAATAAATAAACAAATGTATTCATTAATTTAGTTATTATTATTAATAATAATAATTAATAAGGTATTTATATACAATATTCAATTATAGACAGGTTCCTGGCCCAAGGGGCTTACAAGCTGGGAGAAATGGGGGGAGGGGGACAGAGGATGAGACAGGGGAAGATGAGAGGTCACAGGTGCCCGTTCTTAGCTTAGCTACATGGGGGCCATTAACCTATGTGCTTTCGTGTAAACATTCCTATAAACAGCAGCCAAACCAGCATATCGTTTCCTTCCTGTATTTGTTGTTTTGACAGCTTGAATGGATTTCTTTTGTCCACCCAACCAAGTGCCCAGCTCTACAGTCCTTACGCAGGCAAATCTTCCAGTGACACCGCCTGGCGGGGTCGGAGTGACCATAGATTGCCGAAGCGCCCAATGGTCCCAGAGTGTCTACCCTAGCCCATCAGTAGGCCCATACACCGGGCCATATATGGTAGTCTTTCCCCGTTCCCTGCTGTTCTTGCGCTATGCTCCATATGTGCTGCGTTGCTCAGCCCATCCACTGTTTGGGGAGGAGGGCAAAGCAGCTGTTTATTTTTAGCAAAGATTCTTTATTGTTTACTCTGGGGCTCTTGGGAAGCAACTTCCTGTCAAAGACTGTTAAACATCGCAGAGGCGCTGGGACCTGAACTGTGCTTTGTCGATCCCGCAGAACTAGATTGCACTGGAAAAGCAGCCAGGATTTGTCTGAGAGAGAAAAACGGAGAGACGTTCCCAGCCCAGCTGATGGCTTGAGCAGATGTCATGTTCTCTGGAAACGGCAAGAATTCTCGTATAGCGTTGGAGAGCGTCCTTTCAAGAAATATCCTGGTGGGGCTTGATTTAGGTTTTCAGGACACTGTTTAATTATGATTCCTTAGTAATCGGTGTTTGATAATCTGCTTGGTCTACTAGCTCATATGCAAGAAAGGGTTAGCTTCTAAGCAAGGTAGAAAGGAGAAATTGGGAAGAATGACAAGTCACAATTTCATGTAGATCGTTCAGAAAGAGAAAGAGACAGAGAATAAAACAGAAAATAGCTTAACAACATGGTCAGTGCCATTTACTAGGTCAGACCAACGATCCATCCGGACCAGCATCCTGTCTCCGAGAACGGCCAGCCTCGGTCACCTCAGCGCAGTACACAGCAGATTACAATGGAGTAATTCATTTCCTGCCCTAGGGTCTTGTACCTGTGACCGACCCAACTAGTAGCCCTTGGACCTGGCTTTAATAATTAATCCAATCCCTTTTTAAGCCTGTTACGCTCCTGGCCTAGACAACATCCACCGGCAATGAGTTCCACAGTTTTATTGTACTTTGTGGGGGAAAGTACTTCCTTGTATTTGTTTTAAATCTGCTCCATTAACTTCATGGAGTGACCGCCTGGTTCTCTTGTTTTTGGAAAGAGTAAATAGCCGCTCCCTATTCACCTGTTCCATCCTTTTCATGATCTTGTGAACTGCTTGTCATGTCCCCTCTCAGTCCTCTCTTCTCAAAGCTGAAGAGCCCCAACCTATCGAACTTTTCCTCATTCGGAAGCTAATCTAAGGCTGCTTGCCCACGTGCTGATTTTCATGCGGGATTCTATCCCACGCAAAATCAGCCGTCATGCAAGTCGCCCACGTTTTCTTTCTGGATTTTTTTCTCCTCATTAAGTCATATGAGCTGTTGAGACGTTGGCAACTAGAATTAAGGGATCTGTTAGAGGATCCAGGCACACGTCATAATGTTCACACAAGTTAACTTCACATTTAATTCACCCCGTGCACACGTTCAATCTCCCGCGATCCAGAACTCACCCCATGCACACATTCCAATCTCTAGTCATACAAAACTCCAATAAGTGTCAGAGCTGGATTTCCCTGCCCTGACATCCATGATGAAATTCACGTTAACTTCCCAGCCAAATGAGTAAAGGCGCATACGCAAGTTGCAACATAATCACATAAGGGACACAGTAACGTTGTGTAAGATGGACAAGCAGCCCAAGTGTCTTCAGATAGACCCAGTGGTTGGCCCGCACGGTGGCCCTCCCTCCACACCATAGAGTTGCGGGAGGATCGCCCAACTCACTAGGCTACGCCTGAAACTCTATGGTGTTGCCCAGGGCAACGTCCAGCTTAAAGCGGAGCGGCAGCGTTGGTCTGCGGAGGGAGGCCCAAGCAGACAGACAGCGGCTCCGCTTCAGGCCGGTGCCCTGAGTTTGGCCGAGGATGTTCCAGAGTACCGCAAGCCGGGCTGCCCCGGAACAGGCACAGCCTGCTCTGCTTCCACATCTGGCGGAGCATTTTTAAATGGGCCGGCCACCCTGGGAGTGAAGCGGGCTGGTGCAGGTAGAACCGGAGCTGGGGTCCATCTAAAAGCACCCTTTGTGTCTTCCAGCCCTGACACCGAGCCTCAGCATGCCCTTGAATGAGTCATATCATCCCTCAGTTTTCCCCTCTGTAAAATGGGCGGGGTCACACAGAGGGCATTCTGGGAACCAGGTTAAAATTTGTAAAGCTCCTTTATAATCCTTGGCTCAGAGGATTAGTTGAAATTATTTATAACGAATGCGACCCTCCAGGCAGATAGCATCAGTGTGAATCTCCCTGAAGGTTATGTGCCAACCCCAAGGATTGCATTGCACAAAAGTCATCCCTTTAGGGCAGAGGGGCAGCCTGGGCAGAGGATTCACTGGAGGGCGCTGTGCTGTGCTTTACTGGGCAAAGGATGAGATTCGGTAACTACTTTCCCAATCATTTGTTTCCCACTGTTGTAGGAGGTGCAACAAAAGCCGGGGGGGGGGGGAGGTAGCAAGCCTCTGATCGGATCAGACTCGTGTCCAATTCATGGGCCCTCCCTAAAGGCAAGGAGGTGGCCTTCCCAGGGTGGGAGGATAGGGCTTACCCATGAGGGCGGTCCCGCTCCTGGGGAGCCCCCGTGCTCGGGCCCAAATGTTTATTTATTTATCATTTTTAATTATTTTCTCACCACCGCAGCGCAGGGCCCCTCCCCCAGCCCGCCCGGCTGACTCCGTTCACTCTGGAGACGTCAGAAGTGGAGGGCAGGGCCAGGGTGCGCAGGCCGTCACAGCCAGGGAGGGCGGGAGAGGCAGAAGCCCCACCTCTCCCTCCCTCCCTGGCCCGTAGCAACTTCCGGCAGTTAGACCCAGCACACAACTGGGCTGATGCTGCTGTGCCGCCGCCGGGGCGACCTGGGCGTGGGGCCCAGGCCAGCGGCAGCATAGACGTGGTCGGCGTAGTGGTGGCGGCGGTGGATGAGGCAAATGCTGTGCCCTTCCGAAAAATGGATGGGCCGAGGGGAGTGCCCCCTACGCCTGTCCCCAAGCCCAGGCAGTGCCCCCAGATCGAGCTGGGGAGTGCCCCCTAAGCCAGGGAGCACCCCATGGCCCGCTTGCGGGAGAAGGGGGCCCCATATTTCTCCCCCACCCTGGGCCCCGCAATCCCTAAGGCCCACCCCTGTGGAGTAGAGTGATCGTGCCGTTCCCGGCTCCGCTGAAAAATTCCTTGTGGGATTCAGGTTGCTTGCAAAGAGCATCCCCCCCGAAATCTAGGACCCAGGCTCAGCTGAGCTCCCTTGCTTCAGGGGGGCCACACTCCTGACAAGAGGGAATGGGGGCTTAAATTGTAGCAATGTCGATTGCGGTTAGATCCGAGGGGAAGCTTCCTCACTGGAAGAACCGTTGGCCATTGGAATCAATTGCCTCAGGATGGCAGACCGAGGCTCATCCGGCTGGGTTTTGGATACGGCCAAGGAAGGAGATTCCCAAACGTGGAAACCCAGCTGGACGAGCCTCAGTCTGCCATGCCGTAGGAAGAAGATACCCAGCCTTGGCCCAGGGGCGGTTGGACTAGATGACCTACAATTCCGCAATTCCTTTGAGTCTGGCTCAGCAGTTTCCCGAATCAAGCCCCAGGTCTTTCGCAGCGCTGAATGGCTGAGCGAACGGAGCGGCCGTGCTCCCAAGGGGCTATTTAACAGCAGGACCGCAGGAGCCGTCAGACCTTACAGTGTGGGGACTCCCAGCTGGTCAGGCTGCCAGGAAGGAAGGTCAGAGGTGAGCAGCTGCTGTTTTTTCAATCCACAAGAATAACCAAACAGAGCTCCCCTCCTGTGCCCTGCAGACGGTGAACCAAAAGCTCTTCTGGGCCCCAAGAGTGGCTGGCTGGTATGTTCTAGGCATGGGGGCGAGGGGGGATGAGCTCTCACCCGTCTCAGTCCCCTGGAGACCAGTGTAGAGTCAGGCTTTCTTCGGGTTAGGTTCGTGTGCTGCCTTTGGGTTGCATGAAGCCGTGCAGCCTCATGGTTAGCGCGGCCCCTGACACCAGGGAAGTGTTTCCCTAGTTGGGCCTGATTTTGGAATGTGCCTTGTTTTTTGAATCCTTTAACTCCGGCCACCTCTGGTCGATCAGGTCTCGCCGCCTCGGAGTGCTCCTGGCTGCACCCTGACTGCCAGGTAGCAGCGGTGGCCGGGGTCCAGCGCCAGCCGGTGTTGTGAGAAGGCTGTGGCCTTTTCTTTCCGATTCAGATCTGGCCACATCCACTCTTTGGTCACGTCGAGAGGCTAGATGACTGCAATGTGCTCTACGTGGGGCTGCCCTTGATGATTGTTCAGAAGCTGCAGCTGGTGCGGAATGCGACGGCTCGCCTCCTGTCAGGGGAGAGACACCGCGAGCACATTATACCCTGCCCTCTTTTCCTCTAAGCTTTCCGGGCACAAAAACACCGGGCCCCACATTTCTGAGAGACCCCCCTGTCCTTCCCCTGCCATCGGCCAGGAGCAACTCCCTGTGGGTACCATCGGTCTTGTTCGTACGGTAAGCGCCCACAGGGGGCATTCTCGGTTCCGTGCTACGGAAATCCCTTCCCCTGGAGGATTGGCTACATTCGAGCCTGAGAATCTTCTGGAGGCGGCGTAAGACCTTTCTGTTTGTAAAGGCATTTGGTGGGCAGGGATAGGGGATGGGGGCTTGCTGGGTAGGCTGGGGTAGGGTTGTGTGGGGGGTGGGTTCGAATGGGATACGGAAAGATGAGATTGAGTGGTTTTGTGGGGGGCTGCGGGATGGTTGGGAGTTTGCGGGAGGGTGGGGGGCTTGTATTTTGTTTTTATGGATTCTTATGTTTTTATATATGTTGTTAGCCGCCCTGAGCCTTTAGGGAAGGCTGGCATAAAAAATTAAATAAATAAATAGAATAATAACTGACTGTGAGGCACCTTGCATTGCCCGTCCATGAGGCTGGCACTTTTGGCACTATTGGAAGGTCCTGGGTGGAAGGGTTTGAAGTTCAGCTCCCCCCCATTCTTACAGTCCAGCCCTTGTGCAAGAACGTTAGCTTCGTGGTGGCCTGGCCACGCCTTCTAAAACAATGGCTCTTGGCCAGACCTAGCTCAGGCTGTATTCACAGAAAACACTTCTGCCCCCTGCACTGTTTGTCGCAGGACTTTGTGTTTGCACATTGGAATTGTTCCCACATCCCACGTGGCTTCTAAAGTATCCCCTTATGCTGCTTTTTTTTCTGTTTCAACAATGCACGGCAGTGGGGGATTTATCCCCCGAGGGAGGAAATGACCTCCACCCCCTCCGGCAGCGATCGAGGTGAGTGGGGATGAGTTCACCCCTTACTAGAAATGCGGGTGATGGATTTAGACCCATTGTTAAACCTTGCTTTAGTGCTTAACCTTTGGGGAGTTCATGCACATGACACCAGGTGTATCCTGTGACCTAACCTTTTCACACATTCAACAAATAATAATAATTTTAAAAAGCAACAGGGGCCCCACCCGTACTAAGCGTCTCATGTGAATGCAGCCTCAGAAAAAAGCATGACGGCACTGGGGCAGCGCCAGTAATCACTCACATGGGGTGGGTGGTGGGTGGAGGGGGGTGGGGGGGGGCGTCTGTGTAAACGTCACTTTCGGTGGGTGTTGGTGAGTGTTTGCTCCCGGGCAACACCCATCTCCACCCACACCCACCCATGGACTACTGCTCATTTCAGTTTTGTACTGAAATGAAACTTAAACCTTAAACTGAAACCTTGTGTTTGTGATTCCCCCCCGCCCCCCAATCCCATAGAGAGAGAGAGATATATATAGAGAGAGATAGGTTAGGGATAGTAGTTGTAGGAGCTTAGCTTAGCTTAGCTCCTCTCTTTGCTTCACTGGCTTCCCCTTCCTGAACGAATCCTGCACAAGCTCCTAGTCTTCACCTATAAAGCTCTTC
>QEPC01002388.1:7186763-7230651 GCA_003113815.1 Sphenodon punctatus
TAGTGATAGAGATAGCGTTAGTGATTTAGTTTTAGTGTTTGTAGGAGTAGGCCTGTGTACTTATTAGATAATTCATTTAGTTCATAGCATTTAGAATAGTTAATAGCAGTTAGATTTAGTGTAGATAGATAGATATATTTATTAGATAAAAAAAGAAATAAAAAAAACCCATATAAAAATAAAAAATCAAAATCAAAAGAAAACCATATAAAACCCAATAAAAAACCAATAAAACATATAAAAAACAAAAAAAACACCCATAACATTTCCCGAATGGCCGAACAGAATGGCCGAACAGAATGGCCGAACGGCCGAACCGAACGGCTGAACCGAACGGCCGAACTGAACAGCCGAACTGAACGGCCGAACCCGAACCGCGATCTGTTCGCCCATCCCTAAAGAACAGGGTGATTTAAACTTTTCCCATGTGCACAAAGGCATGCGGACATAAATAGTTATTTATTTTAATGTATTTATTTATTTATTTATTTAAATTGAATACCTTCCCCTGAGTCACAGGTTGGTTTACAATGCAAAAACACATTGAAAAATCTCTTTAAAAAAACTCCACCCTAAACAAACCTCACCCAACCCCTATCCCCACCTGCTAAATGCTTTGTCAAAAAGAAAGGTCTTGCATCACCTCCAGAATATGCTTAAGGCTCGGACTCTGACAGATCTCTGGGGGAAGAAGTTCCCCAATACTGGGGCAGCAATCGAGAACGCCCCTCTGCACACCCTCATTCTATGAACAAGCCTGGCAAGCGTGTGCTCCCAGCCCGGCCGACCACAAAGATCATGATGGAGCGGGACAGGAGAGACGGTCTTTCAGATATGTGGGGCCCGGGTGGTTTAGGGCTTTAAAGGTCGAAAGCAGCACCTTGGATGGATTGTGTCCGGAATGCTATGGGGAGCCGGTGCAGGTGTCGTGTGCTCACGGTGACCCACCCCAGGAAGGAGCCGGGCCGCCGCATTCTGCACCAGCTGCAGTGTCAAGGGCAGCCCGTTGCGGTAACCGAGCCTGGCGGGATGAAGGCGTGAGCGATGGTGGCCAGGGCAGGCAGGTCTGAGTCGGAAGGAAAGGAAGATGGTGGAACGTGCTCTTGGCCACCGCCGCAAGGGGATACTCTAGACGTAGCAACTTCAAGGCTGCGAACCTGGGTAACCAGAGGAGGTCGGACCCCACCAACGACGCCATCACGCTGCCAGCCAACCGTCCGTCTCTTCTCTAGCTGCAGCTTCAGTCAACAGCAGCCAGGGCCTGGGGGAGCAAAAGCACCGAGGGCGCCTATAAGTAAGTCTTACGTGCCATCTACTGGACGTAGCAATCAGTGCGACTGTATTGCTCAAGCGCTGAACCAAGCAGAACTGCTTTCATCCCTGTAGAAAGGGATGCAAGCAGGCCTGGCCTTCCCACCCGTGGGGCCCAGGGCGGGGGAGAAATGTGGGACCCGGTCTGCTGTCGGTGGCCGGTGGGCCTAGGACCACTCCCTGGCTTAGGGGGTGCTCCCCGGCTCGGTCAGGGGGTGCTCCCTGGGCCTGGCACTCCCCTCTGCCCAGCCATTTCGGGGACACTTCCCTTCCTCATCTTGCCCTCGCTGTCCTGGGCCCCGTGCTGGGCCCGCTCGTCGGTGATGGGTGATTCAATCTGCCGCCGCCTGCCACCACCGGACGTTGCCGGGAGTGTGGGTCTCCCTCCCTTCCGCTGGCGGCTGGTCTCCCCCTGCTGCCTGTTAGGGCCCAGGGAGATGGACCGACCGGTCAGTCGGCTAGGGGGCCCCCACGTGGGGTCCCCAGCTCCCGGCCACTATCAGGTTGGGAGCTGGGGACCCCCCCCCCCAGGAGTGGGGCCCAGGGCGGCTGCTCTCAGTCTCCCCGTGGTACGGCCGGCCCCGGATGCAGGCAGCATTATTACCGGTCTGAGTGAGTGGTGCCTCTGAAAGTTACGATCTTCTCGTCGATTCTATTTTCAGTTTGTAGCCTGCTCTACCCAGAAAGGCTCAGGGTGGCGTACATCAATGAAAAGCAACGAAATATAACAAATGGGAAAACGAATAACATCGATAACCACACCCATCAAGAATCCCATCTTACAATGTTTAGATTGTAAGCCGTAGGCAGGGACCGCGTCTTTATCTTTGTTCTGTAAAGCACCAGGTACACGGCTGGTGCTATACAAATGTTTATAATAATAATAATAATCCCCCCCATCCCCCATTGGTGTACCCTCTCTCTCACTGGGGGCCATGGGATTCCCCATCCACCTCTGACCCCATTACCCTCCCCCACCCCATAACTCTACACCAAGGGCGGGGGACCTCAGGCCCGGGGGTCAAATGCGGCTCTTGGCAAGTTTTTATGTGGCCTCTTTCCTGTGCAGTGAAAAACGGAGCTCATGATAATGGAGCAGAGAGGAGGGCAGGTACACAAGGGTAGGGGATAGATCCAGGATCTGAGCCCTCCTTTTCTCAAATAAACCCGTTAAGCACCCCCCACCCCCCAACTTCTATGTGGCCCTTGGAGCTCATACTCATTTTCAATGTGGCCCCCAGGACAGAAAAGGTTCCCCATCCCTGCTCTACACTGATAGGGAAGCAAAAAGAAAGTCTTTTCTAAATAGAGAATAGCTTTTTTTCTTCTTTTAAACCCTCTTGAAATTCAAGCCATTTGTTAACATTTCCCCCCCCCCAAATACGATCAATGTCCAAATATTATTTCCTTCCTGACACTTTGGAAATTCCATTTCTTCATGCGGCAGCATTTGGCGTGGGCAGCATTATTAATACAAAATGCTGCCTTTTTCCGGAAAGTTTACTAAAGGCCAGTTTTCATTTCAAAATCGAGTTCAACATTTTTTGCAAAGTGGCGCTGCCCTTTTCAACAAGGTTTGCTATCTTCCTCCGAGGAATCCTCTGACGAAACCTGGAAGCCCAGACTCATGTGCTGTGATTTTTTATAAATACTTAAAATGATTGTTATTATTATTAGTTTCATTTACTCTGTATAAAATTGACATTGCGGAACTGTATCAAGAATAATACAAATCTTTTTTTTTTAAAAGGAAGTCCAGACTCGGGGTTTATTTTAAGACGTTCATTACAAGCAATTCCCGCAAGTCTCACATTTTCTCAAATTATTCTCATGTGTTTTCAAACGCACATTCGGAAGCCTTCAACATCTAGGGTTTACAGATGTGCATCAACATGTGGACATTTCCTCAAAACTTGTGGGGGAGGAGTTTACACGCGTAGTTCATTTGCATGGTTTATTGCCCTCCCGCACGTGTAGCGTCTCCTCTAAAAATGCCCTTAGTACTACCATACGACTATTGTTTAAGAAAACAAACACACACCTCCCTTCTTATCTTTCCGTTTCCTCCTAGGTGCAAGCTATGCTGTAATTAGCAAAACCAACCAACAGATGTGCCACTAAAGAGATTTTAAAAAGTGTAAAAGAAAGAAGAAGAAAATAAAAGGAAATTGCAAGAAACTCAGGTTTTAGAACTTCCCTGCAGTGAGTCCACAGCTGAATGTTAAGCCTAGACAACGTCAGGGTCACACTTGCAATTTAAAACGCCAGTCTTGTTGTTTCCGAAGTTGTCGGAACCATAAAATCACAAGAGTCTCATGAGAATCTCAGCTTTGCTAAGTTTCTAGCCCTCTTGGAGGCAGAGGAAAGTTGGAAGAAGTGGTTGTCCTTAAAGACTCAGAACCCAGAAAGCAAATAGTATTTTTAATTTTTAAACAGTATTAATCAATAGTTTTTTAAACCAAAGAAGTATTTGTTGGTTTTTTAAAAAGCTATTTTAAGCTAATCTAGTTATTTAAGGGGCTTGACTCAAGGCGAGAGAGACAAAAAGGCCGGCATTCAGGCCTTGGGAACTTTTCTCCGGGTGGTCTCCTGGGAAAAACCCTTGAGAGGCCGATGAGGAGAGGACGGACTGACAAGACACTCAGCAGAATGAGAAGCAGGAGAGCATCTGGCCCTCTGCGCGCTGGGAACATTGGGAGGGGTGTGCGCGTCAAGTGTCCATGGGGTGGGACTTGTCCCTCTTGGTCTGCTCTCAAAATGTCAGGGGGTATGTGATCCCAATTCCCAAAGATAGAAGCCAGTAATGAGGAGGCTGCTTCAGCAAGGACTTCCAAACTTGGGCCCAAAGAACACTTTGGTTCCAGAGTGTGAAGTGGAACAGGGAGGTACACACACACACACACACACACACACAGAAGTGAAAGGTGCAACTCCAGAGGCTCACAATACTGGATTCTGATCTCACTGACTCCCCACCCCCACCCCGCTTGTCTTGGGGCAG
This sequence comes from Sphenodon punctatus, assembly GCA_003113815.1. Classification (NCBI taxonomy): domain Eukaryota; kingdom Metazoa; phylum Chordata; class Lepidosauria; order Sphenodontia; family Sphenodontidae; genus Sphenodon; species Sphenodon punctatus. Next base: position 7,191,076 of record QEPC01002388.1, read on the forward strand.
ATGCTGATTTCAACAGCCCCTCCTGATTTGCCCCTGATGAAAATCAAATAAAAATGAAACCCAAAAAGGAGAATGATTAATCATTGTTATTTTTTATATAGCGCCACCAGCAATGTACTTGGCACTTAAACCATCATTGATTAGAAAGAGATCCCTGCCCCAAGGGGCTTACAATCTGGTGCGGACAAAGGGAAGGGGATGGTAGGGGAGAGGGAGACGTTCCCCAAGCTGAGGAGTCGCAGGGGGGACGTGCTCAGCTTGGTGACAGGGAGAAGGGGACCCTGAATGCCAGCCACCGCAGAGCAGGTTTCCTAGCTGGGTGTCTGTTCCGATGACATTATCCCAGCCCGAGCCACAGGTCACACAGAGTCTGTGCGAAGATTAGGAGTGGGCCGTGGGTTGCAGTTTCCTTTCCTTTCTCTCTCTCTCTCTCTCTTTCGGCTGAAGGACAAGAGGAGGTCATCCAAATCAGAACAATAGAGAGGAAGCCTTCATAGCCCAATTAGCCAGCAGCCTGCCTGGAAACTGCACTAGCGGCTGCATTTAATGAGTTCACAGACGTTTCCTCTCCACTATGAGGTGGCAGGGGCTTTTTGTTTCCCATTTGGGCAGCCCGAGCACAGGGCTCAGATTATAAGGGAAAAGGGGGGGGGGGCTTCAATGAACTCCACAATCCATGCCCCACTCCCCCTGTAGCCTTTGAGAGCCAGTAGCTAAGGGGGCTGTCAAAAAAAGGTGGGGGGGCTGGGACCCCCCAGGCCCCTCTGTAATTCAAGCACTGACCAAGCTGCAGGCTGGGCCCAGTTCCTCCTGGAAGAGACACAAGCTAATCTGCAAGCCAACCAGCCCCCTTCCCCCCACTGCACCCCACATGATCACCCTGTGTCCCACCCCCCGTCCCAGGGAGAGACGGTTCCCACCAACAGACTTCGGGGGTGTGACCTGAGACCCCTTGAAACAGCAGGGGATGCTGGCAGAGGTCTTGGCTGGGGCTGGATTAGCAGGGACTTTATGGGGGTGCCGCTTGGCTCCCCCCCAATTTTGAGGGGCCTCCAAAAGAATGAACACTGCACCGGCCCCAGTCTCCCCCTGTCAGGTCTGTAGGATTGGGGATCAACAGTCCAAGAGGGTCCTCGACTCACGGTCAATGTCCAGGACGGTCAAAGCCAGCGGTGTAGCTGAGTTTAAAAGAGGTTTGGACACGTTTCTGGAAGATAGGTCGATTAGCGGCTATTAGCCAGACAGGATTGGGGAACAAAACCCTTTACTGTCGGGAGCCTGGGGATGACCCACAGGGAATGGATAGCATGGTGACCTGTTGGGTGCTTCTCCCAGACCCCCGTGACTGGCCACTGTCGGAGACAGGATGCTGGGCTCGATGGACCGTTGGTCTGAACCACTATGGCACTTCTTATGTTCTTATGTCCAGCCATGGATCATCTGTAAGAACCAGGCTCAGGGTCTGGGTACAGGAGGGAAAGTTTCCTGAGCGAGCAGGCAAGCGGGCTGAGTGGGCTGGACAGGTTAAAATGGCAGACGGCTGGGCTGGATGGAGCTCCAAGGACACAGTACTGCACTCTGAAGGTCTGATTGCTCAGATGAGGGAGGTGCGGCAGGAAAAGGAAATAAATAGAGGAGAAGAGCCAATGGGCAGCAGCCTCCAGGTCACCTGACCTCCTCCAGGTGTTACGGACTCAGGGTAGGTTGCGCTCCATGTGATGTAGTGATGTGGCCCAGGCTGCGACGGTCACGCAGGTCAGTGGGAAGGCACTGGCTCCGTCGCTTCAGGGGCCTGGGTTTTAGACCCTGAGCTGGGCAGGGAGGAGGCAGCTACTGCAGGTGGAAGAGGTTACAAAGAGACCGATGTCACTAATTGCGGGATCTACCATTCTCACGAGTGCAATTTTCGTCCTCCCCCGTCTGCCCTGCAGCTGCTGCCCGACTGACCTCAGATTGGGGTTGAAATCCACAAACCGGCAGTGGATTGACGTTAACAAGACGGTGTCCGGGCTGAGTGAAATTACCAAACTGGCAGCAGAGCGAAGTGAAATGAACAAGCTGACTGAAACGGAGCCCCATTTGATTTAGAAATGAATGTTCCTAAAACGAATGAATAATGAGATGACATATGTTTGCTTTCATCCCGCCACCCCCCCCCCCCGGTTTAATTTAATAAACAATTAGAACAAAATCACCATGGATGCGCAAAATGGCTGCTGGGGCTGTTCTGCACACGTGCGGCGTTTTCCAAAATGGCGCTGATGCTGAGGGTGCCATTTTGGAAAAGGGCAGGATGCACGCATGGTCGGCTGGCCATTCTGGCTCCATGCGCAATGATTTACGATTATTTTTTTTTATATTTGTAATTAGATTTTTTTTAAAAATAAAAAAATCACCACACGTGTGAAAAATGGCCACCACCCCATTCTCCACGCCCTTTTCCAAAACAAGGCCGGCAGCATCTGCGCCATTTTGGAAAAGGGCCAGACATGCGCAGAACGGCCCTGGCAGCTATTTCGCGCATGCGTGGTGATTTTGGTTTTTTTAATTGTCTATTACTATTATTATTATTATTTTAAAATTACAATGCACGTGCAAAATGGCACCTGGACCATTCTGTGCAGGAACACCCGTTTCCAAAATGGCGTCGGCAGCATCAGCGCCATTTTGGAAAAGGGCTGCGCATGCACGAAACGACTCCCCGCAGCCGTTTGCGCGTGCACGATGATTTTTTAAAAGTATTTTTTAAAATTAAAATCAACGAAAAATAAAATGAAAACAAACAGGGCTTTTACGAAACCCCTGAAAGCGGATGGGTTTTTTAACCCGGAAAACAAAACCAGTAAGTGGGGGCTGACCCCTATTCGCGGGTGCAAGCAGCCCATGTCACTGCCCTACAGGGTCGGACCAATAGTCCACTTAGCCCCGACAGCGGCCAACTCTTCCACCGCTTCGGAGAAGTGGCCGACGGGTGACAATGGAGTAACCCGTTGCCGCCTCTTCACGCCCACGCCGCCTGGGTTTCCAAACATGCATACGGTCATCATGTCCGTCTACACGACAACATGATGAGTGTGAGTTACCTCAACTCGAGTCATTTTATCTTGGGCCTAGTTGTCAAGAGGTTTTGTTCAAGGGTGTAACCGGAGCCTCAACTGTGGCAGCGCAGACCCCTGGAGATCTGGAAAGCCCTGCTCTACCCTCCTCAAAGTACTTCCTTGCTTGTAGCCCACACTCACTTGGTTTCTAAGCTCCCCATACCCCAAGCTACCCTCTCTGTGCAGGGCAGGCCAGATAGAGCCAAGACAATGGGCAGCAGCAGAAGGTGCTTTTAAATGAGACGCCCCCCCACTCATGGACACTCCCCGTCCACATGGCGGAGGTCTCGTTTGAATAGCGGAGCACGGGGAGGGGGCCACGCTCCCGTCCACACCTGGGGCATGCTGGGAAAAGCCAGCGTGCCCTGTGCGGCGACGAGGTGGACTTTACGCGCACAGGGCGGCTGTGCAGGGCCGGTCTTACTGCGGTGCGGTTGCCCCGGGCCCCACTCCTGCCCCCCCCCCGCTCTTGGGGCCCCCAGATCCTGGCCACTGTCAGTCTCGGCCAGGGAGTGAGGGAGAGGTGGGGCCTTTGCCGCTCTCTTACTCCCTGGCCGAGTCCGAGACAGCCAGGCAGTGGAGAGGGCCAGTGGGAGTGAGGGAGAGGCAGAGGCCCCACCTCTCCCACACTCTGTGGCCCCCTCCGGTACCTGTCAATCTCAGCCAGGGAATGAGGGAGAGGCGGGGCCTCTCTGCCTCCGGCAAGTCCAGGACAGTGGAGGGGGCCAATGGGAGTGAGAGAGAGGCAAAGGCCCCGCCTCTCCCTCACTCCCTGGTAACTTCCGGTGGTGGGCGCGGCGGGAGATTTAATCTGCTTCTGCGGCACCCGCCCAGACCGGTGACGGATGGAGTAAGTGCCCCGAAATGGCTGGGCTTGGGGAGTGCCCCGCCGCCCGTCCCTGAGCCCAGGCCTGGGTAACGCCGCCAGACCAAGCCGGGGAGCGCCCCCTAGAACAGGGCCCCACATTTCTCCCCCGCCCTGGACCCCGCAGTGCCTACGGCTGGCCCTGCAGCTGCGCATGGGGCTGCTCGCTCAAAGTGCTTCCCCACGCACGGCACCCGCGCCCTGATCACAGATCCCGACCCCCACCCCCACCCAAGTCCCCATCTCGTTTAAAAACACCCAGAGCCCCTGCCCGTACGGCTGGTGGCAGCCAGGCACGCCTAAATTGGCCACTGTAGCAGGGCACAGCCCTCCAGGATCGTGAGCATTTTAAGAGGGGCTGTGTGGGCGGCTGTGCGCGTGTGTGGGTCTGGGGAAGCCAGCCCCCCGGCGAAGGCAGCCTGGGTTGGACACTAGCCCTGTAACGGTTAATAGCCAGACTATAGCCGGGGAGCATGCCCAGTAAAGGCTTCAGGGCTGTTCAGCGCTCTGAGTGCTGGCGCATGCTCAGTAGCGCTCGCTGACCCGCTCTGAGTACGGAGACATGCTCAGTAAGGGCTAGGTGGACTGAGCATGCTCGGGGCCTATAAAGGGCCTCGGCCCAGTTGAGATGGAGGCAGCATAGGGGCTAGGGCTGTGAGCGCCCTACTCCAGGAAAGTAACCTTGGCTGTGAGGGGTGGTAGGAGGCCAAGGGTGGGGCCCCTACAGGGGAACCGTGTCATGGGGACATGGGGGCAACACACCCATTTGGGGGGAGATGACACACATTTCGGGGATACGTGTAATGTAATATAAAGGGTTAACAGATTGTAAGCTCAGGTGGAGCAATATACTGAAACCAGTTGCCAGAGTGGGGGGGGGGAGAGATTCCCTTTGTTATAACAAAGTGGGCACTTTATTGCCAAGCAACGGCCAGGTCCGCCCTGCCACCTTGTTACAATGACAATAGCAGCAGGACGCAGGAAGTCACCGAAGCCCCTGCGAAGGGGAGAAGAAGAGACAGGATCTCTAGAGACTTAAAGGACACTTCCATCTTGGACTTGAAGGAGAAAACAGCCCAGCAGAAGAGCTGCTACAAACATGAACTAAGGACTCTCATATTCTCTCGAAAAGACTTGTACCCGGCTTAAACATCAAAGCCGCGAGATAAGCTGATGAATCCGGACTGGGCCTCAGGGTAAGGGACAGTTAGGGAATCTCAGTGTATCTTAGAATGCGTGGACTTTACGTTTGATTTTGACTTGCACTATCTGACCAACAGCCTTGTGCTTGTATGTACTCAATATATGTTTTATAACCAAGCCTAGCGAGCTTGTGTGTTTATTCGGCCTTGGGGGGTTCTTTTGAGGGGTGCTCTATCTAGGTGAGAGCCTAGACGAACCTTTTTCATATAAGACAACCCCACTGCGAAGTCTTCCAAGCGACAGGTGGCCAGAGAACGTTCTCTGAGTTACGGCTGGGCGGGGAGATCAAGGGGAGGCGTTTCTGGGGGGTGCGGGCGTCTGAAAGCTCCCCGGTCGCAGTGAAGGTTTTCTGATCACGTGGAAACCCACGCGGGCACAGGCAACTGGGTTGCGGCTGGCCTGGTGGGCAAACGGGGGGGCAGCCTCTAAAGGGAGTGAAGGCCCCAACCACGTGGCAAACCCCACAGAGCGCCCCCCCCCCCCACTTGGGGGATACAGCCAGGTTGAGGGCTGAATGGGTGTGACAGTGGGGTTAGCTAATTCCCCTAGTGACACCCCAATGCCCCATGTGGTCCTGGGAAGACTGCCTGATACAGGCACCTTATGAGATATACAGATTGCAGGGCTGCATTGGAGCCAATTTATTATTAAATTCAGCCCTGCAATCTGTATTTCTCCTGTGTCCTCTAAAATGTGGATATCTGGCCACCTTGGCAGACAGGTCCTCCACTTGTAGGCACTGCGGGTGGCCGCGGGGGGCGGAGAGCTTGGGTTCCCCAGCACTCGTGCCCAGGACGGGTCACTTTTAAAAGCCAGTCTGGTGCGCTTGCCCCTCCCCAATGGTCCGGGAGCGGGGGAGGGCGTAGCAGCCGTCTCTGTGAGTGTGTTATCCCAGCAAGGAAGCTTGGGTTATAGGTTGGGTATAGGGAGAGTCCTCATCTCTCCTAATAATCCATTCTCATTAATAATACAAATAACCTTTATTTTTATATAGCGCCCTCCTGCCATGGCAGTCAGAGCACTTTACCTATAACTAACACAACGTTTTGATCCTTACAACAACCCTGTGAGGTAGGTTAGGCTGAGGGAATAGTGTGACTGGCCCACGGTCACCCAGAGAGTTACTGACTAAGGTGAGACTTCAACCAGGGTCCCCTCTACCTTCTGGTCTAAGTACCGCACACACAGCCATTCCACCACACTGGCTCTAGGTGGTTATCCCAGTAGCTGCATTCCCATCACTCAGAACTAACTTGAGCTCAACGCTGGGTTAGGACTCAGTCTGTGTTCACACTAGTCATGTTTCGAACCCAGTTAGCTTTCTGAGTTCTGCAGGGTTTGGGTTAGGATTTTGATTTTCCGCGGAGTCTTTTTTCCCCCGGGAAACTTCAACACCAAGGAAGTTCTTGTTGAAACTTTAAAAAGGAAACAAAAAGTGGGGGGGAAAAGTTTGCGGCAAAAGTTTTCTCCAAGCAGCTGTATTTTCCTGTATGGTTTGATTGTAAGTTCTACAGAAGTCCTTGCGGGTGCTGTTGCATTTCCATACAGTGTACGTGTCGATAAGCTGAGCAGGACAATGCAGTCATTCTCTTTGTCACGCCATTGTGCAATCCAGATATTCATTTCTCCATACGAGAAATCCTGCCGCAGTGAACTAACCGTTTACATATCTCTGCGTGCAGTGTGCACCAAGCACCTCTTGAAAAGTAAACAAACTCATGCACATTCGCTAACTGGCTCACTCAAATAGCCCTAGACTCTGATTCTGCAAGCACTTAGGGTCAATTGCCTTATTCTGACTGAAGCCAATAACACCAAGACTTTCATGGACTTCTGTGGGCCAGGTTTTCAGCTTTAAGCACATGCTTAATTTAAGCAGATAAGTAGTCCCACTAACGTTAAAAAAAAGTCATAGATAGAACCAGATTGTAGCTAGTCAGGTCCATCTTCCTGCAGAGAGATATCAACTATGCCTAAATGATGGCTATTTAACCTGACAGCTCCCAGTGACCGGACCTGCACGTCCCTGTAGACGCTGCCAGAGGCTGACCTGAGATTGCCCCGGGCTGTATCGCCCGGGTCTGTGACCTTGGGAAACTTCTGAGGTCATGGCCTGGGCTAAGGCTTGCCCATCATGGCGGCTGGCTGCACGTTTGTGCTTCCCCCTGGCCGTGTGTACGTTTATTCAGCAGGATAGACTGGTATTATTTAATGTAATTAATTAATTGCTATATAGTGCCAGCAGTGTACCTGGTACTGTACAATCAGTAGTTGTAGACAGGTCCCTGCCCCAAGGGGCTTACAATCTAAGAGAGACAAGGAAGGAGGGGGAGGGGAGCAAGGGATCGGGGAACAGCGGGAGAGACAAGGCTACATTGGGGAGGTTGCAGGTGCACGTGCTTAGCTTAGTTAGGGGGAGAGATTCTTATCCCTCATGACAAGCCAGGGAAAGGCTGATGGAAGAGGCAGGTTTTCAGGAGGGATTTGGAAGTGGGGAGGGAGGGAGCAGAAGGAATGGATCCAGGGAGAGAGTGCCAGGCCTGGGGGACAGCAAGGGGGGAAGGGGCGAAGGCGTTTAGAGGAGCAGGGGGCGAGGGTTGGGACGGAGGAGGCGCGAAGCTCCCGGGCAGGAGTGTGGCAAGTTACAAGAGCAGAGAGACGGGGGAGCAAGGTCATGAAGAGTCTTGAAGGTGAAGACCAGGCGCTTTCTGTGTTCCCCACGGTTTCAATGCCTGCTCTGGAGTCGGGCTGCCACCCCAAGGCCATCCCCTGTGGTTTTACCCCCGGCGATACTAGTCTGCACCGCATCCCCTGGCAGTGAGTTCCGCAGATTATTGCTAGTCCACTACAAATAAACAAGAATGCAATATTTCTTTGGGCTTGTTTCCACCCTCCAGGCGCCCTCCGCCCCCCTCGAGGGCTCAACCCCCGCATTCACCGAGGGGCCAGTGGCAGCAGCGCAGCCACGTGGGGCGGTCGCCTCCAGCCGCGCAGCTGGCAGGGCTACCCACGGTGCGGGGCGCTTTAAGAGCCGAGGTTTCCCCAGCCCCGAGAGGAGGAGCCGGGCCGCGGAATGGAGAGGAGGAGGCGGCGGCGGACAAAGGGACCGGGCGCGCTGGCTCAGCACCGAGGTGAGCAGGGGGCTGCTTTGTGCAAGCGATCCCCGAGCGTCTGCAGCCTGGGGTGGGATCCTGCGCCTCCAGCCCGCCGCCCGGCGGCTGCAATGGACGGGGGGGACGGGCAGGCCGGCTCCTTGGGAAGGAGATGGGAGGAGGAGAGCCTGGACCTTCTCCCCCTCCAGCCCCCGAGCGGCTCCAACCTTGGCTTCAGCCTTGCCTTGGCCAGGAGGAGGAGGTGGCCTTGAAGCCCAGACCCCACGAGGATGGGCGTCAGGGTATTATAAAGAGTAAATAAATCGGGGGAGGAATCAAACAGCTGTCTCCCTTCTCCTCCCCCCTTGGGCTCCAGCTGTGGCTCGGGTCAGCAGCAGGAGGGGGGTGAGTTTGAGCTGAATGGATCCCTCTCTTGGCAGGCAGGTTAGGGGGTGGAGGAGAGTTAGGGAGGGTTTTTAACTGGAGTTTTATTATTTGAATTTCTGTGGTGCGTGTTTTTATTCTGGAAGCCATCCTGAGAGGTAGGGAGAAGGGGGGTGGGGGCTGGAAATCTGAACGAAATAACATTAAACCAGTCGATGGATCCGGTTTCCTCCACGTGTCTGGAACCCAGATTGGCTGGAATGATTTCTCCCAAGTGTCGATAGTGGGTCCCTTTTCCGCACTGACCTTGCCAGAGCCCGGCCTGTGGCAGGAGGAGTGGCTCTTGCATCTGGGATGTTTGATCCTGCGGTCCCAAGATGGGGTGAAGTTGATGCTCTTGGGATCCTTGCAAAGCTTTAGAAAAAAATAAATAAAATGCTAACGGGCTCGGGTCAAAAAAGTCCAGTTTCTCGACAGTCAGCCGAAAGCGAGGACCCTGCGTCAGTTCGCTAGGGGGTGGGGAGGTAGCCGGGTTGGTCCCAAATGGAAGAGATGGAGACAAGATGATCTCTTAGTGGACCAAAGAGCGTGCAGGCTTTCCGATTACCCAGGGCCCTTCGTCAGGCACAGAATAAGGCAAACCTTAAACTAAAGAGAAGGCTGTTCTGGGGAAAAAGAGATTTCCAACAATTTCTATTTCCCCTCTTTATTATTATTTATCCTTAGCAAGCATTTATATAGCGCCAGCTTTACAAAGTAATGGAATGGACACGGTCCCTGCCCCTAGGGCTTACAGTCCGAGAGAGAGAGAGAGGGGCGGGGGACAAGAAGGAAGGGGGACAGAGGGAGAGACAAGGGGTGTCACATTCCCGAGGATGCGAGGACTCCAGTGCACGGGCTTAGCTTGGTTACGTCGAGAATGATGGCTGGCCGGTCCATACGGTTCAAGTCACCGTTACTATAAGACCAGAGTTTACACCTTGCTCGGCCCTGTTTTTAAGTGCCTTCCCAACTCTTTCAAAGCAGGCGTGGGGAACTCCAGGCCCAGGGGCAAAATGCAGCCCTCCAGCAAGTTTTGATGTAGTCCCTTCTCCAGTTCCTGGCTCTGGCCCCTACCTCCAACCACTGAATCGTAACCAAGCCAAGTACGTGCACTTGAGACCTCGCATCTTCATGAATGTTAGACCCCTTGTCTTTCCCTCTGTTCCCCTTCCTAAGTCTCTCCCCCAGCTCCTGTCTCTCCGATTGTAAGCCCTAGGGGCAGGGACCGTGTCTATTTTATTACTTTGTAAAGTGCCAGGTACACTGCTGGCGCTATATAAATATTTATTAATAATAATAATAATAACTGAAAAACTGAGCTCAGGGTAAGGGAGAGGAGGGCCTGCCTCCAAGGAGAGGGGACGGAGCCAGGGCTCAGATCCATGGTCTGCGACACCCTTTCTTGAATGCGCCCCCGTCCACACCTCCACCCCCAATTCCAATGCGACTCTCGGAGCTTGTCCTAATTTTCCAACTGGCCCCTGGTTCCCCACCCTTTCTCCAAAGTTTCCTCCCAATTTCCCCCCTCCCTGAACAGCTGCTTTCGAAGTCATTGCTTTTTATCTATATCCATCCTACATTTGTTCAGTCTGTCATTCTGACTTCTTCCACACCTGAAGAAGGGCCCCATTAGGGCCCGAATGTTTGCATACTCTCCCCAACAGTAGATGGTCCCATAAAAGAGATTGTCTGAACTATTCTGAGCTTCCTTGGGCAGGTTTGATGCTAAATGCCTTCTGCTTCCCCCCGCCCAACCCATCAGTCCTGGACTGGAAGCCAAGAATGAGCTAATGGCCTATTTATATTTAAGGGCTTACAGTTCTCATTTTGCTTAATGGGGAAAAGTCAACATGGATTTAGCAAAGGGAAGTCATGCCTCGCTAATCTATTGGAGTTTTATTATTCTGTGATGTGGGCCCTTCACATTAGCAGAGTGAGACCAAATTCACTTTTTTTGTTGTTGCAAATCTTTGTTTGCGAAGCTAACTTCGTTCGCCATGAAAGTATGTCAATTGGATTTCCTGCCATTGATTTCAGTGCTGTAGAATGATGCTGCCTTCATCAGTGAAATGGTCTAGAATTGACAACATCCACTCTGCTTTCCTGCTCGACTTCTACTGAGAGGTTATTTATTTATTATACAATTTTATACCCCGCTTGGGGCAGCTTACAATTAAGCTGCTCCTGTCTTCGTTAGATTGTGAGCTCTTGAGCAGGGACCGTGTCTATCTTGTTCTCTGTAAAGCGCCAGGTACATCGTTGGCACTGTATAAATGCTTATAATAATAATAATAATTAATAATTCATAACCTTCCTGTGACATGTTAAACCAACCTTGATTTTTTTCTCAAACAGAGCCATGTCTTGAAACTAACATTGCTTGCATACTTGTGTCCAGATAAACGGAAGAAGCAAACTATTTTGTATTAGGCCTCCCTAGAGTAATGGCTCTCCCTACACTTTGTCTGCATGTAACTATAACTCCAGCAAGCAACAAAGACATGTAACCACTATTAAATACCAGTAGGGATCATGACCCCCACTTGGGATCCTAACTGGGGTCACCACCCTTCGCCCAGCTTTCACTTGATGGGGCCGGGCAAATGCCACACCCCTTTTTAGCATAACCCCACTTCTATGGAGCATCATGACACTCAATAGGGGCAAAGCTACATTGGAAAAGTCCCTATGACCCCACCCCCTTTCTGGGCAAAATGGTGGAAACTATTATTAAAAACAGAATGATGGGTCATATTGATAAACATGGCTTAATTGGGAAGAGTCGACATGGATTTAGTGAAGGGAAGTCATGCTTCACTAATCTATTGGAATTTTTTGAGGGTGTGAACAAGCATGTGGATAAAGGGGAGCCAGTTAATAGAGTGTATCTGGATTTTCAGAAAGCATTTAATAAGATCCCTCATGAGAGAATCTTGAGGAAATTAAAAAGTCATGGGATAGGCGGTAGCGTCCTATTATAGACTGGTAATTGGTTAAAGGATAGGCAACAATGAGTAGGACTAAATGGTCAGTTTTCACAATGGAGGGAGGGAGCCCAGGGATCTCTACTGGGATGGGACCGGTGTTGTTTAATATCTTCATCAATGATTTGGAAAGGGGAGTAAGGAGATCAAATTTGCAGATGAAACCAAGTTATTCAAGGTAGTTAAAACATGAGCGGATTGTGAAGAATTGCAAGGGGATCTTGTCAGACTGGGTGACCAGGCATTTAAATGGCAGATGAAATGTTGTTAGATGAGGCGGGAGGGGAGTCCGCGGTCATTGCGTGGGACAGGTGCGTGGGGTGTGTGCGCCCTTCACACGAGCGACCCCATGCACATCTGCCCTGCCCCCCCCCCCCGGTCCTGCACAGGGTAATCTGGCCTTTTTGCTGACGGTCCTGTGCGTGGCGGGGGGAGGGCAGAGATGTATGAGGAAAGGGTGGGCGTAGGAGCAAGCACCGCCCCCCCCCATGAAATTTAGATGAGATGGACCCCACGCAGGGACAGACGGTCCTTGTGTGGGGCCGTCTCGTTCAAAAACACCCTGAATGCGGACAAGTGCAAAGTGATGCACGTAGGGAAAAACATTCCAAACTTTACGGTGGACTCTAAATGAGGAGTTACCACTCGGGGAAAGGACCTGGGAGTCGTCATGGACAATACGCTGAAATCCTCCGCTCGGTGCGCGGCAGCCGTCAAAAAAAGCAAACCGAATGTTAGGAATTATTTGTAAAGGAATAGAGACTAAAACTGCAAATACCATAATACCACTATATAAATCCATGGGGCGACCGCAGCTTGAATATTGTGCGCAGTTCCAGTTGCCTAATCTCAAAAAAGATACAGTAGAAACAGAAAAGGTACAGAGAAGGGCAACAAAAATGATAAGGGATATGGAGAGAGGTTGGGGCTCTTCAGCTTGGAGAAGAGACAACGGAGGGGACAGGATAGAAGTGGGGTGGAACGAGTCAATAGGGATCGGTTAGTTATCCTCTCAAATAGTACTAGAACTAGGGGTCACTCCATGAAGCTAAGAGGTAGCAGATTTAAAACAAGGACAAGTTATTTTTTTCACTCCATGCACAATTAAGCTGTGTAATTTTTGCCAGAAGATGTGGTCCAGGCCAGTCGTGTAACTGGGTTTAAGAACGGATTGGGCAGGGTTCTGGAGGATCGGTCCATTAGTAGCTATTAGCTGGGTAGGTTTTGGAGAATGTTGGGCTGGGAGCAAACAACGGGGAATGGATTGCCCATTGTGACCTGTTGGGGACTTCCTCCAAGTGACCGACATTGACCACTGTCAGAGACAGGATACTGGGCTCGATGGCCCATTGGTCTGACCCAGTCTGGCACCACTTATGACATAGCCACCCCCAGAATTTCCAATTTCTTCAGGTTACCGGGAGTGCCCTGGGCTGACCTGGAATAATCTGGCTGTCCCCAGGAATCTGGAGTCTCCCCGTTTTGGCAGCCTCCTCCTAACCTGCACTGTGGGAAGAGACTCTGGCCTAGGGACAAACAGCCAGGAAAATCTGTTGTCTTTTTGCTAGAACAAAGCACCGGGATTCCTGGATTCCCTACCCAGGTCGACAACAGTCTCTCTCCGCATTAGCTTGGGGAGTTTACCGCACTATTTGGGGGGGATTTTTCCCAAGGTGTCCAGCACTTGCCGCTCCGATTGATTTACGTTGGCTCTCTGGGGGCGAGTTTAAAAACCAAGCTTTGGGGGATTGCAGGTTGGGGCATCCAAAGTGTGCGGACGCTTTTGAAAAATGCGGGCCTTGCTCTCCCTCTCTGGCTCGGTTTCCTGCTCTGTGCTTACCTGCTGCACGCAGGATGCGGAAGCTGTTTGGAAAAGCATGTTGAGGCTGGCTGTACGTTTATTATTAACAAGGCATAATCTAATACTGGAGTTACTGGATCTAAAAATACACAGAGGCTGCTCTGCTACCGCTGATAGTGACGGCATCGTGACACGGTGAAAACCTATCTGCCTGGGACGCCTGGCCACTCGAGCTATCTCTTCTTAGTGTCCACAAACACAAGACGATTCACATCCTCAATTCATCCCACAACTGTGGGGGGGCATAGCTCAAGTGGTAGGAGCGTGTGCTTTGCATGTATACGGTCCCAGGCTCAATCCCCGGCATCTCCACCTCTGGATCTCTGGTAACCCACCTGGGGGAGGCCTCCGCTGGGGGCCTGGATGGGTCCCAGGTAGCACGTTGGGATGGCCTCTGCCGGAGACCCTGGAAGAGTCAGATCTGGACCCAGATTTGAAACCCTTGCTGCCATGTCAGGTTGTGACAATACTGGGCTAAGATGCACCATTGGTCTGACTCAGTTAGGCAGTTTATTTGGTAGGTAGGTAGTACTCTGCAACCAGAAAAGAAAAAAAAGATGGTTCCACCTTGCAAAGAGGCTATTAACGTCAACTAATTTCCCCCCTTGCTGATCACCTATCCTTTGTCACGTCCTGCAACTTATTTGCTGTTTTAAAGCACAGGCAGGGCTTTGAAGGGAAATGTGATCCGTTAATCGTAGAAACGTTCCTCTCCGTTTGCCTTAGGGAGGTAGCATTTACCTGCAGTGCCTTTCTGGACACTAGGAAATTGGAATGCCGCTAGCCTGGAAAATGCACCAAAGCAAGTGGCGTAAAGCGCTGATGTCGAGAGAAATTGGACGATTGTAACGTGCTCTACGTGGGGCTACCCAGGACGGTCCGGAGACTGTCGTTAGTGCAGAATGCGACGGCCCGTCTCCTTACGGGGGCCGGTGCTCCGGGCTCTGCACCGGCTGCCTATAGTCTTCCGGGCTGGATCCACGGTGTTGGTGCTGACCTATAAAGCTCTACATGGCCTTGGTCCGGCTTATCCGTGGGATCGCCTCGCTCTCCGGTCTCTGGAGAGACCCCTGCAGGTGGCCGGGAGAGCCCTCCGCGAGGTCCCTCGTGTGGCCCGGGGGCCACTGTGGTAGCCGCCCCTCGGCTGTGGAATTCCCGGATCTCCCCTCCTTCCGGCATAGGACTAAGACCTGGCTATTCCGCCGGGCGTTGGCGGGGGAGATGGGGGGGGTTTAGGGTGGGGGGTTGTGGGTTAGGGAGGAGGGGAGGAAGAGTTATTGTTTTTCCCTTCTCTTTTATTGTGTGTTAGCTGGTTTATTGTTTTTATACGTAAGCCGCCCCGCGCTGCCTGGAGCGGGAGGGGCAGGGTTACAAAAGTTGATAAATAAATCAACAAACAACACAACCGGCATGAGGCGGGTGTGGGCTGGAGTCTCCGGCAATCCGTACCAAACCACGGTCCGGGGCCTTGCTGGGGAGGGAGTCATTTGAGATGTTCTGCTTAATCCTCCCCCTTCAGCCCCGTCCTCGGAACAGATTTGGGTGGTGCTTGTACTTAGTATTTGAGGAAATATTACCTCAAATTTATCCTAGGGGCACGGGGGATACCTGGCCTGCAATCCACACACCCCTTACTCCAGAGTAACCCTATTGGAGCTCACAGGGCTTCAGTGGATTGCTCAAGAGTAAGTGTGTGGGTGGCGTTCAAAGGTGAATTTACACACACACACGCCCAAACCAATGGGATTTGTTTTTTAAAAAAAAAAACCAAAACAAAGGCGGCAGATCAAGGGAAAGTTGTTTCCAAATCAGAAGCCCTCCCAACTATGTTACACTGAAATACCGCAGGCCTGAAAACCATATGGTGAAGGAAACCAAGCAGTGCCTTGGGGCCTTAGGGGAAGGGCAGAGTATCCATTTAATAAAATAATCCTTGTCGGCCCTGAGCAGAATGCACAGACCAACTGGCAGGAGGGTCCAGTGGTTAGCGTCTGACTTGGGAGTCAATTCCTGCTCTGCCACCGGCTTCCTTTTCATCCTTGGGCAAGTCACTTAGTCTCTCGGTGCATCAAACCATGACAGTGGCCTGTGGGCCCTGCCCACTCGTCTGTTCCTGCGCTGCCAGATGTTGGCCTGGGACTGCTCAGGTGTTGACTGGAGCGAGTAGGTGGCCGACCCGAGGTGCATCCTCATGACAATCGCTGTGGTGTATCCCAGGCCAAGGATCACCCCCACAGGCCACACCAGACCAGCATGGGCCTGTACGTCTCTCCAACCCAAGGAGTGGCAGTTGCCGTTTCCCAGCGCGGGCCGGGAAGGCACCACTCCCCATCTATAAAACTGGCACATTCATTATTATTATTACTATTATTAATATAGCACCAGCAATGTGCCTGGCCCTGTACAATCGATAGTTATGGATAGGTCCCTGCCCCCAAGGGGCTTACAATCTAAGCGACAAGGGAGGGGGAGACAGAGGAGAGGTGTACGCTGGGAGAGCCAAGGATACATTCATGAGGTTGAGAAGTTGCGTAGGAGGGGAGGGTAAATATACAAATGAGCGTGAGGCGCTCTAATAGGAGCCAGAGAAGTACATAGAGAAGCTCATGAGCACATGATCTCAATAACACAAATAAAGGCAAGGCCAATTGCAAGCTGGAGAAATGCCCAGTTTCTCCAGCAGCACAATCTGACCGTGTCTAATAACCTATTTATGAGCAAAATCCTGAGCTGCAGTCGAACTGACCCTTCCCCAGAGGTGCTCGCCTGTCTCCCAAACCGCCCCCCGCAGGGCCCGGAAGCAGAGGAAGTGTTAATCCTTTGTTTACCAGTTGTGAGAGAGAGAGAGAGCCCTTCATGCTGTCACGATGACTGGCCTGTAAAACTTGCTTGGCTGTTTATTGCAGGCGACGGTGTTTACAGTTGGAGTAAGTTGGCGGGGCGCCCTCACGCTATGTTCCTGGGCAGTAGACTAACCACTTTGCTTCCCCAGGGCCCCGCCTCTCCCTCCAGTGTCCCCACCCTCCACAATGCTAGGATCTCACCTGGGTGTCATTGCACAGGGGAAAAGACCTTGGATCACTGACGTCATTGGCTCGCAGTCAAAGAGGCTAACCGCGTTAGGGATCATTGAGAAAGGGATAGGTAACAAAATGGAAGACAGCCTAACGCCG
This sequence comes from Sphenodon punctatus, assembly GCA_003113815.1. Lineage (NCBI taxonomy): Eukaryota > Metazoa > Chordata > Lepidosauria > Sphenodontia > Sphenodontidae > Sphenodon > Sphenodon punctatus. Next base: position 7,207,778 of record QEPC01002388.1, read on the forward strand.
CTGTATAAATCTGTAGCGCGACCGCACCTGGAATCCGGTGTCCAGTTCTGGCTGCCCCATCTCCAAAAAGACGTCGCCAAACTGGAGAAGGGGCAAGAAAAAGGATTCAAGGCTTAGAGCGGCGTCTGTACGAGGAAAGGCTCGGTCGGTTGGGGCTCTTCAGCTTGGAGGAGAGACGCCTGAGATGGGGTGGGATAGAAGTTTACAAGATCATGAAAGGTGCAGGGGACGGGTCAGTAGGGAGAGGCCATTTACCTTTGCTAAAAAACCAGCGAACCAGGGGTCACTCCATGAAGTTAACAGGGAGCAGATTTAAAACAAATAAAAGGAAGTGTTTCTTCACCCAACGTACAAATAAGCTCTTGGGCAGGGACCGTGTCTAGCTTATTTTCTGTAAAGCACCAGGTACATCGCTGGTGCTATATAAATGCTTATAATAATAATAATAATTAATAAAATAGTGGAATTTGTTGCTGGAGGACGCTGTCCAGGCTAGTAGGGTAACAGGCTTCAAAAAGGGACTGGATGAATTTTTGAAAGCCAGTTCTATTAAGAGCGACTAGTTGGGTCGGTCAGGGACACAAGACGAGAGCTGAACCGAGATCTCGGTATTATTGAGATTCTCGTCGAGAACTGGGCTTTCAGCGAGATTTTCCCGATCGAGAACGAGTTGACAATTAGCCTTTCTTGACACCATCCTCGAGGCAGTTTCAAACAGCGCTGGGCACGCGCAGAGCGGCCGTTGTGGCTGTGCTGCGCATGCGCGGGCCGTTTCTAAAATGGCGCTGGCGGCGTCCTTTGGAAAAGGGCAGCCATTCTGCGCCTGCGCAGCGACCATTTTCCACAGGCGTGAACCGGCTGCCCTTTTCCAAAATGGCAGTGATGCTGCCGGTGCCATCTTGGAAGAGGACCACACGTGCGTAGAACTGCCCTGATGACCGTCTTCCACATGCGTCGTTCGTTGGTTGTTTTTTGATTTTTTTTAAATGAGATTCTTGGCGAGATCTCACACTTGTTAGTGAGATCTTCCCGTGATCTCACTATGGGTTCTCAGTTCTCGTGAGAATAAAATGTATTCTCATTTCCGCCCAGACCCTTGACTGTTGGAAGCTGGGGGGAGAATGGCAGGAAATGGATCACGCCATTGTAACCTGCTACGTACTTGCAATTGAGGCTGACTGCTGTCAGAGACAGGATACTGGGCTGGACGGACCATTGATCTGACCCAGTAAATGGCCCTGACTAAGTTTCTCCCTTGCATTTCTGCCTGTCTTTTTGTTTTCAACCTTTCCTTAGCTCTGCCCTGACTGAGATCTGGCTTCCTCTTCTTCCCCGCCTTTTGGAGCGAGGACTTCTGTCTTCAGGCTTGATTGACTTGTTCCCCAGAAGCACCAGATACCCAAAACTCCATCGGAAGAAGCCAATGGGGCCACCACTCTCTCTTTATCTCCGCCACCCGCTCCCGACTTCACACGTCCTCCCGGATCTGGGCGAGCCGGATAGTCGAAGGTTCATTTGGTGCCTTCCTTTCTCCTGCAGTCAGTCGAGCCGCGCTTGTCAGATCTTTGTGTGGCCTGGTTCCCAAAGCGCAATCTCTGGATTTGGCAGAACTCCGCTCCCCTCTCCGGCATTTATTATTATTATTATTATTATTAACAAACATTTATATAGCGCCAGCAGTGTACCTGGCACTTTACAAAGTAATAAAATAGACACGGTCCCTGCCCCTAGGGCTTACAATCTGAGAGACAGGAGCTGGGGGAGAGACTTAGGAAGGGGAACAGAGGGAGAGACAAGGGGTCTAACATTCATGAAGATGCGAGGTCTCAAGTGCACGTACTTGGCTTGGCATCACATGTTGAAGTCTGGTTTCTGGGATAAGTCAGGCTGGGCGATTCCTTTCATTTATTTATTTAAAGATTGTGGTTTCGTTTTGGGTTTGTTTGTTTTTTGTCGTTCCCCCCCCCCAAGCCAAATGGGATCTAAAATGTGTCTAACTCAACACATGCAAATTATATGTGGCATTGTCCCTCTTCTTGACTGTTGATTTTTATTTTCCTCCTTTCAGAACCCCGGGGTTGAGCGCTCAGCGCTGTGGATGTTAGAGACAATTCCTCAGGTAACGCACAACTGTCTGTATGGGCCTCTTCTTACTCCTCTCACTCCCTGCTTCCAAACCACTGCTCCATCCTCAGCCAACACCTCTGGTTCCCCATTCATTTCAAAGTCCAGCTCAAAACGGTCCCAGAGAACTCACTACAATAGCGTCCTCCCCGCACCCATAACAATTATTATTATTTATGTCTATAGTGCCAGCAACGTACCTGGTGCTGTACAGTCTTGATTAGGGACAGGTCCTTGCCCCAAGGTGCTTACAGTCTGAGGAAAGAGGGGAAAATAGGGGGAGACAGAGGACATCAATGCAGGTGCAGATGCTTAGTGACAGGGGGGAAAGGATGCTGAGCAAAAGGACAACATCAGCGAGCAGTGGGGCGTGGGTGGGTAGGCTGAGGAGCTGGGGAAAGCCAGATGGAAGGGGTAGGTTTTCAGGAGGGATTTGAACGTTGGATGGGAGGGAGCAGATTGAATGTGCTCAGGAAGGGAGTTCCACGGTTGGGGGGGCAGCAAGGGAGAAGGGGTGAAGATATTTCTGGGCATGGGGGGTGGGGGTTGCTGGCACGTGGGACGGTGGTGGAGGAGGAGTGAAGCCCATGGGTGAGGCTATAGCGGGGAAACCAGTGCAGAAAGATAATGGGGAGCAAAGCCATGAAGAGCCTTGAAGGCGAAGCCAAAGAGCTTGTGCTGGCTGCGTCCTGGTAGAGGGAGCTGACAGAGAGGCGAGGTTGGAGGGGCTGAATGGGATCAAAATGAGGAGCAAGGTGGATGCCTTTGGCACAGAGCGTTGAACTGAAATTGCCGGCCCTTTAAGCACACCCTTGGGGAGGAGGCTGCAGGGCAGTTGGGGAGATTTGCCGCATGGCGGAGAGCAACACCGTCAGCCGGAAAGTCCGAGGGAAGCCATTACAGCGGGCATCTCTGCAGATCTTGGGGAAGCCCCTGAATTTGGGGGGTGGGGGTTTGAGCGCTTGGCTAGGGACTGTCGCCCAGGTTGGAGGAGCTGGAGTCATTGGGACAGACTAACCATCCCTCTAGCTGCTGTGGGTGGGACTGGCCTTTACCTGTAACTCCCCTCGGTGCTTGTCAATACAAGATGGCTGCCACAGAGCCATTTGCCCCCCCTTCCCCTCCATAGCAACTGGCTTTCAACGTTTGTGGTGCCTCCTCCTTGCCCTGCCTCCCATCATCATCAGAGCTGGACCCCCTCTGCCTTAGACTTTCCAGGCTGACAGCCCAGCCTTGTGACAATGTCTGGGCCTTCATGAGGCGGTGGTTGTGTGTGGCCATGAGAGTAATTTGGGGGGAAGAGATGCAGCCCCTGGAAATTTCCTCCCCCTGCAAATCTAGCAGTGCGAGGGCGGAGCTTAAAAGTTTCAGCGTCCCCTGCAAATTTTCACCCAACGTTCCTCCCGTGGGTGTGGCGGCCAGCAGCCTTGCTGCTGTCCCAGCTCCAGGAGCAAAGCCCTCTGGCTGCTTCAGTGAAAGAAAGCTGTGGGGCTTGGTACTGGGGTAGAGGTGGCCAGGCCTGGGGACCTCGCTGCGTCTCCACGCAACGTCTGTGTAGACGGTCTCCTAGAATGGGCAGGGCTTGGCAATCCTCGCACACAGTCCCCGACCAATCTCTCTCCTTCTCTCCAGCCCCGTGCACCATGAAGCTGAATGAGCGGAGCCTGGCGTTCTACGCCACCTGCGACTCCCCCGCGGACAACGCCGGCTTCCTCTACAAGAAGGGGGAACGCAACACGGCCTACCACAAGCGTTGGTTTGTCCTCAAGGGCAACATGCTCTTCTACTTCGAGGACCGGGAGAGCCGGGAGCCCGTGGGGGTCATCATCCTGGAGGGTTGCACGGTGGAGCTGTGTGAATCCACCGAGGAGTTCGCCTTTGCCATCCGGTTTGACTGTGCCAAGTCCCGCACCTACATCTTGGCGGCGGATAGCCAGGCTTCCATGGAGGCCTGGGTCAAGTCTCTATCCCGGGCCAGCTTTGACTACATGCGTCTGGTGGTGAAGGAGCTGGAGAAGCAGTTGGAGGAGATGCAGCGGGGCTGGTGTGGCCACCGCAGGGTCCAGAGGAGGTCGCCGGTTTACTGGAAAAACAGACCGGCTCTCAATTCAGAACCAGTGGCCCCAGCTCTGGAACTGTTGCCTCAGGAGAAGCCCACAGCGCCACCTTGTGGTCCACTAAAGGAGAACGGCTGCGCGGTGTGGAATAACGCCCCGCCGCCCGCAGACATCCTGCCGAGCGGACACGGCCAGGCTGAATTGGGGATGGGGACGGCGTCGGCAGGCAGCGGCTACGAGGGCAGCCTCAAGCCGCCCCCTTTGCCGCCTCGAAGACGGACGTCCTCCGGCAATGGCTGCGTCACGGGGGCCCGTGGGGCTGAGGGCCCTGTCCGCGTGGGCAGTGCCGGTTTCTCCACGCTCCACGAGCTGTACGGCAGAGAGGTTGCCGAGCTGCGGAGAGAGTGGTTGGCGGGACAGAGCGACCCCAAACTGTGACTAAGACTGACTGGCCTGGATGCCGCCAGGCCTGAGACACTGGGAAACTCCAGATCCTGGAAACCTTGCCTGCCTCTTGTCACATGCCTGTCAGCCACCCCCCAGGAGAGGGGAAGCACCGGGTAACGCCGCCTCGGTCTTTCCACTGCTGTCAGCAGGCTCGGCCTGGGAGAGTGGCCAATCCTTCCCATCAGCCGGCCTGCCTTGGCATTTCCTGACACACCCTTCCATTGCTGGCAGTGGCCTCTGGGAAGAAAACATCGGGCAGTTGTTGAGCTCATTAGATGCCCCAGGGGTTTGGGTACGAAACTCGTCATGTAACACTAGAGAAATCCTTTTACTGCATTAACTCCAGGTTTGGAGTCTTCCCGGTCTGATGGCTGATCCAGCTTCTCAGCTGATGAAGGAAAAGCTTCCCGGTTCTGGAAGTGTTTCCTGTGGGCTCGTACAGTTCTCTCTCTGCCCAGGCATGGAATAATGGGGATTTGACTCCTATAGCTTTAAAAATACCACGGTTCCTCGGCCTAGCAGGGCTTTCACCATACTGGTCCATGACTAGAGACCACTCCTTCTTAGACCATTTCCACACATCACCAGGGAGGCAGGGAAACGTCTGTGAATGGAGTCGCGGCTCTGTTCTGTGTGCGCGTTCTCGTGGGATAAAACGACTCGCGCATTCCCACATGCATGAATTCCCGTGAGGATAGAGCCACGATTACCCTCTGGGACGTTTCCCTGCCTCCCAGGTAGCATGGGAAAGTGGGCCGTCGCCCCAGCGCCACTCAAAGCGAAAGCGACAATATAGGTCTGCGGTGGATATTAATTCGGGGCTGGAGTTAACATTCTCAGCTATAGGGTCGCGTGCAAACAGGGCCGCGTTAGCTTCCCGCATCAACATTAGCAAACGTTTACCTCTTTGTCGTTGTTTTTTTTAAATTGTTTGAGTAATCCCCTCTATGTATTGTTTTAATATTTTGTTTTAAATATTCTGTGAGCCACTCGGAGCTGCTGGAGGGAGTGGGGTACAAATCATTGAATAAATGTAAATAAATAAAATCGGCCGAGCAGACTGGAAACCTTTGTTCTGCACGCAAGGGTTGCTTTCCCTTCGGGAAATTATAGCAGGTGACGTAGCTGTGGGAGAGGGTGCTGTACTGCAAGACTTTTTTTGTGTGTGTGTGTAAAAGCTCTTCGGCAGTTGCTCTCCTTATCAGTGATGTGAGTTTTCTGTAAAATTTTGAATTGGAAAATTTCCCAATGCAAACTTTCTGATTTCCCCCGCCCCCCAGTGCCTTAAATCCGTTGGGATTTGATTTAGCATGTTTATTGGACTTGTACTTGGTAAACAAAACTCAAAAAGCACATTCCGTTAATTTGATGTGTTGGCTAAACCTCTCCGAAGTTTTTGCAAAAGCCCAAAGTAGTTGAACGGAAATACTGAATTAGGCCCCAAAAAATTCAATCAAGTGCACTTAATAATGCATTTTTAGAACCAGAAAATTTTCTGGAAAAATATAGCGGAAATTCCCCGCCCCTCATTATTGTCAGCCGGCTGAAGTGATGCTAATAATTTCTAGGGTTGTTATCTTTCTCATATTACAATAGCCAGGGCAGGAGTGGGGGCCCAGGGGCCAAATGGCTTATTTTTATGTGGTCTCTTTCCAGTTCCTGGAGCTGGCCCTTGGCTCTAGTTCCTACCCCCAAGCACTGGAAAAAATGAGCTCCGGGAAAGGGAGCAGAGAGGAGGGCAGGCACATAAGGATAAGGGACCGCTCTGTCATCTGGACCCTCCCACTTCGATGCGGCCCTCAGGGCGTGTACTCATTTTCAAAGTAGCCCCTGGAAAGGAAGTGGTTCCCCACCCCTGAGGTTGGGGGGTGGGGTGGGGATTGTCACCTGATGAAATTAACAAGCGGAAAGTATTAAAAATCAACTAAAGGAAGCACTTTCCCACATAGCACCTGATTGACCTGGGGAACTCATTGCCTTGTGATGGCGTGAAGGGCAATAGTATACCTGGGCTGAGAAAAAGGATTAGGCAGAGTCAAAAAGGGTGGGTTCATCAGTGGTTACAAGCTGGGCTAGACAGGGGATGCAACTCGGGTTGTCCCCAAGTTATTGCCCTGGGTGAACGATGGGAGATGTTTCTCTCCTGTTCTACTGGCTGCAGGCAGGCTGGTTGCTGGCCTAGCTGGACTGTCGGTCTGACCAGCGTGGCCTCGCTTTGTGTTTGCTTGGTGGCAGCACATTGATATCACCAAGCGACACAAACATTCAGTACGTTGCACTGCTCTGAGCTTTGCTTTTGGCAAAAGCCTCCCCGAGGAGCAGAGAATGGATAGAAGGCAGGGAGCCATTTTCACCGGCACCGATGGAGAAATTGCCGTGTATTGGGGTCCCTGATAATAGCATCGCATAGCGTTTAATTGATACCCCGCGCTCTCTCGGAGACCCGTCTCGAGGCGGCTTAGATACCAGCAAATACATTTCCTGGGTTATTTCCCACGCAGGGAACCCAGTACAACAAAACAGCAATAATACATAATAAATCACTGTACATAACCGAGAACAACCCTTACTGAGAATCTCCTCCTACCAACTCTTTAACAATCCAACAGCTGGCCTCACAAGCTAATCCTTCTATCCCTTGCTGCCACCAAGGGATATTTCATCTAACTCTACCCCTCTCTCACTGGGGAGAGTCGGCTGCCCCCTCCTCTCCGGCAGTATTTAACATTACACCCCCCCCCCCCCCAAACAACAGGGCATGTAGAGGGTTTCCATCTTTTTCCAAGTGGGCCAGCCAATGAATTAGAGACAGAATTTGCCCACTGAGGGTAATTTCAGACGTGATGGGCCATTTGGCCCGCCACGCTGAATCCTGGCCCGGGATCTCTCTCAGCTCCCGGTCCGTGATGAAGCCGGCTGTCCGTTAGATGTGCCGGCTCCATCATGCTGGGGAATCTCGGCAGGGGCGGGGCTGCACGGCGCGGCTGCACAGCCCCGCCCCCCGCGCTCCAATGCGGCTGCTGCGCCCGATCCTGTACCGTGGTCGGGGCCACGATCCGTGATGGGCCAAGGTAACAGACGTTACTTTTTGCCCATCCCGGATCGTGGCCAGTCTAACCACGGTTCTGTGGTTAGCTTTGATCCCCGCCGGAATTCACTGAACCTCTGGCGGGGATCAAACCGACATTACCGCGGTCGCTGCCGTCACACGGAACCCACCGGGATTCATTGTGGCGAGCAGCGATTTCGTAACGTCTGAAATTACCCCGAGCGGCTTGTCAGCTGTGGCTGCTGCTGCCTGGGGTGGGGGGCGTGGTTCTAATTAACTTTAATTTGGTTCCTGGATTTGCCTGTTGAGAATCGTCAGCCCTCCAATAATTACCTGGAGGAACCGGCTGCGGCAGCCCTTTGTTTTAGCCCTTTGGAGACTTGCACACTCCGCCAAGGTTTCACGTGCGCATGATGCTGATCTCCACCAAGCCACGTTGCCCTTTGCCGTGCTCTGGGGTGTGCAAGAGCAGCTGGGTAGGATAGTCTAACCCACACCAGGCAAGCGTTACTCTTTTTCTCATTGTAGGACATTCTAGGATCTAGCACATCCACGTCTCTCTTCGCTGGCAACCGCCACAAACCCAATCTGTTAGCGCTCAGCCTCCAGGTCAAATCTGGCCCAGGGCTGGTTTTTTATTTGCCCCCCCCCCCCCCTTTCTGAATCTGGCTTGTTCATTCAGTGCCTATTCTCAAGCACTGAAAGAGCGATTGCAGGGGAAGGGAGTGGAGAGAGCAGGGCCTGCCCTCAAGGATAGAAGATGAATCCCACGATTTGGACCCTCCTCTTTCTTGCCTATTCGGAGCAAGTCTCTTGAGGGCTTCCTAGCCCCCAACCGGCCTGCAGAGCGTCTGCTAATTCTCCATGCCAGCTGGAGTTCTCCACCCTTGCCTTAGCCTTATGGTAAAATTGGGAGCAGGGCCTAACCAGATTATCACAAAAGGGTTTGGTTCCTCCCCCGGCTCTTGCATTTACATTTTCAAGCTTTTCTCCGCTGCGGTGAAGGTTGGAAGAACGCCCCCCCCTGCCCCCTCGAAAGGATGTATCCTTCAGGTTTTATCGCGAGATCGATGCTGCTTGGGTTTAAGAAGCCTAACGTTGTAGGATTCGGGATCAGATCCTGCCGCTTACAAGCAGCTTGGCAGACGGATCCCCACACGCTGGGGGAGCGGAAAGGCAGAGGCTGCCATTTTGGCTCATGTCGGCACGAGCAGAAGATGGTGCTAAGTAGGGACTTGAAAGATTTCCCCACCCAACGCGTTGACCCTTCTCACAGGAGACGTTCCCCACCCCCTGGCCTGTGTGGGTGAACGTTGGTGTGACTTCTGGTGCGGGTGGGCATCCACGCTCCCCCCACCTCCCCCGATCCCCCATGCATGGAGGCATTGGAGAAATCGGAGGAAATGGGTGAAGGTGGGCGGGGGTCCGTGTAATGGGTTGCCCATGTGCTGCACACCCACCGCAGCCTCCACCCATTCCCCCCTGTACCGCCGGCCCATTTGAAAAACGTGGGGTTCCCCACACTGCCTGAATTATGGGGCGGGGGAGGCCTCCTACCTTTTATGATGACCCCTTTAGCTACTGGCTTTAGAAGGCTATAGCGGGGCATGATTTCTTTGAGGGCCTCAAACATTTTCCTTATAATTTGAGCGCTGGTTCTCCATTTGAAATCTGGATAAGCTATTGAGAGGGGTAGGAATGTTGGGTTCTTCTCCCAAGTGCCCGAGATTGGCATCTGTCAGAGACAGGATGCTGGGCTTGATGGACCATCGGTCTGACCTAGTAGGACACTACTTGTGTTCAGCTGCGCTCCTGAGAATGCACAAATCTGAGGGCTTCCACTGTACACGCGGCCAGCATGGTTTAAGGCAGGAGTTGGGAACACCGGGCCCAGAAGTCAAATGCAGCCCATGGCTAGTTTTTATTTGGCTCCTTTCCAGATCCTGGCCTCCTGGATCCAGTTCCTCTCCCCAAGCTCTGAGAGACTGAACTTGAGGTAAGGGAGCAGAGATGAGGGCTTGCAAGCAAGAATAGGGAACCGATCCATGGTCTGCACCCTCTTCCTGTGGACTCTGACTTCTGTATGGCCCTTGGAGCTTTGTATTAATTTTCAAAATGCCCCGAGGGAGGGATAATATTCCCCCATCCCCAGCCTAAGAGTTGGCTTTTCAAAAGCTGTCTTCGTTGGCCAAGCTCTCTCCCCCCCGGTTGTTACTGATGGAAATTTCCCCCTTGGCTTTAGTGAGAGCACACCTAACATGGGGCACAAAATAGCTTAATTTGAAGCTAATTGAAAAGTGGTGTTTTTTTTTTAAAAAAAAAACCCTCTCCTCCCCCTTTATCTCTCTCTCTCTCTCCCAGCAGCTGAGAAAGGGATGGGGAGAGATAAAAATGAACAAATTCACTTGGGATGAAAGTAAAACTAAATAAGATTGAATACGTACAGAGGTTCGAAAAAGTCTTGGGGTGGGGGGGCAGGAAAAGTCAACCAGCTCTAATGAGCCTGTTCCCTAGACTGTAGGGATGTGAACATCGGATTTGGATAGAACCAAATCTACCCGAAAATGGCTGATTCAGTTCTATCAGAAAATTCAGATCTTTTTCAGTTTTGGACGATTTGGATCTTTAACCTTGATTTTTTTGATTTGGATTTTCTGCATTTGCGGTTTGTTCCCATGGACTTCGATGGGGGGGGAAATGCCTCCAAAAATCCTAATGGAGATCCAAATATCCTAGAGAACCAAATCCAAAATTCCCCCTGGAGCCCCCACCGCTACTAGACTGGCTGGCGGGAAGCGTAGCTTCTTCATGGCAAATGGGTTTGGGTGCGTCTGGCTGGTTTATCTGGTTAGCTCCGTGAGAGGGGGACGGGAATGGTGCTGGTATTAAGACAGCTCTCCTCCTTTTCCAAGCCACCTTTTCAAATGGACGTTACTAAATTCTAATGGAAACGCAACAAGCTGAGCGTTCCGATCCACAGACCAGTCATTGCTTTTGGAAACTTATCCAGCTTGCCAAGAACTGAAAATCAGGGGTCTGATTCCATTGAACGCAACGAGGAACTGAAAGTTACTGAGGTTTCCTTTTTAAGTTTTTCTTGTTGCCGTGAAGTATTTTTGGTGTCATGCTTTTCCCCTAACACCTGGAATGGTGGCATTGTTGCAGAGATACCTGTGCTATTAGTGCTGAATCAGGATGGGATCCAGGGGATACTCCCGTATCTCGTACAGGTGCAAGGGCTGATCTAGTGGTATAATCTAACCACTCATTACAGGAACAAGATATACCCGCAGGAAAGGGTTTCTGCTGGTCCAGCTGCATCTGCCTGAGGCATTTTATACCGGTGCAGCAATGGGTATTTTCACACGGACGCGAGTCAAACCCCGGAGCAAGTCTGTGGGTGCAAGCCACTGCTACCCACATGGCGTCCTGCCAGTGGATTGCCTGCTGGTCTATGGTGTGTCATGGCAACCCCTGGCTGAGTGAGGGTCCTGCCTCTGGCCGGTGCCCCCAGGATGTCTTTGAGACTTGGAACTAGGCAAAAAATAGTTTTTTTAAAAATAGGGTTTTTTTAAAGTAAAACTTGGCATTTTCACAGACTTGAAAAACTTAAAAGCCCTTCCCAGTTTTTTTGGTGGGGGGAGTGTACACATATTGATCAATCTTCTTTCTGCTTTTATTTTCCAGTTTCGGGTAACTGATCAAGAACTGGAAACTTTGGAAATGAAAGCTCGGTCAACACAAAGAATTATATTTTGGTTCCCGTCCTCTCAAAAATGAATAATTTGTCCACTTGCTCTTCCAAGTAGGTAACAACCTCCCGATCATCGGTTCAAACGCTCTTGTTGTGCGATAGCGATAGAGGAATTCTCAGGATTGAGAACATATGTCCCATAGACTCACTGCTGAGACAGTGTGTTGATGTGTAATATATTGGGGGGGGGGGGGGATTTCTTACATTTGCAACCTCTTAAATGATTGTTTCAACTTCCAGATGTCTTTAACTTCCCTTTGTGCCACTGTTTCATAAAGGGTTCATGTAACTTTGCTTGACACCAAGTGTTTGTTGGAACAATATCTGCTCCGGGGATGGAAAACTGTTTCCATCCTAAGGCCCCCCTTGAAAATGTGTACAAGCTCTGACGTCCGTATAGCAGCCGTGAGCAGGGATGCTTTAAGGGGCGTGCTCAGGAAGAGGCTGTTCCAGATCCTGGATCTGACCCCTCTCCATGTGTGCATGTCCTTGGCTCTGCTTGTTTACCCTAAGCTTTGCTTCTTAGCGCTCATGGGCAGGAACTGGATCCAAGCGCCAGATCCAGGAACTGGAAAGGGGGTCACCTAAAAACTAACCACGGGCTGCATTTTACCCCCCGGCCTGAGGTTCCCCGCCCCTGATCTACTCCAATGTGGTGCTCATGAGAAATTCCAGCCTGTAAAGATGACCGAGGTCTGTTCTTGAGCTCGTCAGCTTGAACACTATTTTGGAGGGAGGGCGAGTGACTCGGAAGAAGGTGAGATGAATTTATCAGGAAGGGAAACGATGCCGATTCCCTGTAAGGATTGCCGTAGGAATCGAACTACAGCTGTGTCTGGCCTTGGGCTGGGCTCATCTCGACAGCAGTTAACAGTGGAGAAAATTAGTGATTTTTAAATAGGGCCAAAATTTGCCAGCAGGATACAGATTTTGAATTTACAAATGCACGCCCTTTCCTACGTGTTAACCTGACCCGTAGCTGAGCCCTCGGTGCTGGAGTGGCAAGGAATATATCTGACTAGCCCAGGTGTAGCCAACATTCCCAACCCTAAGAGCCATGTGCCAAAATCATGATATGGTCAAGGGCCACAAGACACACATGGAAAGCGGAGCCAGTGCTTTGCGATCTGGCTGATGAGATTCTGAGGAGCAGCTGTGGTTCAGTGGCTGAGACTTGGGGAGGGCGATGAAGGAAGGATCATTAAGGCAGCGTGGGACCCACCAGCCCAGGCTAGGAGCAGCTCTGGTGTTGCCCAAGAGCCGTAGGCAGCTCGGCCAGCCCTGGAAGAGCTCATGAATGAAATGCTTTGCAGCAGCTCTGCGGTGGACCCGGTGCCCCAATTCCTGCTTCGTTCTAATGATCTCCGCTGCCGTGGACTCTAAAGAGAGGATGGCGTTCCTCTAGAATTCCACACTTGGTGGATGAGGTTTCTTCATGCGACTCGACAGCTGTGTTTCAGTCTATCCTGTGTGCCGTGCAAATCTACAGTAAAACAGCAACAGAAGAACCACCAGAGCATTCTCCTCTACCAAAATCTCCTGCTTCCTTTATTAGCCTGGGCCCAGTCGCTGGGACCTGTAGGGCACAGCCCCATCCCCAAGCCAGCCAGTGAAGTAAAAGATTATTTTATCCCTTGAAATGCTCATCCTCTACTTGCCTTTAGATGGGGGGAAAGGGTTTGGAAGGAATGACTTTTCTTGTCTCGCCTGTCTATCTCCTCTTACTCAGTGGCATGCAAGGAAAACGTCATGGTTCTTCTGAACCAGAGAAGCCAATGGGATAGCAAATGCAAACTGCGAAAGCCTTAAAACTCTCCCCATGTCTTAATTTGCCTGTGAGCTGTATGGTATAAGGGGAAATCTTCATGGGGAAAAAATCCCTTGCTGCAGGGAGAACAGGAAGAGATTTGTCAAAGGCTGAGTACTACCCTTGGCAAGAGTCATCCCAATGCACGGTATGATTCATGTGCGGTGCCAAAGCTTTTATTCCGTTATGTCGAGCTCAGTTTTTGTGTAACTTTATATTTGTCTTGCATCCTGTTTTGAAAACACTAGGGTTTGATCTTCAAATCATTTGTCCCACTGAAGCCAGTGGGAGTACTCCGAAGTGTTTAGTGGATCGTAGCCTCAGACAATCAACCAGTGTCTCTTTTTCTATATTTTACCCCGGCCTTTTATTGAAACTTCTTTCTCTCCTGCATCTCATTTTTCCTTCTTCCTTAGTAGCCTTATTTGTGATAGTCGTCTGTTAACACCCAACTCTGTTGCTTGCATTCCTTAGGATACAACTTTAACTGGTTAATTTCTTACCTCCTGTTTTTTGAAAGAAATGTAATTAAAAGCTAACTCAATTAGAAGCTAATTGGGCATGGGTGTGTTCTCTCTTCTCCGGGACATATTGAATTCCTTACCAGAATAAAAGCAAGATTTGGGAGAGAATAATTTGACCCGTGCAATGGCTTTGAATGCTGGGTGTTGAGTGGGGAAAGGGAGAGACTCTGAATATGGTTGAAATGAAAATGTTAAGATGGATGTCTGGTGTTGGGGCAAATTTGGGGTAATTTGAAGTGGTCTCCGATTAGAGAGCAGCACAGGTAGTGTAAGTTCAGATGTTTTGGGTAAATATAAAGAAGTTTAGAAGAATAATGCGTTAGAAGAGTGCTAAGCCTAGGAGGGAAGGGAAAAGAAGGGTAGGAAGACCTAAAATTTGATGGATGTCATACAGAAAGATACGGCCCCTTGTTGGGTCTCTGAAGAACTGGGTCATGCCAAACAGGAGCAGAGAAGGAAGTGTCCAAACTGATAAGCTGACCCGATCTAGATGGACTCAAGGCTAGGAAACTAGAATAAAAATTGCTATTGAGATTCAACTCGTGTATTTACACTATTTGCATGGGGTTGTTAAAAATTAAGCAATTTGCAGCTTTTACTAAGGCCGCTTCCACCAGAGTGAATGGGAGTTTTTGCCCCTGACTTTGTTTGAGACAAGATTTAACCCATACCGGTTTCATGTACAAGGTCATGAGAAGATGGTGCCATGCATGGTAGAAAGGACAGGACACTGGTTTAAGTCCTGGCCAAGCTCCTCCTTGGAATGAAAAGGGCGGATTCTCTCTTGTGGGAGCTGGTTCATAATTCTTCGCTGACAGGAAATTTTGAAAGAAAAAATAATAATAATTCTGTTTAGAAAGTTCCATGACACTTCCCCCTCCCCTTCCAAGAAATCTCCCTGTCATTTTGGAAGTTTTACAGGATTGAAAAATTGTTCAAACATCATGTTGGAATTCTGATTTCAACATGGCTAAACCTCGCCTCCTGACAGTGTCCAGCCAGCATGGTTGAACGTCCATAGGTGTTTTAGCAGAGGCCATATGAATTCCATCCTCCCACCCCAAAATTAAAATAAAAATGTCTTCCATCGAGCTGCTCCGGCCTTTAGTTTCACGTTCCCTGCTTCCTGGAGGAGAGCGGAGGTTGCTTAGCAACAGCACAGACTGCCATTACTCTGGCATGAGGTGCCCTCGGGCCTGTTACCTGGGCCTGAAGGTGGCAACACGCTTAACGAAAAACATAGGATGGATTCATGCCCTTGCCCTTTCCAACGGTTATATACGCAGTTCTTATATCCTGGTTTTATGTTGCAAAGCGGGCCGAGCACCGCCTAATGGAGGGCTATAGAAATGAAATGATTATGCTACATTTCCAGTTCATCTATGTGGGAACAACCATCACTTAGCTGTTGTGTGCGCCAATGGCTACCTGACAGGAAAGGGGCTTACTTTGAGCCCAGTAGGCCCATAGGTCTTGGCAGCCAAGTTGGCTGCTGAAGTGGGGCCCTAGGAGTGTGGGGGGAGGTGGGAGCGGCAGTGGTGGTGCCGGCTTCTGGGAGTGACAGTGGTGGTGCCGGGGTCCGGGAGTGACAGTGGTGGTGCCGGGGTCCGGGAGTGACAGTGGTGGTGCCGGCTTCTGGGAGTGACAGTGGTGGTGCCGGCTTCCGGGAGCGGCACTACTGCTGTCGCCACCTTCCAGGAGGGCCTGCCAGAGCCACCAACTCTCTTGCCAGGAACCTGCTGCTGCTGTTCCTTGCCACTCCCGAGCGCCAGGTGAGCTCAGTCTGCACCTCAGCTGCTCTGCCTGTAGCCACAGTTTCCAGATGTAACAGCAGCCATGTGGGAGGGCCAGCCATGGTTATGCACTAGAATTCTTTTCAGATGCACAAACTGTGTAAAAGAGGCGCACAATCCATGTTTGCACAACCAGACATAATGCATGAATGTGGGTTTGATTGCCCAACGAGCGGTTAGTGCTACATCATCTGGTAATACCATCCATTGTCGAAAGGAGGGGATAAGCCAGCATGCTGATTCCCTTCCTCCTCTTCGATTCTCCAGGGCATTTATGGCTCCTGGTTAGTTTCCAGCCAACCTAGCTTTCAGCAGGCTGTCTGGCTCCTGGGACTGCACGTCTTGTTTCTAATAGTGAATCTTCCACTCTGTCCCAGTTCTCACCACCTCCTCTTGGCTTAATGAAATCCCTTTGGTCTTCTTTTGAATAGCATTATCTGGTGCCCAGCGAATCCTCGGCAAAGCGTTAGTGGAAGAGCAGTGCAAGGCCGAGTGCCTTCTTTGGGGACAAGTTTAACGTAGAAATGTAATCACACAACAGGCTGCAATGGGACATAAGGAGAGGCAGTTTGGGCCATCTTGCCCAGTATCCTGTCAACCACAATGGCCAACATCAAAGAACATAAGACCACAAGAGGTGGGGTCTGACCAATGGTCCATCTAGGCCAGTATCCTGTTGACTTCAATGGCCAACATTAAAGTACATAAGACCACAAGAGGTGGGGTCTGACCAATGGTCCATCTAGGCCAGGATCCTGTTGACTACAATGGCCAACATCAAAGAACATAAGACCACAAGAGGTGGGGTCTGACCAATGGTCCATCTAGGCCAGAATCCTGTTGACTACAATGGCCAACATTAAAGAACATAAGACCACAAGAAGAGGTGGAGTCTGACCAACGGTCCGTCAAGCCCAGACTCATGTATCCAGTACTGGACAATTCAGAGAAGTCTAAAAACACAGCATGTATGGGGTGATCATGTATGGAGTTGTTCACTCCCAGTTTCTGAAAAAGGTTGTGTCCAGCTCTTCCCATCCTGGCTAGTAGCTATTGATGAAACTAGCCTCTACACATGAGCTGTTGTGTGTGCAGTGGCTACCTGACAGGAACCTGTGCTGGGGTAATCTGTCTCCCACCCACCTAATCCCCAGTTTCTAGAGGTAGGCTTGGCACTGGAACAGGTGGTTTTGTATTTCTCCACCCCCCCCCTCACCCAATCCAACATAGTTAAGATATTCTAGCTGTGGACATTGTGTCCAGTTCCTTTTTCAAATCTTGCTAAATGTTTGTCAACATCAGTGACCTTCAGTGGCAATGAGTTGCCCACAGTCTAATGACCTACTGTGTGGAAAAGTATCAATTGTTTCCAGAAATACAGAAAGTGAGATTGAAACTGCTGGCAGTGGGTAGAGATGGCCTCAGTCAAGGCAAACCATTTTGACTTGGAGGTGAGGAAGCTTATTGCAAAGAGAGGAGTGGTTCTGAACACCCTTGGAGTCCAGGGTTACTTGATTCAGGTGCTGGGAGAGAAGGGATTAGACAGCTGAAAGTTGTCTCTGTAATAGGCACCCCATTCTCAGATGCAGAGAAGGCTAACAGGAGTAGCTTTCAGCTGCATTGTTGGTAGGAAAAGCGCTGTGGTGCGTGGGTGGCTCTAACTTGGGGTTACCATTCTGAGTTTCGGGTCTAAAGGGGCAGTACAGAAAGGGGGCCAAGACAGATGAAGGAAGTAGGGGAAAGTGCTCGCTTCGGGTGAGTGGAAGGACATTCCGGCAGCCATAGGTATCTGATAAATTAATCCCGATAATGTGATTCTTCACCGAGGGAATGAAAGATCTTCTTTGGTCAAAGACGATCCCTTGTTCCCAAAGCTGCGTTCTATCAAATGCACACCCGGTAATAGTTATTAGCAGGGCTTTTCCCCTGTAGAAGGGGACCCATACTCACCGTGCTCTCCCTATTGGGGAAAACAGAGGGATCACAGGTCCCTGCATCTAGGTCTTAAAGGATGGATTGTGTTATAATCCCCTTTACAGATGGGGGAACAGAGGTATTGAGAAGGGATGTGAGCTGACAAGGGACACAGAGTGGCAGAGCTAAGGATTCAAGGCCAGTCTGCTGATTCCCAGGCTAATGCACCACGCAAAGGCCCATGCTAACTCCTTTGTGTACCAGACATACATGGTAAGCAAGCTGAAAACATTTACAGAGGGTCTAACATTGAAAATACCACCATTCCTACTGAAGTCAAAGGCAAGGTGGTTATTCACTGGAAGGGGCCCAGATCAAGCTGAAAGCATCCCATGTACACCCATATGAATAAAGATGTGCCATAGTGGGTCAGACCAATGGTCCATGAGCCCAGTGTCTTGTCTGCAACAGTGACCACTTGGTCGCTTCGGAGATGTGCCCAACAGGTCACAATGGAGTGAACCAATCCCTGCTCCCAACCATCAAAGGTTACAACCCCCAACCTACTTGGCTCATAGCCATTAATGGACCTACCAACGGGCATCAACCTGACAGGCAGTGTTTGAGACCCTGCTACTTTGTCCCGTCCATCAATGCAGTGTCTCAAAATGGGAAGGCGAGTCTGTGGATGAAGGGGGTTTACTGAGGAAACAATTCAGAACAGAAACACCAAACAGCGTTATTATACAACTTCTGTATTTAGTGGCTCTTTTACAGAACTTGTTCCTTTTAAAATTTTTAACAAAGTTCATCAATCTCGTAGAAACTTTTTTAAATACAGTATATGAGCCTAAGAAAATTGTGATCAACATGTCCCACTAGCTTTTAGTACAACAGGATTTCCGTGTTCCAAAGACTAGACTAAGTGCTTAATCGAATCCCGTTCCACTAAAGCTAAACCTAGCATACTAAGAAGAACAGTAGTCAATGGATACGCCTAGACCTTCTACATCCCGTTGGCTACCAAGTTCAGAGGAGTTTCATGAAACAAGCATGTGCTTGTTCAGACAGGGCTGTGATTGCTAAAATATGGCAGGTGGCATCCTTGCCTTCGTAGGGCCAATGGATTCATTTCTAAAATTGGTCATTAACTACCACCAAAATATAAAAATACCTTCTATTCTGATAAAAATGTATACAGTGGAAAACTATTCAATGCATAGCCTTGGCGCTTAGAGGCTGTGTTCTCCTTGCCTGTGTCCAGCTGGGAGAGTTTCAACCAGGCAACAGCTGAGGATGGATGGAATAGACACATCGTTTTTAGAAGTAGGTCGGTCCATGGCATGCTGCATGTTGCTGTTGGGAGAATGTGTTTAAAAAACCAACCGACCAAACCAAACCAAACCAACACAGTCAAGTGAATCGTTCTTCTCCCAAAGGCAATGCATTAGTGGAGCTTCGGTCACTGTTGTGGATTCAGATAGATCTCAGTCTCTTGGAGAGTCCTTAGGTGCAAGCATGGGGGTCGGGGTGGGGGATATATTCAAGAGGAAATTAAACAGTATGGAGGCACATGTTCAGCTGATTCTGCTCAAAGCACAGGGATTGATAACGTGCCATTCTTGAGTGCGGCCCTGAGTCACGTCCCACTGAAGTCAATGGAAAAATTCCCGTTTTCTTCCATGGTCCCATGATTCAGCAAAGCTTCTAAGCACGTTCTTAAGCCAAAGCTCATGCTAAACACGCTTCGCTGGATCAGTACAGTGCAGTGCTAAGGACCTCCTGATATACACATAGGAAGATTCTGTGGTTAGTGCAGGCAGCATGGGGGGCAATTTTTTAATCGTACCCAGTGGAAGTGTAGGGAATAAAGGGGAAGCGGGCTGAAGGTATCCCCATTTGTACTGCCGAGGGTTGATACATTTAGCTCAGTGGGGAGATTCCCCCACCCCCTTCATACTGCAGCTTTTTTCCAAGGGCCTGGGCCCTGTTTTCTATTCAACATGTAGCATTTCAATGACTATTGAGAGATCCTGCCGTAGAGCTTGGCGTTTTCTCCGTAGCCTGAACCCCAGGAACAGAATGGGTGCAGTTCAGCGGATGGGACCGGAGTAAAAGCAGATTTTAAGGAAGTTACTCTGACGGTGGGTGCGAGCCAACATTTTATATTTTTTTAGTGCTTGTTTCCAAGCACCAGTGCTTAAAGCTCAGGGGATTTTCTTTCTAATAAAGACAAAAAAATGAGGAGGTAAGATGTTCAGGACGGGACCCTGTTCATCAAGGGAGATCCGGGATGCGCATGCATTTAAAAAATAAAAATAAAATAAAAATTAAAACAGAGAGTCTCAAGTGGTCATTGCTGAAGTTTGTTACTGTCAAATCAGATACGTCAAAACCGTTCAACTTCCACGCATGCTTTCAGAAATCAGAGACGCTCGCTTGGCTATTTTTTTTTTTTTTTAAATGGACGGAGAACTTTGTGACCAACAGCTGTCGATTATCGTTTTTGTTTGTCTCGGTTTTCTCACAGGTTACTAGCTAAAGGAAGTGTAAGGAATTGGTTACGTACCATGCTACATCTTATCTTGTTCAGGAAGTCTATTGCAGACATAGTTTCTATAACATACACAACGGCACGTGACATTCTGTGTTACGAAAAGCTTCAAAACATACCACCGGAACTAAAGACAGACTCAGATGGCATCTAGGATTCCAATTTAGAGTCTTCACGGACTATAAGACAGTCTCTGGGAAGGGTTGGAGTAATGCAGTGTCTTACAGACAAATGGGAAATAAAACCGCTATTCAAAAGTTTATTAAATTTGGTCAGTCTCATAGTGCTTCTCGATGGCTTTGATCAATAGGTCTGTTTTTTGTTTGTTTTTTAATCTCATCCAGTGGCAAACTACAAGACTTCAGTGTACATTTAATGACACAACTGCTACATCATCTTGATTTTATAGCTATTTTTAATATCAAAGCAGCTTGAGCTGTTAATAAATTCCAAAGTATCCTTTTATTAAAATATCTAAAAGAGGTCTATAAATATTCTTTTTTTTTTTTTTTTCTCTAAAAGCGTTCCCAGTTTTTCACATTTAAAACAAAGACCAGTTTTGTCTTCCAACAGGTGCTAAGATTCAGAACTGACGGGGCAGCGATTCCCTTATCTTTCCAATGGGGATAGTGTCTTCCTTCTCAGTACTTGATGAAATTAATAAAATATATGTGTGTGTATATATATATGTATCTATATATATACTCCAGCAGGGCTCCCTGTTCGATCAGTGAGTTCAAAACAGTTTACAATGGTCAGAGCCACAATGACGCCCCGGCCACCGGTACCCGGACGTCAGAATTCCCACTCGAGCGATTCCTCCCGGTTGGCTGCTCTCTCTAGCCTGTGGATGATGTTATTGAGGTTGGCCATTTTCTCATGCCGTCGCTGGATGTTTGTGTTCGACCGGACGCTCTGTTGCAAAGAACCCGTGTCCGCCACGGGACTCGAACTCTGTGCTTTGGCAGCCGCGGTGCTCGGTAGTGACGGGGAGATGGGGGCGGAGGAGGATGGGACGGGAGAGACGGACATCATGAGTCCCGGAGAAGAGGCGGCCGAGGGGGAGTTCAGAGAGACCTCTAAGCTGCACCGGGAGGACTCCGAAGCAGATTTAAAGCTAAGGGGGTCTGGGTGTGGCCGATCGTTGCTGTCTGGTTCCTGGGAAAGAGGCAAAGCAGAGCAGTCAGAGGGGTCGGCAACGCGAGCTTTGCTGTGCGGGGTACTGCCCCTTAGGAGGCCAGGTGCACACGCTGCCTCCATCTGCTCTTCCTTAAGCAGGGACCCTGGCATGGGCTCCGTCTCCCCATCCAAGCTGCAAGAGTCCCGGCGATTGTAACAGCCGCCCTTATCTCCCACCTCCGCCTGCTCCTGCTTGATCTGCACCAGCAGCTCACTTGGCCCTTGGGCTTCCGCCTCGCCGAACACAGGCTTCCTGTCCTCCCCTTCCGAGTCGGGACTCTGGAGCTCGGGACCCTTGAGCAGGTTGCCGGACGAGACCGAGCCGCCCTGCTCCAGGTCTGTGTCGTCTTGAGCCCCTTCCACCAGCATCTCCCGGCGCATCCGGGACCTGCCATGCAAGCAGAGTCATTCAGTGTTGTTCATTACAAAGGGCTCGGGGGAGACGGAGAGGGCACGGGCCAACCTAAAAGACCCACATTTTTCCTGACATTTTGCAAATTGGAATGACACATTTCAAAGTCCTGACATTGGACAATGCTCCACTTTGATAGGTCAATGCTCTTCTGGGTCAGAGATAGGGAACCTCTGGCTTAATCCTGCTTGAAATCTGGCCCACCATGGTTTCTACTGATGTGGCTGATCGCCAGGGGTGGGCCGGGTTTCACGGATTCCTGCTGCATGCAAGCTCAAAGCCCCTCCCCATGGTGGGCGGACAGATAGAGGAGCTTTGAGAGAGGAGAGGGGCTTCCTGCTGAACAGCTGATTGGTGGGAAACAGCTACGCCCCCCTACCATAGTCCCCTTTCCCATGCATTCCGTTGGCCAGTTTTAAATTGCCAATGCGACCCAAAGGAAAATAGGCTCCTCGTCCGCCGTGCAGACAAGGCGTAGGTCAACAGCCCTGCTACCCAGCTGTGAAGCTTTGCCAGAATTGAGCGGCGTGGTCTAGGCTGGGCTTCCTGCCGACGCATGCGTGGTGCTGGAGAGCTTTACCAATCGGGCACACTAAGGAAGGGCTGCACGTGTTACCGGCAGATGGGCACAGGGAGGGCTGGGCTCGGGGCTCCTGAGCTGAGACACTGCTGGTTGTTGCTTCCTTGCAGCGACAACCTAGTTCATCCCAGGGACAGGACTTGTGTGTTGGATTTTGCAAATAAAACTAGACTGCCCCAAAGACATGCCTGCTACTTTCCCCTTCCCTCTTGCAAATGGAAACGATGCTAAACGGGATACAGGATTGGTCCTTCCCCTGTGCCTGTAGTCCAGCCCTAGCGAGGGACAGCTCTCCCCCAACAGGGACACCCTTCCCCTGTGCCTGTAGTCCAGCCCTAGCGGGAAACAGTTCTCCCACACCAGAGACACCCTTCTCCTGTGCCTGTAGCCCAGCCCTAGTGAGTGACAGCTCTCCCCCAACAGGGACACCCTTCCCCTGTTCCTGTAGCCCAGCCCTAGCGAGTGACAGCTCTCCCCCAACAGGGACACCCTTCCCCTGTGCCTGTAGTCCAGCCCTAGCGGGAAACAGTTCTCCCACACCAGAGACACCCTTCTCCTGTGCCTGTAGCCCAGCCCTAGTGGGAAACAGTTCTCCCACACCAGAGACACCCTTCTCCTGTGCCTGTAGTCCAGCCCTAGCGAGGGACAGCTCTCCCCCAACAGGGACACCCTTCCCCTGT
>QEPC01002388.1:7231102-7243720 GCA_003113815.1 Sphenodon punctatus
GCCTGTAGTCCAGTGCTAGCGAGTGACAGCTCACCCACAGCAGAGACACCCTTCCCCTGCGCCTGTAGTCCAGTGCTAGCGAGTGACAGCTCTCCCCCAGCAGGGACACCCTTCCCCTGCGCCTGTAGTCCATCCCTAGCAAGGAACAGCCTCATCCCCCATAGGGACACCCTTCCCCCCATACCTGTAGTTGTGAAACCAGTTGATGACGGTGTTGGTCTTGAGATTGAGCTGGAAGGAAAGCAGCTCGATGGTCTGTTGGGAAGGGTAAGGCTCCAGCTGATAGGCCTTCTTCAGGGCCTCCTTCTCTTCCGGAGCAAGCACCACTCTGGGCTTCTTAATCTGCAGGAGGCTGAGGTCTTGTGGCTGGAGGCTGGGACTGGTGCACTCCGAACGGGCATTGGGTGACTCGCTGTCGGAGCCGGTGCTGATCAGCCCATAGCGACGCTTCAAATACGCTAAAGGAGGGCAAGGAACAGAGAGCCTTTCCGGTGAACAGCGCCCGGTGCTGCCCCTCCCCATGTAGCAAGTACCTCTGGGCGTCCCCATTCAGTAGGCAGCACCGATGGAGCAAGGGCTATTAACCAAAGTCCTGGCCTGCAGACTCCAACCAGCTGAGGTTTATTTAATCCCAGCAGCAAACCTGCCCCTTGGAAGCAGCTTCAACATTTGCACTATTTATTGATTTTGATCCCACCCTATCACATCATAAAACAATATAAAATACAAAATAATACCCCCACCCGTTAAATGCCTGGCTTAATAAATAAGTCTTACGCTGCCTCTGGAAGAGGCTCAAACCAGGGCTTTGGTGAATCTCCCAAGGGAAAGCTGTTCTAAAATTGCGGAGCAGCCACCGAGAACGCACACCTGGGTCGTATGGACTCGGGTCAATGACGGAACTTGCAAGAGGACGGCTCTCGGCTGATCTCAGAGGCCGCGGAGAGACACAAGGAAGATATGTAGGGCCCAGGCCATTTAGGAATTTATAGGTCAAAACCAGCACCTTGAATTGTGCCCGGCCGGATCTGCTATTGGCAGCCAGTGGAGACTGAAGCACCGGTGTTAGGTGCGTCGGGTGACCCACCCATATCAAATGTTGGGCCGCTGCATCCTGCCCAAGCTGCACCCGCCAATAGCCTTTCAAGGGCAGCCCCACAAAGAGCACACTGCAGTAGTCTAGCCTCATGGTAATGAAGGCACGGAGGACAGTGGGCAAATCCTCATCGGAGAGAAAAGGACACAGCCTGATGGAGTTGGGGAAAGGCACTCACTCCTGGCTACCACTGTGGCCTGGTGTTCCAGACACAGCTCAGGATCCAGGATCACCCCAAGACTGCGACCCTGAGACATGTGGCCTTGGTATGGTGGAGGACTCCATTCATTATGCTCTAGAATGTTCTTTTTTTGAGGAACTGAGGAAGTTATTACTTTCTCCTATTCTCCTATGCATTAAATACATGTCAAGGAAGGAGAAATTGATATGGCTCCATCAACAAACCAACAACGAGGTGATTTCCAGATCTGCCACTCTGGGATTTACCATTGGCCTTGGCCCTACATCAGCTTGGGAAGGGCAAGGCATTTACTATTCAGGGGCCAAGTATTAGCCGCATGCAAACCCCAAGAAGGTTGAGGCATTTCCCTTTTAGGGATCAAGTATTTTCCGTTAGGGTTCAAGTATTTTCCGTATGCAAGCCCTGTGAAGGGCAAGGCATTTATTAACTAGGGACCAAGTATCTGCCTTATTGAACCAGGTGATGGGGTCACCTGCCATTCTGGGACTTGGCATTGTCCGTATGTTTGCCTGGGAAGGGCAAGGCATTTATTATCTTGGGGCAGAGTATGAGCCGCATGTAAACCCAGAGAAGGGTGAGGTATCCTATACTCCAGGGTCGGGCATTTGTTGCATGCAAGCCCCATATGTATTACCATTCAGGGGTTAAGCATTTGCCGTATGTTAGCCCCGAGAAGGGCAAGGCATTAATATTTAAGAATGGAGCATTTGCCACGCACGCCCTGAAAATGGGCAAGGTTTTTATCACCAGTGGGGTGAACTATCAGCTGTATGAAAGCCCGATAGGGCTAGGGCTTTATAGGTCTGGTAAAACAATTCTGTAGTTCTGTATGAAGTGTATACCAACATCAATTCAGTCTTGTCTAGAGTCAGCCTGTTGGCTCACCTGCATCCAGACCCCAATGGCAACCAGGCACTGGATCGGTCTCGCGACCCAACCCTACCACACTGGTCAGTGCGGCAGCAGTTGAAGGCCTCCAACCTGGGCCTGATTTGGGATAAGGTGGGTTTGCTCCCAGAACAGGGTAGGCCAATGGGGAAAAGTGCCCAGGGTGATAGCCACCCAGTACAGTCAATTTAGTTTCTGTCTAAATTGGCCAATTGGCGGCTTTCCTGACAATGTGGACATGTGCCGATTTTCATTACGATTTGCTTGGGATCCCATTTGAGATAACTTTTCAGCTCTGGATAGTTCTGACACTTCTGGACACGTTCTTGACGTCGTTTCCGTTATCGTTGGAACTTTCAGCTTTGTTTGGGTTTTTTCATGCCACTGTTAATTTTTGTTTTAATTTTGTAAAAAAAATAATTAAAAATTCCTTTTCAGATTTCCTTTTATTTTCTTTTGGGTGTGAATTAGGTGAAACCGGAAATGCCAAAAGTAACGAAAGCACCAAAAATTCACCAGTGGAAATACCGAAAATATTGAACGGGAAAACTCATCCCAAAGGCGAACATTGGGTAAAGTTCCCCACAAGCTGAAAATTCCCATCAATTTGGGAACAGCCAATTCCTTTCAGCGCTAACGGGCCCTGCTCTGCGTGCACACGCTATGGATGACAGCAAACCCTGCTGCCACAATCTCTCTTCAGCACACTAGGGAAATGCAGCTAGCTCTGGGGTGGGAGGTGAGACCAGGGAGCATCAACTGTGCTTTGGTATTGTAGGGAAGCAACCATTCCAGACACGCTTATAGAGTGAGCCCCTAACTCAAGAACTAGGGGGCAATTTAATATCCACACCGAGCAGGCAGGGCATCTCCCCCACAAAGCGGCATGTCTCCATTTTGGGGTCATTGGTACGATGCCCACGTCTAAATGGTGTGTTGGCATTTCACTGCCGGTCTTTCCTTGGCTGCGACGCCCAATTATCCGCATCATTTACATGGGGCAGCAGAGTGCGTGAAAGCTTGGTTCCCATTCAGCTTACAATAGGTTTACACCAAGGTAACTCCACTGACTTCAACAGGGTTTCTCTTGATTTACCCTGGAGTATAAGCAGAATTGGGCTCGCCGGGCTAAATCTTCACGTCCAGAGGAAGGTCAAGCCACCCCCACCCCCGGAGGCTGGATTTGCTAGCGTAAAGCAGGGTAAGGATCACGGCTGTCCAGGGAAGGACTCCAGGTCTGCACCAGTGTAGCTGCTAGCTGGGGCTCCACCACTCACCTTTCTTCTCCAGTTTCTTCATGTCCCGGAGCTTCTCGACGTTGTGCGGGTCGTTCAGCCAGAGCTGCATGCGGACGAAGGGCTCCCTCCCTTTCAGGCTCAGC
This sequence comes from Sphenodon punctatus, assembly GCA_003113815.1. Lineage (NCBI taxonomy): Eukaryota > Metazoa > Chordata > Lepidosauria > Sphenodontia > Sphenodontidae > Sphenodon > Sphenodon punctatus. The sequence goes on from QEPC01002388.1 coordinate 7,234,670, forward strand.
TTGTGCCACGGCTTGGGCCTCGAGAGGAGATCAGACACAGAGCCCTGGGTGAGGCCCAGAATGCTCTCCCCGAAGAGCCGTTGTCCTGGCAGGGGAGGGGAGAATCACGGGGTGATTTACACCGTTCGTGGCTGACTGCCAAACAACTCTTCCCTGCTTGCTGGCCGTGATCCCCACTTGTCTCCTACCCGCCAGGGACGGAGACAAACAAGAGTCACAGACCAAGCACGGAGGCTCCGCCCCTGGCTGTGACCCCCTTATACACGGTATGCACAGCTGTTGGCCTGAGCGAATAAACGGCCCGGTAGACTAGATACCCACTTGCGGGTGGCTGTTGTGCCATTTGTTTCCACCCGCAGGGTGCTAGCCCACAAATGGTTTACAACTGGAGTAAGTAGTTCCTAGATTGTGGTTTTAGGCTGCATTCCGATAAACAGCTACTTCAAGGTAGCTTAAATCACTTTTATTCCTGAACTGATCCTACATCAGGAGCTCTAAACCAAAGATGTTGAGAGATAAGAAGAGAATCGTGTACTCCTGAAAGACGGAACTTATGAAGTAACTAGTTTGCAGCTGCAGCATGTGCAGTATCAAAGTGGTGTGGTTGTTTGATTTAAGTTATGATGTAACTACGGTTTGCAGCTGCATTGCGAACAGTATCAAAGTGGAGTAGTTACTTCAGTTTAATTAAAACAAAGGTTGTTACTTCAGTTTCACACTGTCCGTGGGAATGTGCCCTTGAGTAACGTAATGGGTTGGGTGTGGGCCCTTTAAGGAGCAGTGGCCTGTGCCTTGGCTCCGCCCCCTCCAGGGACTATAAAGAGCCTGAAAGTGTGGAGGTTGTGGCAGTCAGTACCTGGCTCTGGTAGACAGGAGACCTCAGGCAGAGCTGGATGGCCACTGGCACTGGGAGGACTCTAAGGTGCTGATTTGGGTAGAAGGTTGAAAGTCTGGATGCAGGGCCTGCCATAAGGTCCAGAAAGGTATAGATTGTGCTATGTAATGGTTTGGTGACTAAAGCAAGAACTGCTGAAGATTTGCCTGTGTCTCTGGACTTTTGAACTTCCTCTGCTGCCACGGCCTCAGGGGGGCAGGCCACCTCCCCACAGGCACCTAGGAAGCAAAAGTGGCAGCCACTCTCAAGTTCTGACAGAGTATTCATACATAACCACTTTGGTTTAATTAAACTGAAGTAACTACCCCACTCGGGTTCTGTTCACACTGCAGCTGCAAACCGGTGTAGTCACTTCATAAACTTCCTCAAATGGGCATGAGAAATAATACTTCCTGCTTCTTTTTACTTCACAGTAAAGGGTTCACACCACAGTTATTCCAATGTAAAAAGCCAAGGGGAGTAGGGAATCCTGATTTTTACCTCTGTTTTACCATACCTCTGTTCCTATTCCTCAACAACTCTGGTTTGAAACCAAGGAATGTGAATGATTCAGGAGTAAAAGTGAATTAAAGTTTAACTACTGCAAAGTAGCTGTTTGTCCCCAAAGCTATTGTTTGTGCCTTTTGAAGATTTGCCTTTCACTGTCTCTTTTGAAAATAGGAGACCAAAGTCATTTAGGAACGTCAGAAAACTTTTATCTAGAGAGACTCATCCTGCCAGCAATACACTCCTGCCAAATCCACCACTGGCATCAAAGGGGACGACCATCAAGTTGGCCCGGTTTATGGAATAAATCCTGCCCCTATTCAAAGCAGTGATGGAGTTCCCATTGATTCAAGTGAGGCAGGATCAGTCCCTTTCCCAGGGAGGAATGGGGAGTGCTCCACGCACAGATTGAGAGGCCAATAGATCCTGCAGGTAGCTCTTGGGATATGGGGGAACATACATTTTATAGGAGGGGTTTTTTGGGACCTTTTTGTGTCAGACCATTTCCGTCTACCCCTCTGGCCTCATGCTCTCGCCCATCAATGGCTTGGTGACCCAGCGGGAAGGGCTGTGCTCCGCCACAGTGCAGGGTAGGGGGGACACACTGCTTCTTCCGCTGTGGTTTATGCTGCAGAAAGTTACTGGCAGCAGTCCTGGCAGGGGGGAGGGCACGGCCTCTTTCCCAATTCTTGCAGCTCCCCGCCCGATAAACACAGCAGAAAGATTGGTGCTTCCACTGAGTACAGCTGCAGCTAGCATTAAATCAGTGCAAGAAAGGTGTGCTAGCAAGCTGAGGAGCTGAACTGCTTATTAAAGAAGCAGAACGCTGTATGTTGGAGTCACTTGTGGGAGATGGTGAACTTAGGGGTGAAATGAAAACGTTTTTTTCTCTCACGAGAACCCATACAATTTTTGAAAACCCCGAGAGCTCTCACGTTCTTGCCGAGGTTTATGAGAAACTCACGAGAGTCTCAAAAAGGCTCTGCGCATGCACAAAATGGTCACCGTGGCCATTCCGTTCACGTGTAGCCCGCGAGCAGCCATTTTGTGAGATTCTTGAAAGTCTCAAAACATGCTCCAAGCATGCAGCAAATGGCCGCCAGGGGCTTGCACGTGCACAGAAGGACTGTGGTGGCCATGTTTGTGTATGCAGAGAGAGTTTTCCAAACTCTCGAGAATTTCGTGAGAAGGGGTTGAGAATCGGGTGATTCTCGACTTGTTCTCGGTAATCCCGTCGAGAACCCGGTTCTCGACGAGATTTGCAAGAAACGCAAAAGGGTGAGTTTCAGCCTTCGGTGAGCTCTCTTTGTCATTAGACACACTAGACTCCCTCACACCCACAGGCTCTGAGAAGGCCTACTTCTGGATTCCAACCTGCGGCCTGGCCCTTCTCCCTACAGTGGCCTAGCTTGGACCCCTTCCTTCCCTCCCCACCAGCCCCCCGTCCCTCTGCCCCCTAGTGGGAAGGACTCAGCACCTAGGTTGTTATCCGTCAACACCTCCTTGACCTTCTTGGTGATGGAGTATGTATCCAGCTCGGGTGACATGGCGACGATTTCCTGGATGCCCACGGGGGCCTGGCTATTGGGACAGATCTTCCCGCTCAGCGAGGAAGCCGACCTGCTCTCCGGCTGCTGGTTTTCCTTGCTGCTTTCCAGGGTGAGGCTCAGCGGCTCCTGGGGGCTTTTCTCTTGCTCGGTGGGGCTGGGGGGTGGGGAAGGAGAAGACTGGGCCTCCCCAGGACTGGCTGCTCAACAAGAAGGAAACAGAGGGTTACCGCTGCTGCTCAGATGGCCCCGTTTTTTTGCCTTCCTATCTCTCCGGGAATAATTATTTGTATTATTTATTTAGTCACATTTCTACCCTGCCCCTTCCCCTAAGGCTCAGGGAGGGTTACAAAAAATATTAAAAACACATAAAAGCATATACAAATCCCCTTACAAATCTCACCCCAGCCCCCTAAAATCCCCCACCCAATCCTATCCCTGCCTGCCAAACGCCTGGACAAACAAAAAGGTCTTGCATCATTTCTGGAAGAGCAGCAGGCTCGGGCTTAGACAAATCTCCAAGGGAGCTCCATAATTGTGGGGCGGCCGCCGAGAACGCCTCTCTGCGCGCCCTGGTCATGGAAACTTGACGGACATTTGATATCTACACGGTGACGCTCCCGGCTGACCTTGGAGGCCACAACAGGCCATGAGGGGAGAGGCGATCCCCGAGACTGGCAGGATCTGCCACCCTAAGTAGTTGCAGGGTGTGACCCTTTGGGGAAGGCGGCAGCTGAGCCATACAGGATGCTTACGAGCCAGTGGGGACTAGGAAGGAAGCTATTAAAGGGGTGTCTATGGAAGGAGAGCCTAAAGCTCCTAAGGAAGGGACCACTAGGGAAAGCCCACAATGAGGTAGGACTGGGGGAACTCTCTGCTCAAGCCCCTTGGGCACAGGCTGGTCTGGTCTCCTTAGCTGTGGGAGGCTCTGCCCCCTAGTAAGCACCATGGCCACTTCAGATGGGGCTGGATGGGGGAGGCCTTAGCCCGGCCCTTTATTTTGTTGCTTTATTTGAAAAACGTATTGCTCCACCCCTCCTACCAAAGGCAGCCTGGAACAGCTTACAATATAAAATATATAAAATACAAATTAAAAACAACAACAAAAAGGAGCAAAAACTAAAGAGGGAAAACAACAGCCTCCCCACAGTGGGGCGTCAAAAAGTAGTAAAACACATTTAAAAACCCCACCCCAGCCTCCCACCCAAAATAATAACACCCCACCCCCCTTGCTAAAAGCCTGGCGGAACAGCCAGGTCTTGCATTGACATCTGAAGGAGTAGAGTACCACAATGTCATGGTGTTCCAGGAGGGAGCACGCACTGGCCCTTTAAGTACCGCCAGCCCATCACTCTGGCCCCGCCTCCCTCAGGGGTTTATAAAAGCAGGAGACACCAATATGAGGGCAGTCTGCTGCAAGTTGCCTAAGGGGAGGGACAGGGGCACCAAGGTACATCGGGCCTAGCTGAGCTCAGGCCCAGTGCTGGTCCAAGCGCAGGATAGATGCTCTCTAAAATGGTGGTGAGTAGCTTAGGGAAGAACTCCCTTCAGGGATCTCTCACCAGAAGGCAGAAATTCAGGGGTGGGTGGGACTAGCCCTGATTCATCAAGACCTACCAAGAGCCTTGAGGCCAGGGAGTTACAGGGGACCGGCTCCCCTATGGCTGACATGGCTAGAGAGGAGCCAAAGCCAGGACTCACTCCGGGGACAGGATGCTCCTGGCAGACTGAGTCCTGAGAGGAGGCTCAGAGGAATTGTGGGAAACAAAGGCAGGGCTGGCTTTAGTACAAGGAGAATGCTTCAGCCCCTGCTATTTTCACTACTTCTGAGGCTCCTGCAGTGGCCCACGTTTTCACCTGGGAAGCGTGCGGGTTCTCACACACACCCGCCTCTAAGTCCCCCTGGAGGGTGCCCAGAGGGGGTTGAGACCACCAAGGGCCCCACAAATTCTCAGACCAGAACAAAGGTAACGTGTGGCGGAGAGGTGTGAATACTACTCCAAAGTATGTGGTTTGTGGACTGCGTCGTGGGTGAATTTGTGGAACTCTGGGGGCCTGGGGCCTGCAAGGACTTATGGCTGGTTCTGGTGGCCCAGCAACAAGGCTCCATTTCTTGCATTTGCGTGAGGGGAGGCTCTGGGTGACACAGGGTTCTGGTTGATGTTTTATCACTTCCTCCCTAGGTCTGAAATAGAACTGGTTAGCTTCTCGGGCACTCTGCGGTGGTCAGCATTTCTCCTTGACTCATGCAAAATGGGTCGGCGTGCCAGTTCCCCCAATCACCTCCCTGCCCTTGCAGCTCTGCTCAACACTGTCTGGAATTTTGATAGTTTAGTTGAATTTCCGTAAGAATAAGGAAATGTTCAAAGTGTGTAAAATTTCAAATTTCGGTGGCAACGAAACACGTTGCCTAGGGTGGCTGTAGGCCAGGGGTGGGGCTGGGGAACCTTTTCATTCCCAGGGGACACACAGAAAATCAGTACAAGCTCTGAGGGCCGCGTAGATGTTGGAGGAAGGGGGTGATTAGGGGCATCCTCAGGGTGAGGGAAGGAAGGAGGCCTAGACACTGGATCTATCCCCTCTCCTTGTGTGCAGGCCCTCATCTCTGTCCTCTTCCCCATAGCTCAGTCTTTCAGTGCTTGGGGGGTAGGCACTGGATCCAGAAACTGGAAAGGGACCACATAAAAACTAGTCACGGGGCCACATTTGGCTCCTGGGCCTGAGGTCCCCCAACCGTTGTCATAGGCTCCCTGCGGCTGGAGGTTTTCCGAAGAGGCTAGTCAGTCATCTGTCCAGGCTGATGGAGCAGTCGTCATCCTGCATCCAATTCGATGACCCCTGAGGTCCCTTCCAGTTCCCGGATTCTGTTTAATGAAGATCCGCAGGGATCATTTCACTCAGCGCTAAAATGCTGGTGCACGGCAGCCTTGGCTCAGCCCTGACTCGGACGGAGAATCAGCAGCTCCGCTTCCTAATCACGGCTTGGCGGGGAGGCTCGTTTTTAGCCGCCACAAGCCATGGTTGCACTCTCCAACTCGGTCTTGCTGTCTGCACTTGGCGCAATGCTCTCTAATGAGCCAGATGGTTCTCGATCAGTCTTATTCACCTGAAAGATCCCAGCAGAACCTGGGGTTTCGTTTCAGAAGGTACGATTCTCTATCGACTGCTTGACAAGGCTAGGGTGGCCATCTAGGCTCATTTTTAAGGAACACTTATGAAAAATACATGTTGCAGGGCCTGCAATATGTATTTTTCATAAGTGTTCCTTAAAAATGAGCCTAGGTGGCCACCCTACCCAAGGCTGGATGAAGCAAAGGCTGTGGGGACAAGTTAAACCCATAGAGTTTTAGGTCCTCCAGTTACCAGAGTGGACCGAGAGATGTTGTCAAAAGCTTAAGATGTCTTGCGTTAACTCTCCAGTACTCCTGCACCTCTGTGGAAATGAGGTCACTGTGACATCAGAGGTAAGTAAGCCAATCACCAGCCTTTCCTCGATGGCTAATTAGCATGTCACAATTCCAGTCGTTGTAGTGAACGGACACTAATAGGTATGGCACAATTCCATTGGCTTGAATGATTTGGTGCCAATTAGCATGCCACAGTTCCACTGACTCTAATGAACTGTGCCAATTAACTTGCGTCAGCCCGCATTCCTAGGCGCTCCGCTCCCCCCACAGGAGAGGCTCAATACACCCAATCCGATGCCTCAGCCCCATTTTCGGAGGCCTCCCCACATGGTGGCAGCCAGCAATTCCCCCACCCTCCGAGTGTATGCCCGGAGGAGCACTGGCTCACCATTGGCTGTAGTGAGTTGGCACCAATTAGCATGCTGCCATTCCATTGTGGCCGATCCCAAGCCCTGCACACAGGCACGTGTGAACCGAGCAGATCCTTAATGCGGGCGCATTGAGCCCCACTGATCCCGCACACATGAGCACGTGTGCTCAGGATCCGCGGGGCTTGGGATCACGGCTACTGGCTGTAGTAAGCTGGCACCAATTAGCATGCCGTAATTCCATTGGCTGTAGTGAGTGGGCACCAATGAGCATGCTGTAATTCCATTGGCCGTAGTGAGTGGGTACCAATGAGCATGCCGTAATTCCATTGGCTGTAGTGAGTTGGCACCAATGAGCATGCCGTAATTCCATTGGCTGTAATGAGTCAGGGCTCTCAAAAGCCCAGGGCAAGTATGTGAAGGTATACGGCCATTTTGGATTGCGTTGTGTGATTGATACCAGAAATCAATAGGGTTTTGCCCTCTGGGGTTCAGGACATGCCCTGCAATCTTGTACTCGATCAGCTGTGGTTACCGCGTGGGCAGAGACAAGCACAAGGCGGCTGCGGAACGGAGCGAAGGGCCTGGCGTTTGCTCAACCAGCCAAGCAGGACGTTGAAAAAGACTAAGGGCATCGCAGTGCGAGAGTGAATTGGCTACTCTGGCTCCAGCCATCTCATCAAGATAGCACTTCCTTTCTCTCTGTACAGAGGCAGACACCTCAGTGGGAATGAAACATTATTTTGAAGGGGCTTATTGATAACAGCCTCCTTTCTTTTTATGAATCTGTCAGCAGCCAGCGACTGGCTGCAGAGGCTAATCCGGTCTAATGCCTCCCTTCAAGTCCACCCCCCCACCCCTCGGTTTCCTCAGTTACTGTCAATTCCAGTCGAGTTTGATTGCATCTGGGTGAAACAGGAGCTGACAGGGAAATTCCTGATGCAATAAATCTCCCGCTCACGCCCTGCATGCATCTGGGAGGAGGGGAGAGGCAAAGGGAGGGGGGTGAGTAGAGCAAAATCAACGACTAAATAAAAGGCTAATTTCAACCTTATTTAATAAAGCTGGCGTGAGCTATTTCCTTTTGCCCCATGCTTCTCTGGTCAACGGAGCAGCCAGGGGAATTATGGATGGTTTCTTTCTTCCAAAGATTGGGGTTTTGTGTGGGGTGGGGAATCAGACTCTCCTATTCCAATCCTGGAAGGAGTCGGAGGATGGTTAAGAGAGAAGCACAGCATCAACATAAAAACCCTCGTTCCTTCTCTATTCCAGGCACAGAGCCAAGAACAAAAAATGGCTGGGCTTTCCCCCCTCCCGCTTTGACTAGATGACTTTCAAAAATATTTCTGACAAAATACCATTTGAAGGAGATGTACAACAACCCGATCTTCTCTAACATACTAATTAAGGGGGCTGGGAATGAGCCGGATGTGTCAAAACAAGCCCATCCACAAAGACGCACGGAGCTCTCTTTCTGGAAGATGAGTGCGCGCACGTGGTGGGGCGGGGGGTGGGGAGGGAAGACGTTTGCCCGGCGTTAACCTAGAGAGGGAGGGATTCAAATCAGAACGTGGCATGGGGTTAAACACACAGATAAAGAAAATAAGACAATTCCTTTTGGTGCTGAAGGATTCGAAGGAAATAAATGCCGAGAACATCTGGGGTTGTGATTCTTGGCATCTTGGAGAGTGCTAATCGAGGGGAGGGGGGGTTGGCACAACGCTGCAAGGTGGAAAGCCAGAGATAGCAGGGGCTGCCATTTGCCGACATAATCCGGGAGTCTGCGAGCAGCCCGAGGTGCTCACGGGGCGAGGGCGATTCCCGACAGAGCTTCCAGCTCACTTTAATGGGGCTGGATCGGACACTAAGCTAGCCCCATTGCGAGGCAGACCCTAGCGCACAGATGGGGGAACCTCAGGCTCAGGGGCCAAATGCAGCCCATGGCTAGTTTTTATTTGCCCCCTTTGCAGTTCCTAAATCCGGTTCCTGCCCCTAAGCACAGAGAGACTGAGCTCAGGGGAAGGGGGCAGAGAGGAGGGCAGGCGCACAGGGAGAGGGGACTGAGAGACTGAGCTCACTCAGCTCAGGGGAAGGGGGCAGAGAGGAGGACATGCACGCGAGGAGAGGGGACAGATTGCACTGAGAGACTGAGCTCAGGGGAAGGGAGCAGAGAGGAGGGCAGGCGCACAGGGAGAGGGGACAGATCGCACTGAGACTGAGCTTACTCAGCTCAGGGGAAGGGAGCAGAGAGGAGGGCAGGTGCACAGGGAGAGGGAACAGATCGCACTGACAGACTGAGCTCAGGGGAAGGGGGCAGAGAGGAGGGCAGGCGCTCAGGGAGAGGGGAC
>QEPC01002388.1:7246940-7275544 GCA_003113815.1 Sphenodon punctatus
GGGGAAGGGAGCAGAGAGGAGGGCAGGCACACAGGGAGAGGGGACAGATCGCACTGACAGACTGAGCTCAGGGGAAGGGAGCAGAGAGGAGGGCAGGCGCTCAGGGAGAGGGGACAGATCGCACTGAGAGACTGAGCTCAGGGGAAGGGGACAGAAAGGAGGACATGCACGCGAGGAGAGGGGATGTAGCGCTGATTTGGACCCTCACCTCCTTAGCACCCTTTAAGCACCCCCAACCCCAACTTCTTCGTGACCCTCAGAGCTTGGACTAATTTTCAAGTGGCCCAGGGCTGGGAAAGCTTCCCCACTCTTGCCTTAGTGCCCCAAAGCGACATTCATGCTCAGAGATGACTGAGCGGCACCTGGTAGGAGCTAGGTGCGTTGTGTGTGCTAGTAACAGAAGAATGCATTATGCTCTCTCTTGCTGGCCACTTCGCAGAGCAGCTAGAGCTTGATCCTACTGCTCCCTTAGCTCAGGTGCAGGGACAGAGGGCTTCCCGGTTGAGAGGTCCTAGGGGCTGACTGGTGCCAGTCCACGGAATAAGCATCAGAAGCATCCAGCCTGGAGTTCTTGGGGGAAAAGAAAATGGGTCAAATTTCTGATACCTGAATCGACTCAAACGTTTTGGGTACAAATTGGGATCTGACTTCAACCCAATTTGGGTAGCCGATGCCCTGGAATGTCCCGGAGTTGGGATTTCTAGTCCCAATATTCCAAATATTGACTTCTGTTTAGTTTTCTGTCCTGATTTTTTGGTTTCCTGTCCTAATTTTTCGATCAGTAACTGAAAAAATGGGTAAATTGGTACCCGTCGAATACCTGAAATGCTCCTCGAAAATGCAGGCTTTACCCACAGGTGGCAAACTAGGTACCCATTTCAGTGCGAATCCAGTCTCTTATTGGACTCTTATCCCTATGGTCCTGGCCTAACTTAGGGTTGGAAGTTTTGCAAGGGCAGGCTCTTCTATGAAGTTTGCAGAAGTTTTGGCTGCTGCTCAGGAAGAAATATCGGGTGTTTTTACACACCCGTTTCTCCTGGATGTTTGCTGTTACATCATGAACTTTCCGTGTGTCTAAATCACTCACCCAGATCTCAAGCATCCGGATCTTTGAACTTCTGCATAGAACTTCTCCCAGAACTTTCGTGTGTAAAAAGTTCTCCTGGTAAATGGCTTTGCTCCAGGCAGCTCTGGTCACTTGGTTTCCATGGCAACCCCTCACGTCTACAGCTGCGGCTACTTTAGGCTGCCTCAGGGCAGTGTTTGTGTGAAGAACGCATTCAGGAACTGCCTCAGGGCAGTGTGTGTGAGAAAAATGAATCCGGAACTTACTTGTAAACCCGGAAGATTGAAAAATCTGGAACTTTAACGTGTGTGTAAAAATGCCCATCATGTACATGATGCAGGCGGTTTCTTGGCACTACTCCTAGTGGCTGAGCAAACTACTTCTCTAAAGAGTCTCTCCTGACTGAGGCGTCCTTGTGTCAGGGAAGAGAATGGACACATGGGAGGGAAGAGAAAGTCTGAGGGTCAAGCACAGGGGCACTTCCTCAGCTTGCCGTGATGTTAAGTAGCAAATATCAGATTGGCTGATGGGTCTGCTCAATTTCTTTGATCCACTGGATCAATCAGGTACGAGCAGCAACGGGCCAAATTTTCTGAGCATCCCTATGCTCTGAGGAAGTCCGAGCCGAACTTCCCGCTCCGTGGCTTCTATTGAAAGCACCCCGCATGGACAGACACACAAGCGGCAGCGTGAACTTACCCTGCGGTGGGTTGGGCGGTTGGCTAATCCCTTGGCCAAGCTGATCCGTGAGCCACAGCTGCATCCTGATGAATGGTTCCCGCCCTTTTTGGGTTAGTTTGCTCCAGGGCTTGGGCCTGGACAACATGTCGCTCACGCTCCCTTGAGACAAACCCAGCACCTGGAGGGGGCACAGAAGGGCATGTTCCATAGTCAATGCCGGCCCAAGAGACTCCATCCCATTGACCCCCGCCATGTTGGGAAGCTACTGCCCTCAGTTGGGTGGCCTTTAATGTCTCCAAACCATGGAGCGTGTTAGGCCCTCACACAGTCCGAAAACTTGCACCGGTGGCAAAAGGCAAGACTGGAGCTCAGGGGTATTTCATGGGGAATATTATGGGCTGGAGCAGAACAAGAGGCCCATGGGAAGGGAGGTGACAGAAGAAAGGGCCGACCTTTTATCCTGAGTTAGTTTTCGGGCTAGAGAAGGCTGGCCCAGCGGGGAAAGAGTGATTCTGGCTGTTCTGGAGGGGCATGGGAGATGGATGGAGAAATGGAGAGTGGGGGAGCTCTGGGGGCCGAGGGGAGGGGAGGGCAGAAAACAGAGCACGGAAAACAAAGGGCAGTCAGAGAGATTTGCCTCAGAGAGAAGGTCAGGGCACACTGTTCGTGCCTGGTGGCATTTTAACACAGTGGATAGAAATTTGACTGTATTTGCTACCCCTTTATTAGGACACACTCTCTTACACACACACACTTTCTTTCTCTCTGAGAAACACACACTTTTGCGCATTCTCTCTCTCTCTCTCTCTCTCTCTCTCTCNCTCCTGACTGACAATTCTCCAGGTGAAAAGGTTTTTAAAATGCAAAGTAACACAGACAACATGATGGGGCTACTAGGCAATGCAAAAGGTTGGGCATTTAACTCCATACCCTCTCTTTTGTTTCCTACGGACACTTCTGATCTGCAGTCTGGATGGTCCAGGCAGATCAGACAAAGAAGTTGTGACATGGCGAAAAGACAGAAGGTCAAGGAGATAAAGGCGACCAGGGAATTTGGGAACATTGCCAAATTTTGTAACAGGGGAACAAAGGGTGTTGACATGGCGTTGCCACACTTTTGTTACATGCTTGGGCAAAGTCCTAAGAACCCCATCACCCATAGTGATGTGCCACGAAGGTTATGTGCAAGGGGAACCCCACATGCAACACGGGGAGCAGGGACATAAGACACCTCAGTGTAGAGCCCTACAAGATAGTGAACCCAGAAAGAGTGAATCCCGATGATCCCTTCACTGGGCAATGGTTGAAAACAAGGGAACATAATAGCCCCATGATGCTAATAGGGTGTTTCAAGCACCACATATACAACTCGAACATGAATCGAGCAAAGAGAAATTAGGGTGGTGGGGGCATATCCTGATTCCCACCAACACAACACACCAACCACTTCAACATGTTCCGGATACAGGTTGGATTCTGCATCCTCCACATGTTTTGGAAGGGGGGGGAGCTGTCACAAAGAGAAACTGGACTATAGGTCTAACAAATATCTAAAGCTAAAGGTTAAACATGTATGTAATGTTAAAGCTGAAAACTCAAAACTCACATCATGTAATCATGTAATGGAAAAGTGAGAGCTGGCAACTCAATTAATGCAATGGAGAGAGACAAAGATATGCCAGATGTGTATTCACGGCAGACACTAGCCAAGACCCCCATGGAGTTGCAAATTAAGCTCTTCCTTGGCCTACGTGCCTGTAAACACACATTCACCGAGCGGGAAAAGTTAAACAAAGGACTCTGAAAGCTATTTAAACTGAGAGACAAGAAAAAGGGAAGTTGGTTCCTGCTATCTCTTGGAGCCGAGAGCTTCATCTACATCTTACAGCCAGGGAAGGCTGTGCCAGGCAAACTATGAAGTAAAGACTTTCTTGGAAACTCTCTAAGACTGGAACCCAGCTAGCCTTCCACCGCTGGCTGAGAACAAACTCAAGTGCATGGACTATTCTGTAGGGTAAGATTTATCTAGGGACTCACCCAGTACAGATTAGGAATGTGTTATTTCACCTTTGGTTTTATTAGCCACTCTGTGTTCAAACTATCTTTGCTTATGTAATCAATAAACTTTCTTATTTACTCAGAAGTGTCTGTTGTCTAGCATCGGGGACACAATCTGAGGATCCTGTGCTTTCAAACACCGGCGAACCCAGAGAGACAGTGTGTAAACGGGAAGCTTTCTGGAGTTTGGGAGGCAACAGGAGCTCCTTTGCAGGACTGGATCAGCCAGAGATAACGGATTCAGGTGGGCTGCAAGTGAGGGAAACTGAGTCACCCAACCCAGGAAAGTGGGGTAGTGGACCCCAACCCCTGTGACAGACCCTTTTCAAACAGGCCATGGCTCGGGGGGGGGGGCGGAATGGGTGTGTGCACCAGTGTGGAGGCGGGCAGGTGTACACGGGCGCACACCGATCTCCCACACAAAGAACAATCCTCGTTTTGGCCAATTGCTCCATGCATGGGCAGAGGTGTGCGGGTCGCGGGAGTGTGCACGCACCCCCCCCACTCACCCGCCATGGCAGTCACATGGGCGACATCCACTCACGCCCATGCAGTGGACCGGCATGGGCATGAGCGGGTCTGTCTCATGTAAAAAGGGCCTTAGAAGGGAATTGGGGAAAGCCAGGGTAGTCTGAAGGAGGCAAGACACACCTCAAAACCAGAGGGTTATGTACTTGGGATGGAATCAAGCAGCAGCTGGCAAACGCTTTGATGAAGGATGGAAAAGTCTTTCTACTACAACCCTCCCTCTGCTCTCATGTCCTCCAAACTTTCAGAGCTCTTCCCTCTTTCAGGCTGGGAATTTTGTTCCATTTGGTGCCAGGACAGGATTTTTCCAAAGGGGCTAATGATTTGGGGTGGCTGACTCAATGGTTGAGACTGAGGGACATCGGCAAAGTTGAAGGAAGCCACCACCCGAGACAGCAGGAGGCAAAAGAGAAGGAAAGAAGGAAGATGTGTAATGAGTAAACAGGGAACGGTTATTGACCCTCTCAAATAGTACTAGAACCGGGGGACGCTCCATGAAACTAGCTGGTAGCAGATTTAAAACAAAAGAAACTCTCGTTTCACTCAACGGCACAATTAACTTGTGGAATTTGTTGGTCAAGGCCAGTAGTGTAGCTGGGTTTAAATAAAGGATTGGATAAGTTCTTGGAGTGTACGGCAATTGGACATAACTTCTGACTGTCGGGAGCTGGGATTGAACAACATGGAACGGATTATCCCCCATTGTGACTTGATTGGGTACTTCTTCCAAGCGACTGAGATTGGCCTCTGTCGGAGACAGGATGCTGGGCTCAATGGACCGTTGGTCTGATCCAGTCTGGCGCCACTTATGTTCTTATGATGATGATGACCCGGAGGAACCCCGTCCTCTGGAAATGAGGTCCTCCTACAGTGTCTGAATTGGCCACAGAAGTCAGAAGACACACACAGACTCGCTAGTCCCCCTTCAGAACAGGGGAGGCCAAGAGGTAGATCATGATCTACTGGAAGATCCCAAGCCAGTCTCTGGTAGATCACAGGAGATGGGGAAGCAGCCAGTAAGAGATCACCGTTGGGGAAGAGAGCAGAACTGGTACCCCAGGGAGCGTCTCTGGGGAGGAGACCGGTTAGGAGAGCTCCTCCAGTGCGGCAGGAAGATGCTTTCTAAAGGGGAGTGTTCCTCTCCGTGCCCGAGACCGAGTGGAGAGGCCCTAGAGCTGGGGGTGCTGGAGCCAGTAGGAAAAGTCCTGGTAAATCACCTAAGGTGGAGGGTCAAGTGCATCGCATGTGCCTTAAGTGTTGCCATTCTCACCTTAGAATCTTGGCCCTGATGCCCAATGGAGAGTTCATGAAGGAAGCCGAAATATCGTTCCAGGGCTGCGATCTACAAAGTACTTCCTCTGGAGTAGCCCCATTGAAACCCTGCAGGCTACTCCTCCCGAGTAAGTGTTTTGTGGATTGCAGCCAATGATATATTCATGTGATTCATACAAAAAGCCAGTGAGCTCCGGCAGATAACGTGCTGGACTCTGAATGCCGACGTTCAATCCTGGCCTCTCCTGGTCACAAACTCTCCGCCTTCTGGCACGTTGTGCTTGTTCTGGTGATAACTCTACAAGAGTCCTGCGCTGGACCTAGGGACTCAACGTGTTCTTTGTAACCTCTATTGTTTGTTACGACTTGCTCAACTAGATAAATTTAATTTAAAAAAACAAACAAACAAAACAACAAACTCGGTCTTCTAAAAGTCACGGCCGAACACCAGGCTGCCTTAGATGAAGGTTTTCATCCCGCCCTGTCACGGCTGACTGACCGGACGCAAATCCAACCATGAGACTTTCTTCCCAATCCCGTAATTTTTCTCCTATCCCATTTTTACCATCATAGTTTATAGGATGTTTAATTTCTCTCGCTGGTAGTGAACGACCTTCACGAACAATATGGGAAGCTGAGTGCTCCAACAAACATTTACCCCAATGCTGGGGGAGCCTGGGGCTTCAAAAGACTCTCCCCACTCCAACAGACTGAGTTGCCCTTCTCCGGCCTTAATAATGATGAATAGGAGTCTGTTGCTGTTCCACGTTAGGCAAACGTGGAACACATTTTCCGACAGGCATCCACGCCCGTAGTCATCATTCCCATTGGATTCATGCTCGTGTTTGCAGGATTGAGGCCTACTGGATCAGACCAGACGCAAGGAAACTGCCTGCCCTGCCCGGGATCCTGTTGCAGAGCCCAGCGAAGAATTCTGTTTCTGCTTGTGCCAAGAAACCCCCATGAAAGACAACGGCACTGTGCAAACATGCTTGTTTTCCTTGACTGTTTCCCTACCATTCCCATCTAATTTAATTCTTGGGGATTCCGCTTTCTCAGCAGACGACCTGTTTTAATGTATTTCATTTCTTGTAATTAACTGCGAGCACAGCTGGTTTAATGATTCCTCATGCCATATGGATTTGTGCCTTCACGTTTAATCATCTGTTTCAGGAGAAAGGTTACCTTTTTAAGTTTTGAAAAGATCAGATGCAACAGCAGCTGAGTTTCCCTTCGCCCTGGTGCTGTCAGAGAGGAGAGAGGCAGACGAATGCTAGAGCGATGGCTACTTAACAAGGTTTATATGTGCCTGTTTTTCACTGTTCTTCATGGAATCTTATGTCCTGAGTGAACGTTTTCTGCCGTATTATGAAATGGCGTCCCCCCAGTCTAGCACAATAGCAAAAACATTACTCAGCCAATTGCGCTGTTGTACAAAGGTATGAAACGCTCAACGCCAGCACCTACAGATATGGCAAGTATCCAGCAGAGGGCAGCATACACTACGTCAATTTCAACACGGCCCTATTGGAAATCAACTGTTTGGCTTCATACGCCTTGCTCCAGACTTAGCGAGCCATAACGCTGTGAAAGGAACCGTTTTACATGGGACACTGTCAGGATAACAATAATCGGGTCAAAGTCTGCAAACCCAGAGGGCTATATCTTAGTGGCCAGGTCCTGCAAATCCTGACTTACAAAATGAAAATGTCCCTGCAGGCCAAGTTTTTCAAAAGTGACCAGAGGTTTTGAGTGTTAAGCTCAAGATACCAGAGAGGAGGCGGACTTTCTGGACAGTGTTGTCCTCTCTAAATTAAACCCCTTCAAAGGGGCTTGTATTCAGCACACAACAAAGCATCTTTGAAAAGTGTTATCACAGGTTGCTACATAACTTTGACCACGAAAAAGGAAACAACAGCTTGGGTTTACTTAGGGGAGGAAAAAAGGGGGGGGGGGGTCCTTCCTCTATGCACTTTAGTCAATGAAAAGCGATGGGTTGCCATGAAGCTACCAACTGTCCTTATTTCCCCAGGATTGCCGTGATTATGGGTGGGCTGCCCTGACAGGAAAGTTGACCCATTTCTTGTGTATAAGAAGGGCATTCGTGCTAAGAGGGATTTGTGAGTTCCCTGATCTGCCCAGGTGTTGCTAGCCGAGATCCCACCAGGCTCTGGGAATGCACTAGGGATTAAAGGGATCTGCCAACAGGATCTGGGAAGGGGGCACTGACCCAATGCTAGGAGGGGTCATGCCACTTACAGGTGGGTGGTATCAAAGAAAAACAAATATTTCCAAATGATATCAGGCAACAAACCTACTTTCCAAATCAACAATTGTGGAGCTATTTCTACTGGTGAACGGGTTACAAAATAGGGGTCACTTGAAGAACACGCACAGGCCGCGAATTCAGATTTATCTGGGATTCCCGATTGGGCAGCTACTGTAGATCCGTCCTAAGTGATTGTTATAACCCATTTTGTAAATGTGTGAAAGCAGCCCTAGTACAAGCTCCGAGGGCCACAGAAATGTTTGGGTGCACTCCGAGGGTCCAGAGCATGGATCTCCCCACTCTCCGTGGATGCATGTCCTCAACTCTCTTCCCTTAGCCTGAATCAGCCTTTCAGGTGTTTGGAAGAAAGGAAGTGGATCCCAGGGCCAGATCCAGGCACTGGAAATGGGCCTTTGGGCGATGACCCTCGCATCTGGTGAAGTTCCTTGCAGGATCGGGGCCACCCCACTCTTTTGACAATCAGCTCCCCTCCCAGGAACAGGCACTAGGCTCTGGTTGCAAGGTTAACACCAGTTTTATTGCTGCCATCCGTGTAGATATATATATACAGTGTTCATACAGGATACACACGGTTTGTAAGGACCACCCGGCTTCCTGACCCCTCCTCTGGGTCCTGGCTTGCACCTAGCCCCTCCTCCCCCTGGACTGTGGGATAGGAAGCTTGCAGCCTAATTTGTCCAGGTACCTTGGATTCAGGACCTTGGCCAGCGTAGAATGTAAGGAGAGAAGAGCAGCAGCCAGCACTCTCTGCCTGCCCTAACCCAACTGACTCCAGCTACGCTAGGTCTTCCTTTATACCCCTGCTAAGGGGTGGGGCTTTAGTGACCCACCGGCTGGTCTTAAAGGGCCAGCACGCATGCGTCATAGATGGACACATAAAAACAGGCCACAGGCTACATTTGGTCCTCAGACCTGAGATTCCCCACCCCTGCCATAGTCACTGCCACCAACAGGAAGGAGATCTTAGCGCCTATCTCACTTCCTGCTAGACCCACCGTGCACGTGTATTAAGCAAAGAGAGGGCACTATAAAATCTAGAGAGGGGACGACCATCTCAGAGCACAGGGAAAGCTCTCAGAGCACGAGAGAAGGTGGAAGGCCCGTGCGTTCCTGTACGTTGCTCGCAAGCAGCAGTGGTTCTGACAGTGACCCAGAAATGCTAACACTGCTGCTTTTTCTCCGGAACACTGAATGCACAGAGGCCATTTTGGACACTGTCAGAACCACGATGGTTGAACACTACCCAGAGTTCCCTGTTTTCTGTGGCTTATAAAAGGCAGGTCTAACAGTCTAGCTCGTCAAATAAGTTGATCGTGAAAGATGCCTTGGGAGGAAGAACATGAGGAGGACAGGAAGGAGTGGGATCCCCGAGCTGTTCGCAGGAGGGGCAGGATACAAATTGAACAAAATAAATAAATAAATCCCAGTCTTTGCATGTTCTTGTCTGGTGCAGTCAGGAAGGAAGTTGGTCCAGAGATTAGGGGACATGTCTGGGACTTGGAAGGGCCCAGGTTCAATTCCAGACTGATGGGCCGATGGCGGTGTAACTAGAGGCTCTGCCCCAGGAACAATAGATGACTCTCTTTGCCAACTCACCTCCCTTCTGTGACTCAATCTCCTTCTTCGCCTGTTCCAGGATGTTTTTGATGGCGTCGTCGGAGCCGGTTTCTGGCGTTCTAATCCTCGGCGTGATGCTACCTGATCAAAGGGGCACGATAAGAGATTTGTCACTCGCGGTGTTTTTACAAGCTCAGCTTGTATGTCAGGAAGTATTTACTGATGCTCGCGCCGGGCTATTTTTAGGCGCGCCGGTTTTAAGGGAACGCCTCTCCTGATTAGTCACCAGCCAGACTGATAAGAGACCAGGTAGCCACCTGTCAGTTTTGACCTCCTTCACTTCTTAGACCACACTGTGTGGCATCTCTCCTGCCCTCAACGCCTGCTCCCCGGTCTAGTTTGAAGGGCACCGAAATCCTACTCAGTCTGCCCAGGATTTATACCTCTGCTCTCATTCTGATACAGACATTGGATCCTCTGCTTAAATCCCTCTTCTCCGAGGAAAAACAGTTAACATTTCTCAGCAGGAAAAAAAAAAAGCCTAACTCCTCCCTGCTCTTACTGCTGTCAAAGGGAGGGGGGATTCTGTTTAGTTCAAAATCTTCCTGAGAGATTTTTTGAGAACCGCACAAACAAAATAAGAATTTGCATTTTATGTGGTGCTGGAAAATGTCCTTCCATCTTGATTTTGGAACAGGGGGAAGGAGAATTTGGAAGGTTTCCCCCACTTCCTTGTTCCCTTTTTCAACTCCCCCCACCCCCCCAAAAAAATAGGAAAGGGAAAGTCAAACAAAGATAATGCCTTATACCTATTCACCTACGAGCTGTCTGCAACGCTGTAGGCCAGGAGTGAGGAACCTCCCCAGCCACTTAGAAAATGACTACAAGCTCTGAAGGCTGCAAAGAAGGTGAAATGGGGGATGTGTTTAAGGGATGTGTTCAGGGAAAGAAGGGTTCAGATCAATGATCTTGTACCATGGACCTGTCCCTTATCCTTGTGCGCATGCCCTCATCTTTCCCTCCCTTGCCCTGAGCTCAAAGGTTCAGTACTTGGGGGTAGGAACTGAATCCAGGGGCCAGATCCAGGTACGGCAAAGGGGCCAAAGGGTGGCAGGTTCCCCCCCAGGCAGAGGGTATTCTGTTTTGGAGCCGGGGGTTGAACTCTCGAGGACTCTTCCAATCCTACCATTCTCTGATAAGCTCAGCCTCTCATCCTGCTCTCAGGATGCTGCAGAACAGCTAGCAGTGACCTCCTCCGGCTGCCTGAATCTACCTGAGCTTCTGCACCTCAGCGAAAGACCCTGCTGGCCGTGACAAGTGGAGGCTTAATGAGGATGAATAGCTTCTCATTAGCACGAGCCTTTTGGCCTGGATTCCAATCTGCTCGGACGCTTTCTCCTCTGTGATTTCGTGGATGGAGCCCCCGCGGCCTCTCCGCCTGTTAAGAACTCCTAAAGGAGAAGTAGCCAAGGAAAACCGGGCCTGCCTTGCAGCCTATTACTGCTTTAAATGCAAACAGCTGCAGGAGCGTAGCTCCTTCCCCACCCCCCCTGCCCCCCGACGCTTTGCGGTGCCGCCACACGCCGTACCGCCAAGCCACGCGCGCCTGTACTGCTCTGCGAGCAATACCACGCACCATCTGGAGCGTCGCTTGCAAAGAGAGAGGGATGGGAGCTGGGCTCTAAAGTTAGGTGCCTGCAGCTCTGAGAGAGATGCCCTAATTTCCCACAGTGTAGAAGTGGGACCATTAGCAGAGACACGGCCCCATAAGGGGCCTAGCTNACTCTCTCTCTCTCACACACAAACTTGCTCTCTCTCTCACACACACACCATTTTCTCTCACACACAAACTTAGTCTCTCTCTCACACACACACACAAACTTGCTCTCTCTCTCACACACACACACAAACTTGCTCTCTCTCTCACACACACACACCAATGTATTTGACTGGCAATGCCTTCTCCCCCCCCCAGTGGGCCAAGTCCTCCCCTTCCCACAGTGAACTGTTCAGTCAATACTGGAAGGAAATGATTGAATCCCCCACTCCCACAGGCGACTGGCCACCCCCACCCCTATGAGCCTAGAAGCAGGGAACCAGGTTTCCTGGATTTAGGGGAAGAGGAACTCTGCCCCCACGCCCCTATGGGGGCTTGGGATCTTTCCGTACGTCCCCTGCTTAGGAGGCCCTACACCTGGGAGGGCAGCGGAGGAAGCGTCGTGAAGCTGGAGAGATGCCCTGGCTGATAGGGGAGCAGAGGGGATGCTACAGCTTTCAGCTGGTGTTTGTCTGGGGGGGCGTCCATGCGCCCCTAGTACAAATAGGAGGGGGAGGGCTGGGCTCTGAGAAGCCCGAGCAGACATCTCCGAGCTACCTTTTCCCCAAAGATGCGCTGGCAGATCCCATTCTTGGCCAGTTTCTCCTTGACTTGCCGGGTCAGCTCCAAGGTGTCCACCTCCCTGTACATGTACAGCTCGTACTGCTCCGGCGTCAGCGGCGGGACGGTTGGCTTGAGGGTGCGTGGCACGTAGGCCGGGTAGTAGGAGAGGTGGCCGGTGCCCTGCGGCTCCGAACCAGCTGCTTCCGACTTCATCTCCAGAGTCTTGTGGGGCTCCTCCTCGCTCGGCGCCAGCTCCTCCTCGTTAGGAACAGCGTCCCCGGGCTCCCCGCGCTGCCACGCCCGCCCGTTGGCCAGGCTGGAGTAGCTGGACGAGGAGGAGAGCGAGGGGGACACTGAGGTGTAGGGCCGGCTCAGCAGGCTCCTCTCGGAGGCCCAGTGCTGGTCGAAGTAGGAACCGGCGTCACCGATTTCGGACTTGACCTTGCGGATAATGCTCTGCACGAAGGCGGCGGGGGAGAGCACGGTCAGGGGGGTCTGGGTCGAGCTGCTGCTGGTGCCAGGGCCCAGGGCCCCCTCCTCTTGCTTGATGTAGGCCTGGACGATGTTCTGGCTGACGGCGGTTAGGGTGGCGCGCTCGATGGGCGGCGTGGTGATAGGCCTGGTGATGTTGCCGCCGCCGGACTCGATCTCCAGCAAGGCCTGCTGCTGAGCCTGCATCTCCCTGCGGGCCTGCTCCAGGATGTTCTTAATGGCGTCTTCTGAATTGCCGGGGCTGGTGCCGTTGGCGACTGCCTGAGGCGCCGATGAAGTCTTGGTGTCACCTGGGGAGGGGGCAGACAAACCAGGGATATGAGCGGGGAACGGGAAGGCACTAGCCATGAAGACAACGCCCATTCTTTGGGCAGGGAGCTCCCACTGAGCCCGGCCCTGCCGGCTGGCAAAGCCATCCTGAGTCCAGGAGAGCTCGCTTGCCCAGAACCTTCTGTTCGGAGAGCTGAGAGGAGCCAAACCATCCTCCCCCGCCCAGAAATGGGAGCACTGGCTCTCTTGGCCCCAGAAGACTCCTTAGAGAGCCTTTTCCCTCCCAGGGGTCACTCTGAAAATTAGTACCAGTCCCGAGGGCCACAAAAAAGTTGGAGGTGCGGGGTGTTTAAGGGGCGCGCTCAGGAAGAGAGTCATGGATCTGTCCCCTAGCCTTGTGTACACACCCCTCATCTCTGCTCCTTCCCCCGAGCTCAGTCTTTCAGTGATAGAAGGTAGAAACTGGATCCAGGAACCAGATCCATAAACTAGAAAGGGCCACATAAAAACTAGCCACAGGATGCATTTGGCCTCTTGCCCCGAGGTTCCTCACCTCTGCCTTAGAGCCTCCCTCTGCTTCAACGAGAGAGAAGGGGGGGAGGAAACAAGCCATAATGGTGGGGAGTCTCCATCCCTCAAACTGTGCAGGAAGGGAGAGCGTGCAAGAAAGGGGCCTGGGGCCCAAAGATTTGCCCAGAGAAGCCCAGTTCTCCTCCTGACTCATCGCAGAGTCTTGTATAAATCATACCTCCCGGCACACCCTCCCCAGCCTCATTTTCTCGTTTCGTCTTCTGTGAAATGGGGATCCAATGGCGTCCCTAGTTCGGTTTGGAGAGTGACAGCTGAACAGTGCGATTTATGAGCTCAGCAGCGGCAGACGACTCTCCAGCAGGATTAGCTGGTTATAAATCCACCTCCAAGAGCAAGCAGTCTACGAATGCTCCCTTCAAGAAGAAGTTAGCAAAACCTACCGTTTCCCTCGTGGAAAAGTGTACAGAGAGCAGAGATAGAGACAAACGGTGAAATCTTTCATAGGAAGTTGCTTTGATAAGAATGGAGTAAAATGCAACCAAAAATCTAGCTCATGATTTAAAGCAGAACGGGCGTGATGATAATTACTTCTAATTTCTAGAGCACTTTCATTGTTCAAAGTGCTTTGCAATCCTTATCTATGTCCCCCTCACAACAACCCGGTGAAGTAGCTGATTATTATTCCCATTTCACAAATGAAGGAACAGAGGTTGAGAGAGAGAGAGATTTGCCCAAGGCCACTTAAACGAGTTCATGGCTAAAGTGGTATTTGAACCCTGGACTCCCAAGTGTATCAGTATAGACTTCATTATACTATTATACTCCTGGCTCTCATGATATTACTGTGATTAACAACAACAACAGGATTATTTACAGTTGAGGACTGCAAACCACACACCACTTGTTCAAGAGTAGTCCTATTGACGCCTACAGGGGTGTAAGTGGTGTTTTGGGATCACCACCGAGGTCTGGAAAATTATCCATGTATCTAGGAACTCTAAATGGAAGAGAAACATGGAAAACATGGAGCCCTGCTCACTCAGACAGAGAGTGTGTGTGACCCCTGAAATTGTAATTTTCTTCTAAGGTTGAAAGTCACACATTGGCTGTCACGGGGGTTGGGGTCCACTACCCCACTTTCCTGGGTTGGGTGACTCAATTTCCTCACTTGCAGCCCACCTGAATCAGTTATCTCTCTGGCTGATCTGGTCCTGCAAAGGGGATAATCCTGTTGCCTCCCAAACTCCAGAAAGCTTCCCGTTTCGTTTACACACTGTCTCTCTGGGTTCGCCGGTGCTTGAAAGCACAGGATCCTCAGATTGTGTCCCCAATGCTAGACAACAGACACTTCTGAGTAAATAAGAAAGCTTATTGATTACATAAGCAAAGATAGTTTGAACACGGAGTGGCTAATAAAACCAAAGGTGAAATAACGCATTCCTAATCTGTACTGAGTGAGTCCCTAGATAAATCTTACCCTACAGAAGAGTCCATGCACTTGAGTTCATTCTCAGCCAGCGGTGGAAGGCTAGCTGGGTTCCAGTCTTAGAGAGTTTCCAAGAAAATCTTTACTTCATAGTTCGCTTGGCACAGCCTTCCCTGGCTGCAAGATGTAGATGAAGCTCTCGGCTCCAAGAGATAGCAGGAACTAACTTTTTCTTGTCTCTCTGTTTAAATAGCTTTCAGAGTCCTTTGTTCAAGTTTCCCGCCTAGAGAATTCCGTGTCTTTAGTCATGTCCGCAGGCAAACTTTATTTGCAATTCAAAGGTGTATGTCTGGCTCTTGTAGAGGGAACTGTCAGTGCGAATTTTGTATTGGTAGTCCAACCTGTCCCAAAACAGGTTTATGATTGCTATACTATCCCTAAACCATCCACAGGGGATAAGTTGCTACGAAAACCTGCTAAGGTGAATGGGGTAAACTGTATGGGGAGGCTGGAAAATGGGGCACAGATGGTTATGGTATGTGAGGACCTAGTCCCAAAAGAGAAAATTAACACTCACAGAAAGGTTGTGGTATCCCTGGCAACGGGAATCAAAGATAGTCTACCCACAGCAATCATACAGTTAGAATGGGAGGGCTTAAAGTGGCCTATTGAGGTAGCCCTGCTCCCCAAAACTGCACGAAATGAAATGCTGGTGGGAAATGATATTTGGGACTGGTCTACAGAGGTAGCTAGAGCCCAGGACACTTCCCACGAACATGGGGAGAGAGAGAGCACGCATCGTGGAGTGGAAGGATTGTAGGAAGGCTCTGGGAGTCATGTAGAGGCTGCACCCCAACCTATGAACTCCACTAAGCAGCAGGAAAACCCCAAAGAGGAGTCGCCGGCCCTGCCAGAAGGCATGGGAGGACAAGACTCAGGGAGTGAAGGGCATGTCCCTGTCTCACATGGGGAACTAAAGAGTGAAACCAAATGGCCAAACTGATTCTGAAGCCCAAACGTTGAACCCCGACCTTGAATGGGAGGACCCAACGTCTGCAGAATCAAACCAGGTAACCACCGCGGGGGGAGAGTTAGAGGCTGAGGAAGCTGCTACTAAACCCAGGGGGGTTACAGGCAGGCCAGGAGGTGGGGGATTCTACCTTAAGAGAAGGTGCTGACTGAAACACAAGCAGATTTCAGGTCAGAACTAGCTAAGCATGAAACCTTGCCTGGGATGGATGGGGGAGGGACGGGTGTCTCTTTCCCAGGGATAAAAATGCAGTAAATGGGGTCAGAAACCCGGCCTGCCGTCCTAAAGAGGCAGAAGCCTGATTCTAAGGGAGACATTGCAGCTTATGCTAAAGCTGAAAGAATTCAGGAGACAGTGCAAGACCCTGAGGGGAATTGTGTTGCTCCCGAAATACAAAGGGCAAAACAGCTTCCTGATAGGAATGGTCAGGGGGGATGCAGCTCAGACACAGAGCTGGCATGTCCCACAGGGCAGGTCTGGCTTGTAGAGAGTGGAGTAAAGGAAACGGTGGGTAAACTGAATCAAGAGTTTCATGGGGGTGGGGGTGGTCTGAAATAACACTTGGGGAGTCTCACACCCAGTTCATAACATCAGACTCCAAGGAAGAAGAAATACACAGTTGTACAGAGCCAGTGGATCCTCGGGGGACTAACACAATTTGGGGGCAAGGCACAAGAGATTCTGGTGACAATAACCCCTTGAGAGAAGCAGTTTTTGGGTCGGTGATCGATTTGAATGCAAACAGCATTGCAGACACAGGGGAAATACAAAGACCGGAGAACAAGTCTCTCCTGACTGACAATTCTCCAGGTGAAAAGGTTTTTAAAATGCAAAGTAACACAGACAACATGATGGGGCTACTAGGCAATGCAAAAGGTTGGGCATTTAACTCCATACCCTCTCTTTTGTTTCCTACGGACACTTCTGATCTGCAGTCTGGATGGTCCAGGCAGATCAGACAAAGAAGTTGTGACATGGCGAAAAGACAGAAGGTCAAGGAGATAAAGGCGACCAGGGAATTTGGGAACATTGCCAAATTTTGTAACAGGGGAACAAAGGGTGTTGACATGGCGTTGCCACACTTTTGTTACATGCTTGGGCAAAGTCCTAAGAACCCCATCACCCATAGTGATGTGCCACGAAGGTTATGTGCAAGGGGAACCCCACATGCAACACGGGGAGCAGGGACATAAGACACCTCAGTGTAGAGCCCTACAAGATAGTGAACCCAGAAAGAGTGAATCCCGATGATCCCTTCACTGGGCAATGGTTGAAAACAAGGGAACATAATAGCCCCATGATGCTAATAGGGTGTTTCAAGCACCACATATACAACTCGAACATGAATCGAGCAAAGAGAAATTAGGGTGGTGGGGGCATATCCTGATTCCCACCAACACAACACACCAACCACTTCAACATGTTCCGGATACAGGTTGGATTCTGCATCCTCCACATGTTTTGGAAGGGGGGGGAGCTGTCACAAAGAGAAACTGGACTATAGGTCTAACAAATATCTAAAGCTAAAGGTTAAACATGTATGTAATGTTAAAGCTGAAAACTCAAAACTCACATCATGTAATCATGTAATGGAAAAGTGAGAGCTGGCAACTCAATTAATGCAATGGAGAGAGACAAAGATATGCCAGATGTGTATTCACGGCAGACACTAGCCAAGACCCCCATGGAGTTGCAAATTAAGCTCTTCCTTGGCCTACGTGCCTGTAAACACACATTCACCGAGCGGGAAAAGTTAAACAAAGGACTCTGAAAGCTATTTAAACTGAGAGACAAGAAAAAGGGAAGTTGGTTCCTGCTATCTCTTGGAGCCGAGAGCTTCATCTACATCTTACAGCCAGGGAAGGCTGTGCCAGGCAAACTATGAAGTAAAGACTTTCTTGGAAACTCTCTAAGACTGGAACCCAGCTAGCCTTCCACCGCTGGCTGAGAACAAACTCAAGTGCATGGACTATTCTGTAGGGTAAGATTTATCTAGGGACTCACCCAGTACAGATTAGGAATGTGTTATTTCACCTTTGGTTTTATTAGCCACTCTGTGTTCAAACTATCTTTGCTTATGTAATCAATAAACTTTCTTATTTACTCAGAAGTGTCTGTTGTCTAGCATCGGGGACACAATCTGAGGATCCTGTGCTTTCAAACACCGGCGAACCCAGAGAGACAGTGTGTAAACGGGAAGCTTTCTGGAGTTTGGGAGGCAACAGGAGCTCCTTTGCAGGACTGGATCAGCCAGAGATAACGGATTCAGGTGGGCTGCAAGTGAGGGAAACTGAGTCACCCAACCCAGGAAAGTGGGGTAGTGGACCCCAACCCCTGTGACAGACCCTTTTCAAACAGGCCATGGCTCGGGGGGGGGGGCGGAATGGGTGTGTGCACCAGTGTGGAGGCGGGCAGGTGTACACGGGCGCACACCGATCTCCCACACAAAGAACAATCCTCGTTTTGGCCAATTGCTCCATGCATGGGCAGAGGTGTGCGGGTCGCGGGAGTGTGCACGCACCCCCCCCACTCACCCGCCATGGCAGTCACATGGGCGACATCCACTCACGCCCATGCAGTGGACCGGCATGGGCATGAGCGGGTCTGTCTCATGTAAAAAGGGCCTTAGAAGGGAATTGGGGAAAGCCAGGGTAGT
The DNA here is from genome assembly GCA_003113815.1 of Sphenodon punctatus. Taxonomy (NCBI): domain Eukaryota; kingdom Metazoa; phylum Chordata; class Lepidosauria; order Sphenodontia; family Sphenodontidae; genus Sphenodon; species Sphenodon punctatus. Next base: position 7,265,178 of record QEPC01002388.1, read on the forward strand.
CTGAAGGAGGCAAGACACACCTCAAAACCAGAGGGTTATGTACTTGGGATGGAATCAAGCAGCAGCTGGCAAACGCTTTGATGAAGGATGGAAAAGTCTTTCTACTACAACCCTCCCTCTGCTCTCATGTCCTCCAAACTTTCAGAGCTCTTCCCTCTTTCAGGCTGGGAATTTTGTTCCATTTGGTGCCAGGACAGGATTTTTCCAAAGGGGCTAATGATTTGGGGTGGCTGACTCAATGGTTGAGACTGAGGGACATCGGCAAAGTTGAAGGAAGCCACCACCCGAGACAGCAGGAGGCAAAAGAGAAGGAAAGAAGGAAGATGTGTAATGAGTAAACAGGGAACGGTTATTGACCCTCTCAAATAGTACTAGAACCGGGGGACGCTCCATGAAACTAGCTGGTAGCAGATTTAAAACAAAAGAAACTCTCGTTTCACTCAACGGCACAATTAACTTGTGGAATTTGTTGGTCAAGGCCAGTAGTGTAGCTGGGTTTAAATAAAGGATTGGATAAGTTCTTGGAGTGTACGGCAATTGGACATAACTTCTGACTGTCGGGAGCTGGGATTGAACAACATGGAACGGATTATCCCCCATTGTGACTTGATTGGGTACTTCTTCCAAGCGACTGAGATTGGCCTCTGTCGGAGACAGGATGCTGGGCTCAATGGACCGTTGGTCTGATCCAGTCTGGCGCCACTTATGTTCTTATGATGATGATGACCCGGAGGAACCCCGTCCTCTGGAAATGAGGTCCTCCTACAGTGTCTGAATTGGCCACAGAAGTCAGAAGACACACACAGACTCGCTAGTCCCCCTTCAGAACAGGGGAGGCCAAGAGGTAGATCATGATCTACTGGAAGATCCCAAGCCAGTCTCTGGTAGATCACAGGAGATGGGGAAGCAGCCAGTAAGAGATCACCGTTGGGGAAGAGAGCAGAACTGGTACCCCAGGGAGCGTCTCTGGGGAGGAGACCGGTTAGGAGAGCTCCTCCAGTGCGGCAGGAAGATGCTTTCTAAAGGGGAGTGTTCCTCTCCGTGCCCGAGACCGAGTGGAGAGGCCCTAGAGCTGGGGGTGCTGGAGCCAGTAGGAAAAGTCCTGGTAAATCACCTAAGGTGGAGGGTCAAGTGCATCGCATGTGCCTTAAGTGTTGCCATTCTCACCTTAGAATCTTGGCCCTGATGCCCAATGGAGAGTTCATGAAGGAAGCCGAAATATCGTTCCAGGGCTGCGATCTACAAAGTACTTCCTCTGGAGTAGCCCCATTGAAACCCTGCAGGCTACTCCTCCCGAGTAAGTGTTTTGTGGATTGCAGCCAATGATATATTCATGTGATTCATACAAAAAGCCAGTGAGCTCCGGCAGATAACGTGCTGGACTCTGAATGCCGACGTTCAATCCTGGCCTCTCCTGGTCACAAACTCTCCGCCTTCTGGCACGTTGTGCTTGTTCTGGTGATAACTCTACAAGAGTCCTGCGCTGGACCTAGGGACTCAACGTGTTCTTTGTAACCTCTATTGTTTGTTACGACTTGCTCAACTAGATAAATTTAATTTAAAAAAACAAACAAACAAAACAACAAACTCGGTCTTCTAAAAGTCACGGCCGAACACCAGGCTGCCTTAGATGAAGGTTTTCATCCCGCCCTGTCACGGCTGACTGACCGGACGCAAATCCAACCATGAGACTTTCTTCCCAATCCCGTAATTTTTCTCCTATCCCATTTTTACCATCATAGTTTATAGGATGTTTAATTTCTCTCGCTGGTAGTGAACGACCTTCACGAACAATATGGGAAGCTGAGTGCTCCAACAAACATTTACCCCAATGCTGGGGGAGCCTGGGGCTTCAAAAGACTCTCCCCACTCCAACAGACTGAGTTGCCCTTCTCCGGCCTTAATAATGATGAATAGGAGTCTGTTGCTGTTCCACGTTAGGCAAACGTGGAACACATTTTCCGACAGGCATCCACGCCCGTAGTCATCATTCCCATTGGATTCATGCTCGTGTTTGCAGGATTGAGGCCTACTGGATCAGACCAGACGCAAGGAAACTGCCTGCCCTGCCCGGGATCCTGTTGCAGAGCCCAGCGAAGAATTCTGTTTCTGCTTGTGCCAAGAAACCCCCATGAAAGACAACGGCACTGTGCAAACATGCTTGTTTTCCTTGACTGTTTCCCTACCATTCCCATCTAATTTAATTCTTGGGGATTCCGCTTTCTCAGCAGACGACCTGTTTTAATGTATTTCATTTCTTGTAATTAACTGCGAGCACAGCTGGTTTAATGATTCCTCATGCCATATGGATTTGTGCCTTCACGTTTAATCATCTGTTTCAGGAGAAAGGTTACCTTTTTAAGTTTTGAAAAGATCAGATGCAACAGCAGCTGAGTTTCCCTTCGCCCTGGTGCTGTCAGAGAGGAGAGAGGCAGACGAATGCTAGAGCGATGGCTACTTAACAAGGTTTATATGTGCCTGTTTTTCACTGTTCTTCATGGAATCTTATGTCCTGAGTGAACGTTTTCTGCCGTATTATGAAATGGCGTCCCCCCAGTCTAGCACAATAGCAAAAACATTACTCAGCCAATTGCGCTGTTGTACAAAGGTATGAAACGCTCAACGCCAGCACCTACAGATATGGCAAGTATCCAGCAGAGGGCAGCATACACTACGTCAATTTCAACACGGCCCTATTGGAAATCAACTGTTTGGCTTCATACGCCTTGCTCCAGACTTAGCGAGCCATAACGCTGTGAAAGGAACCGTTTTACATGGGACACTGTCAGGATAACAATAATCGGGTCAAAGTCTGCAAACCCAGAGGGCTATATCTTAGTGGCCAGGTCCTGCAAATCCTGACTTACAAAATGAAAATGTCCCTGCAGGCCAAGTTTTTCAAAAGTGACCAGAGGTTTTGAGTGTTAAGCTCAAGATACCAGAGAGGAGGCGGACTTTCTGGACAGTGTTGTCCTCTCTAAATTAAACCCCTTCAAAGGGGCTTGTATTCAGCACACAACAAAGCATCTTTGAAAAGTGTTATCACAGGTTGCTACATAACTTTGACCACGAAAAAGGAAACAACAGCTTGGGTTTACTTAGGGGAGGAAAAAAGGGGGGGGGGGGTCCTTCCTCTATGCACTTTAGTCAATGAAAAGCGATGGGTTGCCATGAAGCTACCAACTGTCCTTATTTCCCCAGGATTGCCGTGATTATGGGTGGGCTGCCCTGACAGGAAAGTTGACCCATTTCTTGTGTATAAGAAGGGCATTCGTGCTAAGAGGGATTTGTGAGTTCCCTGATCTGCCCAGGTGTTGCTAGCCGAGATCCCACCAGGCTCTGGGAATGCACTAGGGATTAAAGGGATCTGCCAACAGGATCTGGGAAGGGGGCACTGACCCAATGCTAGGAGGGGTCATGCCACTTACAGGTGGGTGGTATCAAAGAAAAACAAATATTTCCAAATGATATCAGGCAACAAACCTACTTTCCAAATCAACAATTGTGGAGCTATTTCTACTGGTGAACGGGTTACAAAATAGGGGTCACTTGAAGAACACGCACAGGCCGCGAATTCAGATTTATCTGGGATTCCCGATTGGGCAGCTACTGTAGATCCGTCCTAAGTGATTGTTATAACCCATTTTGTAAATGTGTGAAAGCAGCCCTAGTACAAGCTCCGAGGGCCACAGAAATGTTTGGGTGCACTCCGAGGGTCCAGAGCATGGATCTCCCCACTCTCCGTGGATGCATGTCCTCAACTCTCTTCCCTTAGCCTGAATCAGCCTTTCAGGTGTTTGGAAGAAAGGAAGTGGATCCCAGGGCCAGATCCAGGCACTGGAAATGGGCCTTTGGGCGATGACCCTCGCATCTGGTGAAGTTCCTTGCAGGATCGGGGCCACCCCACTCTTTTGACAATCAGCTCCCCTCCCAGGAACAGGCACTAGGCTCTGGTTGCAAGGTTAACACCAGTTTTATTGCTGCCATCCGTGTAGATATATATATACAGTGTTCATACAGGATACACACGGTTTGTAAGGACCACCCGGCTTCCTGACCCCTCCTCTGGGTCCTGGCTTGCACCTAGCCCCTCCTCCCCCTGGACTGTGGGATAGGAAGCTTGCAGCCTAATTTGTCCAGGTACCTTGGATTCAGGACCTTGGCCAGCGTAGAATGTAAGGAGAGAAGAGCAGCAGCCAGCACTCTCTGCCTGCCCTAACCCAACTGACTCCAGCTACGCTAGGTCTTCCTTTATACCCCTGATAAGGGGTGGGGCTTTAGTGACCCACGGGCTGCTCTTAAAGGATCAGCCTGCATGCGTCACATTCCTCCCCTTTAAGTGAGGGTGCCCTCTTGGGGGCTCGCTTTCTCAGCATACTCAGTGCCTCGTCCTACCACTAGATGATCTCATCTGAAGGGCCTCCGGACCAATCTCATACAGTGATGCCAACTCTTTCGGGTCTGCTCTTCCATTTTTACAGGCCCTTCAATGGGATGGTGCCAAGACCCCTCTTTTCTGCCAATTCTTCTGCAAGCTTATGAGGTTTTTACTAGCTGCCTCCACTTGTGGAGTGCTCAGTGGGCATAAGCACCTTTGGGGAGGTTTTGTTGATTGCTCCCCACTTAAACTCAAAAAGCTGCTGACTTCTTTGGGCTTTGTCTTACCCTGATTTCACTCTTTCCAGTGTGTGGGTACTAGGGAGTAACCCCAATATTTCCATCAAGACCACTCCTCAGAGCACCAAGCACACTGCTCAGTTGCTGTGGGGGCTGTACTTTCCACAAAACTCTCTCACTCTGGGATGACTGGGTCTCTCTCACCCATGGAACCCCCTTATCTTATTCCCAGACCAGCTTCACCGGATCCTACCTCTGCATCTTCTGGCTTAGCCCCCCATGACCAATGAGCTTCCAATGCTCTCCTTAGTCGAGCTCTCCTCTTGGAGATCATCTCCTTCCTCCTGCCCCTTTTGGGACACCACATTCCCATGGTTTTTGTCTAGGGTGTCCTCCTTTATCTTGGCCTCCAGGTATCCCTAGCTCCCACACACACAAATAGGCCTTGTCTCTAGTTTCTTTCAGGGGCATGGGGTCTGCCCTGAATCCTTTGCTCTTCCCCTTCCTTTGTCTCAGCTGCTCTATGGAATCCTTGCTCACATCTCCCCCTAACAGCTTGGGATATGCTAAGGAGGGGATTAACCCCACCCAACATCTTTGGATACCCCCCTTTACTGTCAGTGGCACCTCCACCTGCGGGTACTTCCTTTTTTGTCCATAAATACATTTCTCTATGAGGGGACCTCCTTTTCGTCTCCCTTTTGTGTCCAAAGGGGACTCACGAACCAGGGTACAGCTGGCTGCCAAATCCCAAACCCCCATGACCTCCTTCCCACCCCCCTTTTATTTTTTCCTCCTGTAGCCACGGGCTGGACCTTCCCTCAATACCTCTGCCCAACCAGAGAACTGCTAACCTGAAATCCATCAGCGGACACCAGTCCCTCACTAAGTGCCCAGTTTCCCACAAGTGAAGCAAACCCTTTTCCCTTTGCTTCCCATGGTCCCCATAGGTTGTGGGTTCCTGCTTTTGCCACTGCCAACCCTAGGCCTACCCCCAATTCATTTTTTTTGGTCAGGGCAGTGCACCCATAGGTGCTCTGCCTCAAGGAACTCCTCTGCCAGTTTAAAGCTCCTCTGGCTGGTGGCGTCAAATCCAGGCCCCCAGTAGGCGCCACATGATCTGCTCCACTGTCCTGCCCTTGGGCTTCACCCATCAGGTTGCTCAGTCCATAAGTGCCCTTGCAAAACCCCTTGTCATCATCCTCCCACTCCATTTGGCTGCCCAGAACATCTTCCCTGTCCAGTCTAGGATTGCGGTCCTTATGATGTCATACTCTGTGACCTGCTCCTGGGGCAAGGATAGGAATAACACTTGCACCCCCCACCCTCACCTAAATAGGGGGCAAGCTGCAATGCCCAAATGTCCTTACCCCACTCCTCACTGGTGGCTGGCTACTCATTCAAAGATATCCAGGGTCCTCCTCCTGGGACATCTTGCAAAGCCCTGGCCCTGGGGTTTGATGCCCCCTCCCTTAGGCCACCATTGTCAGGCTTTGTAGGATCTCCTGGTTCACCCACTCCTGCTCCAGCACAAAGTTTTGGACTACCTTCTGGTGCTCCAGCTGCCAGTTCATCTGCACCTGTAATGTGGCCGTGGCCCACTGGACGTGTAAGCGCGCCTCCTGAGGTGCCTGGAACACTAGCTGCTGATCTCACATTAGCTGGATAAGCTGCTCCAGGTGAAGCCAGATCATGGCGCGGAGACAAGCAGCTCCTGGACAAGACCCCATATGTGCGCAATGAACCTTGCATCCAGTACAGTTCCTTGCAGGATCAAGGCTGCCCCACTTTTTTTGGCAGTCTGCTCCCCTCCCAAGAACAGGCAGTAGGCTTCTGTTGCAGATTAACACCTTATTGCCATCACCTGCACAGGTATATAGACAGTGTTCATACAGGAGACACCTTTGTACCTATGCCCCCTGCACACACATCCCCAGGCTACCCAGCTTGCAGCCTTCCTTCCTCACTCCCTTAGCTAACCTCCTCCTCCAGGTACCTTAGCTTCAGGACCTTTGCCACCATGAAGTGTATGGGAAGGTGAGCGAGAGCAGCAGCTAGTATAATCTGCACTCATTGCCTGCCCTAGCATAACTGACTCCAGATAGGCTAGGCCTCCTTATATACCCTGCTAAGGGGTGGGGTTTCAGTGANGGGGGGGGGGGGGGGGGGGGGGGGGCTGGGAGGGCTGCCCTGGCCCATAAGCCTGGGCCCATCACCCACGTCCACCCACCCCTGTGGGCTCTGCTTCCCAGGGGGTGGGCGTGCGCACCTGTGACCTTATGAAGAAGGAAGAGAGAGAGTGAGGCAGGAGCAGGAAACAGAATTCCACGGCCAGACCATTTCATGTTTTGTACCTCACATTCCCTCTTCCTTCCCCTTGGGAGCAAACCGTCCCCCTCAGGGATGCCAACGGCACATGGAGGGGAAGGGGGGAGCAGGGGGGTGACCAAAGGGGAGGCAGCAGGGTGGGCCAGACACTGCCATAGTGACTTGCACTAGTTTGGGGAACCTTAGCACAGTGCTTGAGGGAAGGGACCAAATTAAAAACCAGTCGTGGTCTGGATTTGGCCGGCGGACCGGACGTTCCTCAGTCCTGTGCGAGGCCCACCCAGTGTTTATGCTTCGACTATTGACGCAGGACACTGATTCTGCTGGCGGGCTTAGGCTGATTTTAAAATAGTGTTTTTGGTTGATCTCTCTCGTCATTTGTTGGGGTGAGGGGCTTAGGGCAGCTTGGGGTACAGGCAGGGGTCCGCGTTCACCGTCTTTTCCCCATTGCTGTCAATGGAGAAAAACGTCGGTTTCCCAGGTGCCTGTACCCTGGGTTCACCAAGGCCAACTCATAAAGCCAGGCTCTTAACCTGGAGTCTGGCTCCGAAATCAAAGTGGTGTTGTTTTTTTCCAGGTCACTTGCTACTCTTTTCTTGCTCCCAACGGCAGGATCCGCAGGCTGCTGAGCTATGATGAAAAAATCTCCATAGCTCTTTAAGGGCCTAACGCCACCGTCTGCAGCTTTGGGAATGTCGACCCAAATTATTCCAGCCCAAGCCTGATGCTGCTGGTCTGGTATGCACGATAACACCTCCCCGCAAACTGCAGCCTAGATTCTCAGCTTGTGGGCGAAGCGCAGGAGTGGACTGGAGGAGTCCGATTCCCTGCTCTGTGCCTCAGTTTCCCCATCCGCAAAATGGGGAGAGTGCTTCCTTGCCCCGTGGGTTGGAGCACGCTTCGCTCCACTAAAAGAGAGCTGCTACAGAACCGTGCTGCGCTGTGGTTTAACAGCAGGGAAAGCACTGAACCAGGGGTCTCCAATTATTAAGACTTCATTATTTTGACAAAATATGCTACAGTGCATCGATTCGTGCACTGTGAAACATTACAATGAATAATTAAAGGGCACTTGTCAGAATAAATGAATAAGGAACGTTGTGTGCTGCAGACACACACAATTTTGTTTCAAATTCTTATTGTTCACCCAGGCTTCCTGCGGAAAGCTGGGCTCCCACATAAATCAGCTGTAACAGTTCTCTGGCACTACTTGGTAACCGGCTGAATCTGCGGTAAGCAATCCACTCCGGCAAGGACCAGTTACTGAGCGGTATCTGTTTATTCTTCCGTGGATTGACCCGTTAACCATTTTGCCTATTTAAAAATGGTAAACCAGTTAGCCATTGCAGTATTATCCTCTTATTTGATTGGTTGGCTAGCCATTGCATAATTGCTTAACAGCCAGATAACCATCAAACTATTCAGAATAGCGGATATTAACCATAGATAATAAATTTACTATTCTTTTCAGCTCTAAGCACATCTCCTACAACAGTAAGGGATGCCTACTGTACAGTAACACCCTGTACAGTAATAGGTTTTGTTATCTTGTCCTTTTTGCCCTGTACTGTAATGGGTTTTGTTATCTTGTACTGGGCTCCCTGCAGTGTAACGTTTGTACCTGGTTCAGCTGGCAAAGGGGGTCATTAATACCTCATTAATCCAGCAGAAGAGCTGGCTAACTCCCTGCCCTGCCTGCTATTATTGTTTTAGTGCTGGAGGGTGTTTTTTGGCCTACGGCTGTTACTTACTAGTGCTGGAGGGTGGGAGTGGGGCACCTTTCCTCCCTTTATTTAACAAGGTTGGGATAATCACTGCTAGCAAAGAGCAAATAAATCCTCTCTCACAAACACACTCCCATCCTTCCTACTTAGTTTTCATCTTGATCCCAGGCACACAGCTCCCTCCTGCCTGGGATCAAGATGAAAACTTAAAAAAAGGTAGGAAGGATGGGAGTGTGTTCATGAGGGGTGATTCTTTAGCTGCTGACAGGGACGGTCCCTGCTTCCACCTGGGATCTTCCGAGTGAATTTAAAACTAAAACTTCAGAGCCGATGTCACTGCACCCATTTGAGAATTCAGATTTTTTTAATAAGATGAATTGTAACTTGACCCATCTGTCCTGCACCTACAAACCTATTTGTACACAGAGCCTCTGCTAGAGACCTCCTCTCTTTCCAGCTCTTCCCTAAAGGTAGTCACTGGGCTATTAGGAATTTTCATAAACACATGCAAATTTATGCAAATTACGGGTGGCACAAAGCGTGCCTATTTTTCTCTGTCAAACGTTGGAGAGGATTAATCAGCAGCTGATGCTTATTAGGATCCGGCCTTCTAGGCTCATTCCTGAGGGCCGCGCATCAATGCGACTCTCGATCTCCTGCTAGTGCAGACCTGGGCAAAGCTGTCCCGTCTCTGGGTGCTGACAAACACTTATACAATTACCCACCAGTGTGTACAGCCCTGAAGCTGCTTGGTGCCATTCCTAGTCCTCTGCACTTACCCAGCAGGCAAACAGCAGCCTCTCCCTATAAGCGGAACATCCCTGGTAACATTCCTTCCTAATGTTCCATCGAGACCCCCAAGGTCAGCTGGGAGCACCCTCTTGTACGCTCCATCACTGTGCTGAGCAGTGGCGGCCCTCCCCTGAGGGCGCCTGGGGCAGCGCCCTGCCCCCGCTCTCCCCCGTTCCCCCCCCGGTGCCACTGACACAGAGCGCTCGCCGACTGGCGCTCTCTCTCTGCCGGGCGGCTGAATTTCACACCGGAGCGCCGTGCTGCTCTGACTGCTGCAGCTTGGCTTGCAGTTAGAGCAATGTGGCGCTCCAATGTCAATTTCAGCCGCCCGGCAGAGATGGAGCGCTCAGTCAGTGAGCGCTCTGTCTGGAGTCCCAGAAGGGACAAACTTGGACTGAACGCGCACTGGGCGGCCGAGCGTTCAGTGCAAGCGCGCTGCTGGGAAATGAAATTTCCCATGAGCGGCAGCTTTGCATTGAGCCCATGGGGTTCAATGCAAAGTCTCACCTGGGCGTTCAGTGGAAGCACTCGGCGGCGAGATGGGCTGCGGTGCGCATGCTTGAACGGACTCAGCTGAGCATGTGCGCCGCAGCCCATCTCACCGCCGAGCGCCTCCACTGAACGCTGAACTGCCTGGGGCCAGTGCCTGCCCTGTCTGACGGTGAGTAAACGCAGGGGTGGGAGGATGTGCGAGACTGGGGAATGGGGGGGGGAAGGGTGTGCACCCACCCTCCTCCCCATTCCCCAGTCTTGCACACCCTCCCCCCCCTTCCATCCCAGGCCCCCAGCCTGGGGAGAGACTGGGGAAGGGGGGTTGAGTAAACGTTTGGGGGAGAGAGACTGGCATGGAAGGGGGGGGAGGGTGTGCGAGACTGGGGAATGGGGGGGATTTTTTGGGGGGGAGGG
>QEPC01002388.1:7276401-7336093 GCA_003113815.1 Sphenodon punctatus
GTGAGATGTAACTGTTAGTCTGGTGATCTGCCTGCTTTTAAACCTGGCAGAGGAGGTGACTATAACCTGCCTAACTGAAATTGCTGGATTAACTAATGTAATGTCCATCCAATGTTAACCCTGGGAACTCCTTGCTGCTGGCTGGGTTATGCCCTGGCTCCGCCTACCGTATGCCTGGCTCCGTCTACTGTATTCCTGGCTCTGCCCCAGGCTAGGCTCCGCCCCTAGGCCTACAGGCCCGGCCTTACTACCCCAGTGCCCCTCCAGCATCAAAACCCACCAGCCGCCCCTGGTGCTGAGCCCAACCAGCAAGGGTGCCACAGAGAGACGTTTGGGAACTTCCTTCCCCTGGAGATTTGCCAAAGCCCACGCCTGGGCATCTTCAAGGCAATGGAAGCCCTATTTACTTGGCCAGGCATTTGGCAGGATGGGAGAGGGCCTGGGTTGTTGTTTTTAAATGGGATTTTGATATACAGCTTGGGTTTAAAATCTGTTTATTGTTTTAATCTTTGGTTTTATATACACTTTGTTACCCAACCCTGAGCCTTTGCTATAAAGTGAAATAGATCTTTTCAGCATCCAGGTGAGAAGTCTGATTTCTGGAAGCGCCCATGGAGGGGCTCAGCAATTTGGAGAACTGGGATGGAGGAAGAGCCTAAACATGGATTTAGAAACCAAATCTTTGAAGACACAAAAGGCGGGGAGGTTGAAATAGTCTCTGGCAATGAGAGGCCTAAATGCCACCCGTCCCATGGCAAACCCACTCTGCCACGCTCAACGTCTCAGTTTCCTGACTGTCTCCCTCCCCCTCTCCACCCAAGACTAGACGCTCGCCCCTGGAGGCAAACCCCATCGGCACCACTCACCTCTCTGGCGCACCTGAATGGTCCTCAGCGCCAGCACGTTCTGCTCGTCGGAAAGGAACTGCTTCATCTTGATAAAGGGCTCCTTCCCCTTGACAGTGAGTTTGCGCCAGGGCTTGGGCCTAGCCAGGATCTCACTGACGGAGCCCTGCGACAGGCCCAGGACGTAGTGGCCGAAGACGCGCTGGCCGATGTTGTGCTTCAGCAGCTGCTCCTTCACCTGGAAGGCGATCTCCGCTGTGTCCAGCTGCTCCTCGTCGGCCGAGCCGGAGTTGCTCCCTTCCGATTGGTCGCTGGGCGGGCTGGCCTCGTTGGCGGGAACGGATTGGCTGGGGTTGCGAGGTAGGATGGTTCCTTTGGCGGCATAAAAGGGGGAAGGGAAAGCCAGCATGCCGCCGTTCTCGTTCTTGTACAGGGGGGGCGCCAGCGGCTTGGGGAGAAGGACGTCCACTGGCAGCCGTTCGCCGGAGCCCAGGCTGGGGAACGGGGACAGCGAGAAAGTCCTCGGTACTTCCTGGGCTACCGCGGGACCCAGCAAGGGCTGGATGGGGCTGGGGGAGGCGGAGTCTTCCCTGGAAGGGTGCGAGAGCTGCTGGGGAGAAGGGTACGACTGCTCCGTGCCCATGGAGTCCTTCACCGATTCGTCCTCCGAGGGATCCTCCTCTAGAGACGAAAGAGAGAGAGAGAGACGCACAAACTATAGCGCAGAGAGCTTCTGCCCTCGGTCAGCTCCTGCGTCTCTGGGGGGGCAGCACCAGGCCTTCTGGCCGCAAAGACCCATCGCTACAGGAGGCAGGGCTGCTCCGGGGGCAAGCGGCTTCCCCCTCAGCCACAGCCTCCCCCGTTTCAGACGCTGCTGCGTCGGCCTTGCGCAGGATGGTCGGGGAAGAGAGCACGAGGGACTCAAAGCTTTCGATGGACAGATCACAATCGACCACCTGGGCAGGGTCTGTTCGGACGCTGCAGCTGGTGCAGAACGTGGCGGCTCGGCTCCTTTCGGGGACAAGGCGCCGGGAGCACATGACACCGGCGCGCCGACGTCCGCACTGGCTGTAGCTTTCTGGGCACAATTCAAGGTGCTGGTCTTCACCTTGGAAGCCCTCAACGGCCTGGGCCCTACGTATCTGAGGGACCACCTGGCCTTCCATGCCCCACTGCAGCCCTCCTGTGGGGACCCTCTGTCGGCCTCATCTGTACAAGAGGGGCTGGCGGGGGGGGGCGGGGGGGGCATTCTTGGTGGCTGCCTCAACGTTATGGAACTCCCTTCCCCGGCAGGCTTGTTTCAGCCGGAGCCTCTACCGGAGGTGATGCGGGACGTCTCCGCTCGAAAAAGCATTTGGTGGGCGGGGATCGGGGCGGGTGCTTTTATTAGCGTATGGTTGTGAGGGAAGGGTTGGGTGAGGGCAATTGGGAGGTGGTATTGGGACGCTTTGGTGGGCGGCTTGGGGGGTTTGAGGGTATATTTTTTTAATAAAAAATAATTGTTTATGAGCTACCCTGAGTCTATGGGAAGGGCGGCATGTACATATCAATCCATCCAGGCAGCACCGAGCAGGGCAATAAGCAGGGACAGTAGGCGGGGCCTAAGGGCCCCACAGGGAGGCCAGTCCTTGTCGCCTCAGGGCAAGTTATTGCTGACGGGCCTTGCCAATCTCAGCCCCTGCGGCAGCTACTTCCGCGCAGGCCCGGTCTCTCTCCCCGCTTACCTACTAGGAGAGGGGAGCGCGCCCCTGCAGGAAGGGGTTAAAAGGGTGGTGTCACGGAAGACGGGGTCGGCATTTTCTACCATGTCCTGCAAATTCTAAGGCTGGCTCTGGCACCGGGACCCCGGGGTAGCCCCGTCGCAGAGGAAGGAGCAGCCTTAACCTACCGTGGCGGAAGGAAGGGCTACGCAAGCTTCCTTAGCTCTGCTCCTACGTGGCACGGCAGGCGTCGGAGCACGGCAGAGACACTCTGGAATTGGGGGCGGGGCAGCAGGAGAGGCCACTCTCCTTTGTTCTGGCCTGGTAAATCCACCCTCGCTGGCCTTTACGTCAATCTCTTTTCTCACGCTTGCGCTGGGGGAGGTGGCAGGCACTCACAGCTAATACGCTAGGTCCGATCACGGCAGCAGTCGTACTTTATAGCAGGGGGTGGGGAACCTCTTCCCTCCAAGGGGCCACTTTGAACGTTTTGACAAGTTCCGAGGGGTGGCAGGGACTCTTAAGGGCCGGCACGCTCAGGGAGAGGGGAAGGTTTATACCATGGCTCTGTCCCCTCTCCTCGTGGGCAGGCCCTCACCTCTGCTTCCTTTCCCGAAGCTCAGTGCTTGAGGGGAGGAACCAGATCCCGGCACTGGAAAGGGGCATTTGGGCCCTGAGTCCAAGGATCCTCAGTCCTGCTTTATAGGAAAGGGCAGCAGGCTCTGGGCCAGGAGTGGGGAACCTTTTCCCTCCCAGGGCCCACTCTGAAAATGAGGACAAGCTCTGAGGGCGTCAGAGAAGCTGGGGTCAGGGGGCGCTCGAGAAAATGAGAGCCCAGATCCTGGATCTGTCTCCTACCCTCGTGTGCACGGCCCTCAGCTCTGCCCACTTAGCCTGAGCTCAGTTTGTCAGTGTTTTGGTGTAGGAAGTGAAGCCAGGGGCCAGGTCCAGGACCTGAAAAGGGACCACATACAAATTTTCAGGGGCCCACATTTGGTCCCTGGGGCTAAGGGTCCCCACCTCTGTTGTAGACAGATGCTTGCACTAGCCCTTTCCATCAAAGGCACTTTGCAGGGCAAGTACAGACGAGGAGCCTGCAGCACAGGCAGCGAATCCGAGCCCAGGACCAATGCTCTGGAGATCAGGGAGCTGTTCTTGGCTCGGCCGCAGACAGACCTTGGTCAGCTCACTTATCTTCTCCGTGCCTCAGTTTCCTATCTGTAAAACGCTGCTTCCCTGAACGCTGGGATTTGCGAGGCTCAAAGCCAATCACAAAGTGGCTCGGCCAAGGCTGAGCCAGTGACAGGGTTGAGGACGGAACCCAGCAGTCCAGTTTGGGGATCGAGCGATGATCACGACGGGCAATGAGGTACGTCCGTAAGCCCGTACGTTGGGCGGGGAAGGGGTATTTGGACTCCCGACCGAGGGCCCCCTGCGCAGCAACAGCTAACACCATTAATCTTGCTCACACCCTACCAGTGTTGGCCAACAGACCTGGCTTTTCGAAATGGTATTTCTGCGATGGATAGAAGGCTTCTTTTCCAAGAAGCAAAGCGTCGTCCGCTTTCGATATGCTCTGGAAAACAAAAAGCAAGGGTCGGCAAAGGTTTAGCGGCGGCCTCGACACTCGCAATCTGGCAAAGAGCCACAGTCTGCCCGTCGCGCCCCTGGCACTTACCTGGGAAAGGCCGCAGTTGGCAGAAGCCAGTTTCATTGCCTTCAGGATGCTGCGGAGGAAGGAAGGTGAGGTTAGTCCAACTGCTCGGTTTCTGAAGGGGCCTCCACACAAGCTGTGGTGGACGCCATCCCCGCGGCGCCACATGGTGGGCGATCCTTGCCGCCAGCTGTCGGTCATCCCACCACGCCCGCTGGCGGGCTGAGGTGCCAACCATGCGAGCGGGCGGACAGCCCAACCCCACCCCTTCCTTGGCTTTGCGGTAAGTGCATCGTGTGGCTGCACCCCGAGGTCAGTGCCAGCACCCTAACACTTAACACTCAGTGCTAACACTCACAATTGCAAGGAGGCACAAACACAAACACAAAACCGTTCAAGATTTGCTGGTTCGTTGCATGCGCACCAGCAACAGGCCAGTGCCTGTGCCTGAGAAAGGATGGAAGTTGGAAGGATGGAAGAAACACGTTCAAGAAAGTTGGTGACATTCGTACGCAACCGCCACTTCATTCCCTGGGGACAAGGATTGCTTTTAAATGGGGAGAGGGGCTCCGGGACGAGCAGCCAACGTCTGCCGTCGAAGCCACGGGGCACAGCTCTTTGCTGCCGCGCCGCCATCACACCGAGAAGCCCGACATGATGTGACATCCTCACCAGGGGCCGCCTCTGCTTGTGACCTCCGCCAAGCCAGAGCGGAATCCCTCAGCCGTGCGCTGCCAGGGCCCCAAGCGTGCGGGCTGTAGTCTGCCCCCAGCGACATGGCTGACAAGTGTGCTACGGTGCGGTCGGGCCTCCCAGGGGAAGGCGTTTGGAGGGGGGGGGGGCCGGCACAAATACAGATGGCAGAAGCTTCACGGTGAGAGACTGGGGAGCAGCACCACACGCAGCCAGGGAACCTACCTCAGTTCAGTTTTAATCTCTTCGTAATCCGACTGGACCTGTAGCTTTTCTTCCAATTTCTAAACAAGGAACAAGAGCGATATCAGAGTTGGGGGCCTTACAGACGGTAACCACCCCCATCCCAGAAAAGAGGGGAGGGGACTTGCTGAGATTGGGGGATGGAGGCGGGAGAGAACAACAGCTTGCTTGTGTGAACGTGCCCAGAGTCATATTTCCAGAGATTTCAAGTAGCCGGTAGTTCCACTGCCAGCTCCTTGGAAGCTCGCCAGTCCTGACGACTCATGCCTACACTTAAGACTCATTGAAACCACAGGGATTCCTTCCATGGACTATGAAAGTGCATTTTCAATTTGGGAGTGCCCCCACCGACTCCACAACCTTTTGAGGGAGGCAGGCAGTTCCCTCTGGTCATTGTGCCATTCAAAATGGCAGCCGCATGAAGAGACGTTGGAGAAGGAACTGCAGCCTCTCTATCCCGCTGGAGGACTCCTGTGTAAACTCGGTGGTGTGACGTCCTCTTCAAGAGTACTCCAGCAGGGTGGCAGTGGCAAGGGGAGGCAGCGGGGCATGGGTCGGGGGGAGCTTTTGAACTGAAGCTAATCTACTGGGTCTATCAGCTGGCTCACCATCTGTCTCAACTCACTGGAGGCGCATGCAAAGAGATCAGTATACAGTTTTAATGCAGTCTGTCTGATTCTGATCACTGCCATAAAAGTGTCTTGGTTCTGCCTCCTAAACGTATGCTATTCCATTGGGGTATATGTGTGACAGAGAAAGAGACCGCAGAGCACTGGACAGACCATCTAACTTCCTCAAGTGAGGGCCATCTTACTGCCCCCTTTGCTTGGCCCACAAAGATATAGGGCTGACTCCCCCAGCTCTTGCAAGCCGACATAGCTTCATTGACAGTAGCAGATCTAGAGGAGAGGTGAAATGGGGACTGGGTGATACCCGCATTTTTGGAAACCGTTGTGGGTATCCGGATCGATGCCTGAATACCACTGGAGAACCTGAAAAATCAAAATTTTGGTTTCCAAGTACCTGAAATTACCCTCAACCCCCTGCCCCAATTTTCCCCCAAAATCCAAGACTGGAATTTGAAAAACCAGGACAAAAATGGTATTTCAGGTACCTGATTGGACACCATTTTGGGTACCGCGAATTCCCATTTCACCTCTAGGGCGCTTTCACACGTTACCAGGGGAGGCAGGAAGACTTGCGCAATTGCGGCTCTGTTCTTGCAGGAATTAGCGCCTGCGGGAATGCACTGAGCCCCTTTGATCCCGCAAGGACACGCATCCTTTTAAGAGCTACATTTCTGAACTCGGTCCTGCGCGAGTGTTCTCACGGGATAAATGGGGGATTAGTGCATTCTCTCACGGTGCAAATCCCTACAAGAACAGAGCGGCGACTGCAATCGCGCACATTTTCCTGCCTCCCTTGGTAACTAAAAACTGCTATTTCTTTGTTGCAAAAATATCATGAGAATCGAGAATTGTCACCGAGCTCTGAGTACAATCTCAACAACAGACCGAGATGTCGGTCGAGAAATTTTTCTTGAAATATCATTTACCGTTACTGTTTACTGTATACCGATTTAATGTGTACCACCTTCATCCCAGTAACGCGCATGCACCAAGTGGCATTTTCATTTGCACATTACTGGGATGATGGCGGTACATGGTAAGCAGTACACGGTAAATTGGTATACTGTTAACAGTAAATTATTATTATTATTATTATAAGCATTTATATAGCGCCAGCAATGTACCTGGCGCTTACTAAGAACAAGATAGACATGGTCCCTGCTCGAGAGCTTACAATCTAAAGACAGGAGAAGGGGAGACAGGGAAGGGGAAACAGAGGGAGAGACAAGGGATGCAACATTCATTCATGAGGATGCGAAAGCTCAGGTACACGTTCTTG
Source organism: Sphenodon punctatus (assembly GCA_003113815.1). NCBI lineage: Eukaryota > Metazoa > Chordata > Lepidosauria > Sphenodontia > Sphenodontidae > Sphenodon > Sphenodon punctatus. Next base: position 7,283,445 of record QEPC01002388.1, read on the forward strand.
GCTTGGTGACAGTAAATTGGGAGTTTGCAGATAACAGGTGGGGGATAATCCTAGGTGGGGATGCTTAGCAGGAGTTCGGAAGTGCGGAGTGGAAGAGGTGGGGTTTGAGGAGAGGCGTGGAGGGTGGGGGCCAGGTGGACGAGGGCAGGGAGGAAGTTCCAGGCGTGTGGGGCAGCGAGGGGGAAGGGACAAAGGCGGCTGTGGGAGCAGGGGAGGCATGGGAGGGTGAGGGTGGGGATGGAGGAGGAGCAGAGGGTTCGAGCAGGGGTTTGGAGGAAGATCAAGGCAGAGAGGTAGGGGGGAGCCAGGTTGTGAAGGGCTCTGTAGGTGAAAACGAGGAGCTTGTGCAGAATACGCTCGGGAAGGGGGAGCCAGTGGAGAGAGGAGAGGAGAGGCTGCATGTGGTCAGAGCGACGGGCTAGGTGGAGCAGAGTTTTGAACAGAGAAAAGGGAAGAAAGGTGGGAGCGGGGAAGGCCAGCGAGGAGGAGGTTACAATAGTTCAGGCGTGAGATGACTAGGGCATGGATGAGAGTTTTGGCAGAGGAGACAGAAAAGGGCGGATCTTGGCAATGGTGTGGAGGGAGAAGCGGCAAGATTTGGCAATTGAGTCAACGTAGGGTTTGAAGGTGAGGTGCGAGTCGAAGATGAAGCCCAAGCTGCAGGCTTGGGGGACAGGGAGGATGGAGATCCCTTCAATGGCAACTGACAGGGAAGAGGGAGAGGAAGGACTGGGAGGGAAGATCAGGAGTTTGCCTGGGGATTGGGTGTAGATAGAGGAGAGGGCCAAGGACGGAGCCTTGGGGAACCCCGACCAAGAGGGGCAGGGAAGAGGAGGGGGAGGAGTTAGGAAGAGATACATTGAAGGAGCGGTCAGAGGGTAGGAGGAGAACCAGTCAAGGACAGAGTCCCGGAATCCAAGGTAGTGGAGCGAATCAAGCAGGAGCGAGTGGTAAATGGCAAAGGTAAGTAGTATTTTGAGAACAAATTCTCAACTGAGAAATGTTGAAAATCAGCATTTTTCTCAATTACTGTTTCTTGCTTAAAACGAGTCAAGAACCACGATTCTCGACGATAACCAAGAAAATCTCGGGATCTAATTTCAGCTGTAGAGCCATCTACCTGAGCTGAGACTTTGGCTCAGAAGCTGAAGCAGCATTAGAGGTTTAGAGGGAGTTTGGTCGTACCTGTCTATTAAGGAGACATTTATCAATCATAAATGTCTCCTTAAGGGTTTGGGAATGATTAATGGCCATGATAAAGCATATTGCGGCCGGTTATAGTGTTTTATAGATGCTTATATGCTGGAGATGTTGCAGATGGTTATATCTAATCGTATTGATCAACTGGACTGTATTACAATCCATAGTGATTGATTAATCATTGATTAAAATATCTGTTAATCATTTGTTAACCCTTTGTAAACAATTCCTCAAGGCCTCCTGTTTGTAAAGCATGATTGAGATTTTTCTTCTAGGCCCAAGCAGGACTTAATGGGGGGGGGGGGGGGGGGGGGGGGGGGGGAGGCAGGCTTAATTACATTTAAGGGGGGTGACAGTAGGAGTGTGCACCCCAAAATATGACAGAACACGGCAAGGCTGATATTGGCCATTTTAAGGTTGGAAATGAAAGCCAGGGGGGAAAGGAATGGTTTTATTTGGCTTTCATTAATGACTTTCCTGACCTGTCCTCTGCGCTGGTCATTGGACATATTAAATCACAAGGCCTTGTGTTTTATATCCAGCTGTGGAGAGGTAGGGTGCTCCAGCAGTTGGAGTTGTAGCTGGAAAGCAGGGTTCAGTTCTCTGCTGTGATAAGATCGGGCTTCTGGAGCATGCTTCTGCCCCAGCAATTCATTTAATTTATTTTACAAATGAAGCACTGAGGCCAAGCAGAAGGCAAAGCCTGACTGTGATCTCACTTCGGTGTAAATCTCTTTATCTCTCGCCAGATTTACACTGGAGAGGAGGAGATCAGGATCAGGCCCAGAGACGCTGATCTGTCCTTTCCCTACCGCTCCTCTTGTTTCCTGCTCAGACACATGTACAGATCTCTGTTTTTCTCATGGGTGTCTGCTCAGTGCTCTGTTGTTCTGCATTTCAGCTGAGGCTACCAACGAAGCGAGGCTTCTAACTTCCAGTGGGACACAACCATCTCCCCCAGGTACCTCCCAAAACCCCCTGCCCACGTCCCCATCCATCATTGACAAAGGGGGATAACTTACCTCAATGGCCTCGTTCTTGGCCACAATCTGCTGTTCAAGGTCTGCGATCTGGTTGGCCGAGGACTCTTCTAGATCTTGCAAAGAGGCCTGGAGATGTTGGATTTCCTTGAGAAGTCTAACGATTTCCCTGTCCTTGACGGCCAGCGCTGCCTCTAGCCGTGGTCCCGAGCACAGAGAATAGTTCATTTTCTCCTGCAAAAGGGATTGGGAAAGGGGGTTAACTACACAGCCCCAGTAGCCCATGTTGGAACGTTCCAGATCCCAACCGGCTACTACCTAGAGTAACTGCAAAGGAGCCGCTGCAGGGTTTTACCCACTGTTCCCCATAGGTCATTATCAGTGTTGCCTCTTGGGTCTTGTCAGACTATGCTCTGCCACCCAAGGCAACAGAACCTGACATGACCCATTACTGGACAATGGAGTCCACTTGAACTGAATTATCAGGCCATGAAAATAAACTGGACTTGTCCATAATTCTACTTATGAAGCAGATCTCCAGGAAATGGACCAAAATTCATTTCCCCACTTAATTCTGGTTGTAGACATTGGAAACATTTTTATTTTTTGAAAGCCAAAATTTACATTTCCCCCTCCCCACCCCACCCCAATGTTGTCTTCCTGAACTCAGCAAGTCCTAGGAATTGAATTTTTTTAGTTACTGATCTTCTGTTCCTAAAACGTATAGATTTTTTTTCAGGGGGTGGGAATGAATATTTAAAAAAAATACTTTTAGTTCAAAAGCTTTGCAACAAAAACGTTAGTTGGACTTTCAAACGGTTTCTAAGCAAAGCCCCTGACTTTCACCTGCTATACCAGTTATCGGCCTGTCTCTAACCTTCCCGGAAGGTTACCGAACGGGGAGTGGCTTGGCAATTTCAGGGGCATCCTGACCGCATCGGGTTTCTGGATCCCTCACAGTCCGACTTTTGCCTGGGCTATGCCACTGAGACTGTGCTTGTGGCTTTGGTTGACGACCTCCGCCATGAATTGAATCAGGGTTGTTCGACCCTGTTGATTCTGTTAGATTGGTCGGCTACTTTTGATACCGTTGACCACGAGATGTTGGTGATTCACTTGTGGGACCGAGCCGGGGTGGGCAGGGATTGTTCTCGAACGGTTCCGCTCCTTCCTGCCTGGAAGAACTCAGCGAGTGCTGCTCGGGGATTATTTTTCATCACCCTGATACCTCTTGTGTGGAGTCCTGCAAGGTTCCAGTCTGTCCTCTCTCCTGTTCAACGTGTCTATGCAGTCGCTGGACTAGATCATGGGACGGTTTAATGTTCGGTGTCATCAACATACTGATGATGACACCCAACTCTACACCTCTTTTTCATCCGACCCAGACCTGGCAGTCTCGGTGCTTACCCAGTGTCTGACGGTTGTGTGGGACTGGATGTGGGCGAGCTGACTGACGCTGAATCCTGACAAGACGGAGGTGATGCTAGTGGAGAAGGTGGTGGGGTTGGAGTCCCCCATCGTTGATGGGTTTTGCCCCCGTTGTTTCCCCAGGTTCGCAGTCTGGGAGTGGTCCTCAATTATGGATACCCAGGTGGGGGCTGTTGCAAGGAGCGTTCTGCCAATTAAATTTGGTGCGGTGGTTTCGGCTGTATGTCTCAGACTCCGACCTGACCACTATCATCCATGCTTTCATCACCTCAAGACTTGACTATTATAATGCACTGTACGTGGGGCTACCCACAGTGATGGTCCAGAGATCGCAGCTGGTGCAGAATGTGGCGGCCCACCTCCTTACAGGGATGGGCTACTGGGAGCACATTACACCGATGCTCCATTCTCTGCACCGGCGGCCTATAGTCTTCCGGGCCCAATTCAAAGTGTTGGGCCCCACCTACTTGAAGGGATGCCTCACTCCCTACGCGCTGGATCGGCCCCTGCGGTCGGACAGCGGCTCCTTCCTTGAGGTCCCCGGGGGGCTACTATCGAGAGGGTATTCTTGGTGACCGCACCAAGGCTGTGGAACTCCCACCCGGCAGCGGCCCAGGTGACCCTAGACCTCTCCTCTTTCAGACGACATTGCAAGACTTGGCTGTTCCGTCAGGCTGTTGGCGAGGGAGACGGGTAGGGTGGGTGGCTTTTGAGGGTTAGGGGGGAAGGGTTGGGGTTGTTTTTCTATTTTGTCTTTATATCTTTTGACGTGCTGTTTTAAGATTTATTCATTTGTTATATTTATACTTGTATTTTTACACGGTTTTATATTCATGTTTTGTAATTTGTAAGCCACTCCGAGCCGTTTTTACAGGAGGGGCGGGGTATAAAACTGTTAAATAAATAAAATAAATATAAATATTGCTGGACAGGTCCTTCTAGTGGCAGAGAAGCCAGGATGGAAAGTTAAACAGGTGAGTTTTCTAGAAGCAACGAACCAGATGGAAATAAATCCTGGGAGGAAAGCACAAAGAGAACACACACACACGTTGCCAACATGGAGTTAAGCATCAGCTGGGTGTGAACCTGGTCTTAAAAATCCAGAGACCACGGCTTGGGGTTAATTAACGCCACGCATGGCCCCCGCAGCAGTGCTCCACTGGCTTCACATGGACCGCCCCCCTCCCCCCCGCAGTAGTCTGCGTAAAAAATGGCCGCTGTTAGGAAATCTAACCAAAATTTGAGCCCATTATTTCTAGTCCTACGCTCTTGTAGCCATGAAGAACTGTTCATTGTCATGGAATTCATCCCAGGGGTGACCCCCCAGTGAGTCAGGATGAAAGCTGCAATGAGGACCCACGAAAGCAGGTACACCCGATGAAGTTTCGGTACCTGAATCGACCCAACATTGGGTACCAATTGGTACCCAAACAGAATCCAATTCGGATACCTTATGCCCCCGAATATTGGCTTCGGGTCTTGATTTCCGACATCTATTGATTGATTTTCCATTTTGAAAAGTCGACTTCCGGTCCTGGGTTTTTAAAAAATGTCCATCCCAATTTTTTGTTTTTCAACCCGATATACTGATTGGTAATTGGAAAATAAAAAAATTGGTGCTGGAAATAACGGATTCTTTAGGTCTTCGGGTACCGAATCAGTACTCTGGTAGTCCGTCAAGTACTTGGGTATTCTTCGCAGATGCTAAATGAAGTACCCCTTTCAGCTCTAGTCATGAATATGTATTTTCACTCTGCAACCCCATCCTACTGGGGATTGGACCAGCTGGGCGGCAGAGCGTGGGTTCGTTTGCTACACAGTCAGAAGACAAAAGACCATAGTGGTGTGCACTGAAATGGGCTATTTGGTCTCTCTGGAAGCTGCTTTTTAGCTTCCTGATGCTGAAAATGATTCTGTGCACCCACGTACTCCATCCCAGATAAATCGTAAAGAAGGGAAACGGTTACCCTACAACGGATGGGAATGGCTATGGGCTATGTCCAGAGGCTTCCGATGACAATCATTATTTAAATGAATTTGGATTGAACCAGTGTCCCAGTAAAACATTACTCCTTGCTATGAGCGGGACATGCTGTACAGTTTCCTGGCAGCGCTGGCTTCCAAAAGACGTGTGAGCAAGAGGGGAGGGCGTGTGCATTTCATTTACCACCTTTAAGAATCGCCTCAGCACCCCCTCTTCAAAAAGAAAGCCCCTATATTTTCGGTGGGTCTCCTTTGTTGCTCCAACCTGCATGCAGCAGCCCATCTCACTAGCACCATTTCCACATGCGGCGTGAGCTTCTGCATGGAGAGGTGGGCAGTTAAATTAGGGCAGAGAGCCACCCTAACTGCTTCCTAGGAGTCAAGAGATCTGGGTTCTAATCCCAGTTCCGTCACACATTTGCTGAGTCAGCTGGGCCAGTCAGCTCCTCAGTCAGCGTAAACTGGCTTTGCTGCGCTGACGCACAGTTACGCAGCTAAGGATCTGTCCCGCTGAGCGCCATGGTTCCGGCTTGCTGTTCCTCACCCCGCTGGATCCTTGCGGCGAGCAACAGGCCAGCCGAAGGGAACTGTTGACAGATGCGAGCTGCTCCCGTAGACTCTCCACCTCCCTCTGGGCAGCCTCTGCTCTCTGCAAGGGAGAAAAACAACATCAGCCGGCTCCGAGTCTTGCTCAGAGCATCCGACAGCGCCGCACAACAGGCGTTCCTGTGGCGGAATCTTTCGCCGTGGCCTGAAATGACCTGGGTCTTGGGAAACGGCCTTGCGGCGTGGCTACCTTGGCATAATGCGGATGCCGCAAGGCTTTGGTTATCGCAAGCCGAAGCAGCCCTTTCTGAGCCTGGCGTCCACTCACAGGAAGCTAAAGCCAGATCGCTTAGGGGGTGCACGGAGCAGGCCAGGCTGTATTTAGCCTTGACAGGAGCTACGTCGGCGTGAGGAGAGAATGAAACTCCCTTCCCTCAGCTCACGCTCCCTGGGCGTTGCGGCTAGAGATGGGACAGGGTGCATGAATTTACAGCAGGGATGGGAAAGCTTTCCCCTTCCCTCAGACCAAATCTGATCTGGCCCAAAACTCCATTGTCCTGTACAGGGGAGGCGGGTGTGGCACATTCTGGGCCCTGTTCCCGCAAAGCACTCTGGGAACATTCTGGGGGAGCAGGGCCCCAGCCTGGATCACTCTGTGCAGGTACAGACTCAGTGTGGGGGGCGGTTCCCTAGCTCCCGGAGGCTCCTCTATTTCCTGCATTCTGCCTGCGGGATTCTGGGAAACGGATGGTGCGCTACCAGCAACAAAGGCTTGGGGGAGGCTCCAGGGCCTGGGTAGAAGCCACTGTGGGCTCGGGGGTCCCCAGTCCTGATTTGCAGGGTCCTGTTTTGGCTCATGGAGGTTCTGATCATCCTCACGCAGTGTCTCTCAAGTCTTAATGCATCTCGTCTCCCAACATCACTAGTAAGAAGGGCCAAGGCCACACATGGGCCACCTAGGGGGAGAGGCCCAGGAGCAGCAGGGGTGGGTAGTAAAGGCCTCAGATGTGATTGCCCAGCAACTCAGCTGAGGTGCTCCAAAATGGCAAATGCAGTGAGAGAGCCAGAGTCCTACAACGCTAGTGCCTAGACCTAGGCGACTGGGCAAACACGCACATGGGTAGACCATGAGCACAAGGTTCTCCATGCTGCAGCACAATCCAGAAATGCTGCTATCCCCATAGCATGGGTGGACAGGGAAAGGGGGGCTAACTGAGGTTGAGATTGCCCAAGAGAGTCTAGAACAAAGCCAAGAATTTGGGGTTCCCGACTCGCAGGGTTGAAGCTGAAATTTCGCCCAATTCCGATTTCCAACTGGACTGCACAAAATGATAATAAAGAAATTATCATGTGCAAAATGTCGCTGCCCCTAGCCAAAATGGGGCCCCTGCCGCCATTTTGGGTAGGGTCAACACCATTTGCGCATGCCAAAAAAAAGTCTGGTGGCCATTTTGCACAAGAGTAAACTGGCTTTTAAAAAAATTACTCGCGATCAGAATTACGGTCGAAATAATCAGCAACTGTTCCAGTTTCAAGAAACCGCTTGCAAAAATGGAACAATTGTTCCGAATTAGCCCTACTCACCAGTTTAACACCTTAGCTCCCAAACCACCCATTCCTCCTGTCCTCTAACCCTCTCCATTTTCTGATCTAGTCTGGGCTCAATCCAAAGCCGGCATGCTCTGTCCTATTATGCCTCACATCCGCAGCACCTGTAGGCTCCACTCAGCCCGAGCTTGAAGCAATATCCCCCTATTGTTTGTGTATCAGTTAGAGAACATCAACTCCTCCACCATGAAAGGCCCAATATAAATGTAAATCACTGGGTAAGCACATATTTTATTACGCAGGCCTAGCTGTTTGCATCTAATTTCCATGATTTAAAAGGAAAAAAAAAAATCATTCATGGAAATGTAGAAAATGACCAGCAATTACAAGAGCAATGGATACCGTTCTGAATGCGTCCTTCCAGCCACTACACAACGGCTCTGCCTTACAAATCTTCCGATAGTGGGGCTGCGGGATTAGAGTGCCGGTGCAGATGCAATTTAGATTGGGTTGGCATGGCATGAATGGCCCCACAAGCACGAAATTAAGAGATCAGTCCCATGTCTTTTGTCAGGGACATCCACGCGGCCCCATTGATCGGGTGAACAGTGATGGGGAGGACAGGAACATACTTCCAGAGCCAAAACAGCTCAATGGGACCAGATTTTTGGGTGGGGGGAAGGAGGGGGAAAGGGATATAAAATCTGATATAAAAACCCCTGGCTTTTGGGTTGAAACCAATCTCTAACTATCGGGGATTAGGATGCGATCTTTATGGGGACAGATTAGTCCACACCTGTCCACTTTGGTTCCTCAGAAAGAGCTGGTGGTGGACAGTGTCAGAGACAGAATACTGGCTGGGCCAAATCTAGGGCGAGAACCAAAATTTCGGCCTGGTTCCGATTCCATCAGAACCAGGCCTTTCGTTCAGTCCAATTGGAAGTCAGACCGAACTTGCGGCCGCCATTTTTTGCAAACGCGTCTGGTTGGAATTCCGTCTTGAAAACATGATTTGGGTTGGAATTCCGGTACAGTATTCTGATTTGGCGGAACTTTTCTGTGAAACCGGAATGGGTTTTTTGAAGCAGCCCAAGCTAGTTCAGGGGTGAGGGGGCTTTTCCCTTCCCAGAGGTCACTCTGAAACTTAGTACAAGCTCCACGGGCTGCAGAGAGGATGAGGGCAGGGATGTTTGAGGAGTGAGCTCAGGAAGAAGAGGGTTCGGATCATGGATCTGTCCCCTATCTTTGTGTGCAGCCCTTTATCCCCGGTCCCTTGCCCTGAGCTCAGTCTTTCAGAGAATGGGGTAGGAACTGTATCCAGGGGCCAGATCCAGGCACTGGAAGGGGGCTGAATAAAAACTACCTATGGGCTGTATTTGAGCCCCGGACCTGAGGTTTCCCACCTCTGGGCTAGATGGACCACGGGTCTGATCTGGCTTGGCATTTCCTCTGTGACTGCGAGCAAAGTTTAGCTCTTGCCGTTTAAAACAAAACACATTTCTAGACAAAACTAGCTGTTCTGCCCTAGGGACCTGCCGAATTAAGAGACGGATAAGATTGGTTTGATCATGGCTATTGCAAGATGGTTTCCTACAGCTGGATACCAAACATTTTGCTTAGAGACTCGCATCATTTTCATTCTGGGGCATCCCCACTTACATTCGGGTTTCGGTTCTTTCATCAATTAGTGGGATCTGACGAGAAGGAAGACTCGACCCTTGATGAGTGGGCTCCCCCCTCATGCTAAGGGGAATTCTACGTTAGCCACTGGCACAGCTGCAGCGCTGCCCTCGCCAAGGTGGCAAAATCAGAAGGAAAAAAGGGCTCTGGCAGCGTAATTAAGACGACAGGGTCTGGACGAGATTAGCAAGAGTTGACATCACTCAACGATCGGACTGCAGTCAATAGCAGGGCCCTGGGGCCGCCTTCCGAGCAGCTGGATCCTTCCTCGCCCACACCCACTGCACAGCTAATCAGCACAGCACCACGGATAATCACAGCAAGCAAAAGGGGAGGAAATCGGTTACATGAGCCGCCATCGCTCGAAATCCAGCGTAAAATTTTTCTCCTCACCTGATTGGCTTTTTCAAGGTTCGTCATGATCATGGCCACTTCGTCTGCCCTGAGCCAGCAAAGCAAAGACAATTCATTGCAACTTGTTAAAAGTGTCTCTGTACAAAGATATGATTCTCTACAAAACCACGTCACGTTCATGCTTAAATCCACACATTACGAGCATCCAGTCGTCTTGGAACTACACATCCCACAGGCAGGGGCTGCTGATCACTTTTAAGGCAATGGTACAGTGATCTCTTTGATTGGACCGATTCCAGTTGGTGGGCAGATGCCAGCTTTCGGACCTCGCGGGATCCTTCACCAGGCAAGTCTGGGGTTCCGAAAGCTGGCATCCCTCCACCAACTGAAGTTGGTCCAATCAAAGAGATCACTGTACGACTTTGTCTCTATTGCCTGTATTTGGGAATGACACGGCAAACCCTAATTTTCTGTTTCCTTTTAAGTGATCCAACCTCTTGCTCTGTGGGAGAAGTTATACCCTTCAGCTAGAATGGCCACCCTGGGAGAGAGTGAGAACCTGCTTGCCTGCCCACGCTGCCACGAGGGGGTTGACAGAGGAAGAAAGCATGGCAGATATTTTACCGACCCACCAAAAATAACATCCAGCCGAGCTGCATGGAATTGCGCAAGGCTGATTCAATGCTAATCTCATCCTAGGTGATGCACGGACAGTCCCGGTGAGCAAAGTCTGCCGTTTATCCCCCAACTCATGGGAAGCTGCCACTCACACTGCCCCATCACGGGGCCTTCAAGGACCACCTCTAGGGTGCAAGTGGGACACAGGTTTCCATTCAGCCCTTTCCTTCCAGAAAGAAGGCAGTTGAGCCATCCACCGTGTTAATCTTTATAGGCTGGGCACTTGTCCATGAGGAGCTGGCTCTGGGCCATCCCAGTCCATTCCATGGAGACTGGGGGAGCAGCTCTTGGTCATTGGAAACAATGGCCCTACACGAACTGACAACCTCAACACGGAAGACTCAAGTCTCCCGTTGCCAGTTCTCCGAGCCACCCACTCTGCTGCCTTGGATTCGCTTTCCGAAATGCCTCTTTCCCTCTTGATCGGAGGTCATTTGTCAATGAGGAATATTTACAGCTGGGTAATTACCTCCCACCCACCATTTCACCACTCGTTAAAGAGCTGGCAAACCCCGTGCTGTACGTGATGGCAGCTCTGTTTACTGTGGGAGAGTAAATAGCTCAAGCTTATAATTTGTCTTCCCCGCTCCCAGCCAGCCAGCACAAGAGGCAGCCTGGTGAATTAAATACTAAAGAAACAAGCCGGATGAACCCAAAAGGAAGGAGACCAAAACGCAGCTCGGATGCCAAGAGGCAGGACAAAACCCCCGGTTCATCCATTTCGTTCAGCACACGGCGGCGACATTCCTGATCAAAGGCAAAAATTATTTACAGCCCAGCTCTGTACAAAATGGCATATCAAATTATCAAAGAACATCTGCTCTGGTATTCTATGATTAAGTGTTCTGACTCTTGTTGCAGAACGCCAATGAGGGATTTTTTTAAAAAGAACAAAATTTAAAGTTTTTTTTGCTGCTGCTGTTGTCACTGCGGCGTGTTAGCGAGACCAGAGGAACATTTGAACAGCTGTAAATGTTTGGCAGCCTTGGTGGTGGGCGCCTGCCAACGGGGAAGCAAGAAGACATTCCTGACTCGTAAAAATAAATGGCAGCGGACCAACAAAAAGAAGAGCGGGCAAATGTACATTTAATGAAGTGAAGGAGTCTGTTAAATGTAACCCACTCCCCTCAGCAAGTGAGCGTGTGTCAAGTACAGATCAAGGGACAATATTTGCATGTCTAAAGGATCCTGATTATTGACACTGTTGTTATTTTGCAAGGACCTGAGATTTGAACCGGCATCCCCAGAAGGTCTAGGGTAGTGGTCAACTCTAGCGCCACCACTGGAGTCTGGGTCAGGCTCATGCTTTTGCCTATTAGGACTCTGTCATACCTCACTCCCAGCTCCTGATTGGCTGACTGCCACAATGTAAGGCTGCTCAGCAGTCATAGGAAATCGGGTGGAGTAACGGGTCTTATGTCCTGTTTCTTGGTCTTCTTGTGAGATCCAGCTGTCCTTCCGACTTGCTTGTGTTCCATCCCTGCCTTGCTCCCCTCCAAAACTCCTCAGCCCTGCCTGTTTTGGGCTCTTGATCCCTGGCCTGTCTCATTGGCGATGAGTTTTGTCATTCATTCTTTGGATTGTAGCCCACGTTCTGGATCTGCCTTGGCCTTCCCTGAATTCTGCCCTGAACCTAATCCTGTTGTCTCTCCTAGCCTGGTCCGTAATCCTGTTGTCTCTCCTAGCCTGGTCCGATCCTGACAGCACTGGTGGACCTCAGGGCTCCAACATAATGTCATCATCATTAAACCCACCCTTACAGCAAAGCATCCATGAGTTTGGAATGTTATCCCCTTCTTGCTATTCCAGGAGTACCAATCAGTGCTGCCGGTCTTACAATAGAACCTGCGTCCAACGTGCTCTTGCAATACCCTCACTGTGAGATCCCAACGCACCAACAATGATGGCCATTGTGCTACTCAAGCCCCTGCATTCCATTTCTTGATGCACCTGTTCCTATTGACCAATCATTTCTTGCACTTCCAAAGGAATATTTTTGCCAAATCACAGCATGCTTGCCATTATGCTATGGAGCCAGACCTTACTCCATGGGTGCTTCTCTGCCTGAAGCCAAGCGGCAACGGGGAAAATGCAGAGAACATGGGTCCCCGACAATAGGCATCTGGGATACACGGTGTGTCCAAAAAACCCATTAAATCAGTTCAGCCCCTGGCAGTGGCAATGCCCCAAATCCATGATTAGGGATGGGTACCTGGGTAGAATTACAGATCTGGTTCTGTATTACGGTTCAGATCTTTAATTCCAGATTTAATTCTGGATCTGTGTTACGGATCCACATTTAAAACAATTGAAAAATAAAAAATAGTTTCATTTTAAAAAAAGAAAGAAAGAAAGAAAGAAACATGAACATTTATTCTTTTTATTTAAACTGAAACACAATGGGGGTGTTCTGGTTCAGTATGGATTCAACTGTAGCTGCCCATTACGAGCAGTTAAGGATTTAATCTGAATCTGAATGCCGACCCTTTAGTGGAGATGATCTATTTAATAATAAACAACAAATAAATAAATTATAATAATTATTAACAACAACTACTACTTATATGAATGAGTGAATTTATTTGTATAGCCAAAGGCCATTACAAATATAAACAAGCATTTACAATATAAACACAAATAAAATTACACAACATTTAAAAACAAAGAAAAACCAACACCACGATTTAAAATACATAGAAACCTCATAGCTAAAACCCCTGTGCTGTAATTAGGAACCATGCTCCCACGACTACCTATATAGTACCAGCCGTGTTCCTGGTGCTGAAGAGTTTGAACTACCGAGACAGATCTCTGCCCCAAGGGGCTTACAATCAAGAATGGAGAAGGGTCGGGAGCACGTAGGGAAAGACAGCAGGGGCATGTCCTTAGCTGTGTTACAAGGGAGAATGGGGATCCTGAAGGGTAAAGCAGTGATAGGAGAATCCTAAAGGAGAGATCTATGGGGGCAAAGGGTGGGAAAGGCCTGACAGAGGGAGGGAGATTACGAATTGTTACGAAGAGAAGCTTTTATTTGACGGACTAAATGGAATGACTTACTTTGAAGCTGACTGTTCATCGTATTTGCACCGCAGGTCGAGCAGCTCTGTCTGAGTCGTCTTTAGTGCTGGCCGGCAGAGAAGATAAAAACAACACAGAGTAAGGAACGTGTCTCTCGGAAGGAGACAGATTGCTGCTGGCCCTAAGCCGCCTTAGCTAGTGCATCACCTTCCCCACCTGCAGCAGAAGCCAAGGGAGTGAACTGAGACTGTTGGGCTCATCATCATCCCTCCTTGGGTCGCAGGTAAAATTCACCCCTTAATAATCATGTGGCTTGGGTAGGCGGAATAGGGCAAGGGACCATTTGCAGCCAGTGGCTAACGAAATCCTGCCTTAGGGCCTGATCCAGCTCCCGCCGAAGCCAACGGTAGGGGTGAAATTTTGTTTTCAACTGGATTCCATTTCTGACGGAATCCAGTCAGTCGATCCATCCAGTAAAACGCAGCACGAGCGAATGTTCTAATTCCAATTTGCTGGAATCGATCGAAAAGGTTTCCGTCCCATTTCTGAATGCGCGAACTGATGGCCGCCGTAATGCGCATGTGGAAAATGGCTGCTGCCATGCAACAAAATGGCGGCGGCCATACTGCCGCTGCCTTTTTTTGGTACGGCAGTCACCATTTTGTGCACGTCCAGTATGGCAGTTGCCATTTTTTTGTATGGCAGTCGCCATTTTGTGCACGTCCAGTATGGCAGTGGCCATTTTGTTGTATGGCAGTCGCCATTTTGTGCACGTCCAGTATGGACGTTCTGATTTCTGTGGAAAATTTCAAACGGCCTCCAGCCAATGAGTGTCGTTGCTCGGACTCTGCTAAAAGCCAGATCGAGGGCTTTACTTGGGTTTAACGGGTAGCACCGCAATATGCGGACAAAGTGATGATTTACTGCTTGGAATCAACCTGGGAGAGAGGGGGGAGTTGTGACTCGGGGAGGGAGTAGGATCACTCGGATTGCAGCCCCGCAATGGTGAGGGCCGGACAGGTACAATCAGACATTAAGGAATATCTTTGCACTGATGCATACTCAGACCTACCCTTGAAGTCAACTGACCTGGCAGAGTGGCATATGTACATTCAAGGAGAAGAGTCTTAGCGGTGGTGAACCTAACAAATGTGTCCACAGAAGTACTTGGAAATGCAACCCAAGGGGCTCTGATGTTACATCTTTAACTACCTGAATGTAGCACTTTAATTTTTTCTTCTGCTTCCCCCAGCCTTGCTGCCAAAGTGATTTGTGCTTCCTGTAGGCCCCTGCAAAGAGAACTGTATCAGTTACCATCTTCTGTATCAACAGACAGCTTAATCCCAGCCCCAGCAAACCCAGCAGTCATGGAGACTCAATGGAAGGAGAAGAAAGAACCAGCCCTCGGCTCCAACCAACTCTCTCAAAATCCCAAACTCATTCACGTGACGTTATCACTCTGCTACCTTACCTCTTTTTTCCCATCTGTTGAGAGCCCGTAATTCAGCAGCAACGTCACGTGCTGAGTTTACCTGCCTATCGCTGCTGGGCCATTGGCACGATGTTGCGAGAACTGTCAGCGTTTCCCATTAAAAACCTCCATTTCCAGGGGTTTACAGTGCTGGCTGTAAAAAAAACTCACTGCAGACGGGGAACTCGGCGCCTTGAATCTCAGCCCAGAAACAAATTTTCTTTAGAAAAATTTGTTTAAAAAGAATTAAAAAAAAAAAAAAATCAAAAGGAAAAGAAAATCTATTGGCTATTTTTGAGTTACTACCAGAGTGCAAATAAAAGAGATGTTAAGAGTACACGGTTACTGGGTTTCTTGACTCGTTACTCAGCCCCTTCCAATACAGTCTACGCTCCTCCTTGCAACATTTAGAAATACCCCATTCTGTCCTTTCAGACACACGGGCAGCCCAAGACTAGAGTCAAATGGACTTGAGTATAAAGACTTTGGGGGGTTTATGGTAGGGGCAGGGAGCCCCAGGTTTGGGGGCTAAACGTACCCCATAGTTTGTTTTTATATGGCCCCTGGATCCAATTCCTACCCCCAAGTATTCAAAGACTGAACTCACGGTAAGGGAGCAGAGAGGAGGACAGGCACACAAGGAGAGGTGACAGATCCATGAACTGGTCTCTTCTCTTCCTGAGCACGCCCCCCGCCCCGTAAGCACTCTTACCCCCAACTGATAGGTAGCCCTCAGAGCTTATATTTATTTCCAAAGTGGCCCGAGAGGATAAAGGTTCCTCGTCCCTTGTATAGAGAGAGAGCCCCACGTGGAAAGTCCTGGCCGTGTCCCAGGTATTATTATTACAACAACTCACACTTTGTGCTTTATGTACGCTGAACTCACAACTTATGAATAATCAGAGGTCAGTTGGTGTCACTTTCAGCTACATGTTGGGGGGTGGGGGGTGTGCCTTTGAGCTTCAAGGGGCAGCGCCTCCAACCATTCAAGTCAATGGGAGCAGAGCCAGTGGCTTCAATGGAGGGAGGATCTACGACCTTAACGTCCCGTTTTTAAAAACGCCCATTTCCCACCTCCTACTTAAAGTCCCGGTAAAGTAGCCCCCCCCAAACCCTTCTGTCTTGCAAAATTAAATCAATTAGCAAGTTAGCTCACTTCCTTCACCTCCTCCCCCTGCCACTAACCTCTACCTGAGCAGAGAATGGCTAAAAACATATTGTCTGAAAGTCCAGAGTTGTGGGGAGATACGACCTTTCTTATTCTGCCCCCTGCTCTAAGAGTTGGATGGGATGCATCCCCTCCCCCTAGAATGAGAACCATGATCAGAGCCCCAAAGCTCTACTTCGCTTTCCAACCCACCTGCCAAGCTCCTGATCCAGAGCTCCCCTCCCCACAGCTCTCTCTTCCAACGGCCACCCAACTTTCTGCTTCCCGTCATCCTAGATCGCCACCACCTCTGACATCAGAGTCAAGTGAACCAATCACCCACCCCTTCCTCTAGGGCTAATTTGCATGCCACAATCCTATTGGCTGTCATGAGTCCATAGTGTGATGGAACCGGGATGTACTTATGTCTTTTTTTCAGGTTTACGAGATTTATCAAGGTGCTGGTTTAAAGTCCTAAACAGCCTGGGACCCACATTTCTGAAAGGCTGCCTGTCCTACCATGCTCCCCTGCGGTTGGCCAGGAGTGACCTCCTGCGGATTCCACCTGTTACTCTCGTCTGCGGCGGGATGGAGGTGCGCAGGGGAGCATGCTCACGGTGCTGTGGAACTCCCTTCTGCAGGAGGTTCACTGGAGCCTGAGTTCTGAGCATCATTTTTGTTTGGCAAGGCATTTGGCAGGCGGGGACAGGGGTTACTTGGGGGGTTGTGTGTGGTTGGGGGGGGGGGGGGGGGGGGGAAAGGGTTAGGGAGTTTGAGCACTTGAAAAAACAAGATTTGTGATTACTATACCCCCCGCCCCCAAATCCGGAACAGAATCAATATTGCGTTATACTGGTTTGTCGGTATTTTGACACTTCGGTATTTTGGGTACCTGATTGAAAATCGGTTTGGGTACCAAAAAGTATCTGAAATTTTCGGTTCGATTTGGGTACTGGAAATTCGATGGGCAGACCCGTTTTTTGCGGGTACCTGTTTCCGCTCTACACAGAACCCCTCCTGCTGGCGCCGTGCTCCGACCCAGGACCCTTCCTGATGGCTTCCAGATCTAGGGCACCTCGGCCACTGGTCTTAGGAGCAGAGAGGAGCCCTTCCCTTTAGAGAACATCCTCCCTGCTCCACTGGAGGAGCTCTCCTAGCCCGTCTCCTCCCCCGGAGACGCTCCCAGGGGTGCCAATCCTGAGAGGATGCTTCCCCTCCTTACACTGTGATCTACTGGAGACCAGCTGCTGATCCACCAGTAGATCACAATCTACCGCTTGGCCACCCCATCTCTGGGTCACCATCATTCATTCCCTCTGCTCTCAAGAATTCCTCAAATCTAAGAAAAGGGGACCTGGTCATGAGTGCGAATGCCACCCCTGGAAGACAAGTTGGGCAGCAGGGCATCATCCCCTGGCACAATCTCAGGTATTTTTCCCGACCCTCTGATGAGCGTCTGCTCTGTCTTTTACAAGCCCTTCGCTTGTGAGTTGGGTGAGTATGGAAAGGCCCTAAAAACAGGCTGGGACATTAACCTGCGCCTTCCTGTCCCATTGTGGCTCTGAGGTAGCATCTGCCTGTTGGGTTCGTACAGTAAGGGCACACAGAGAGGCGTTCTTGGTAGCTGCTCTACAAGTATGGAACTCCCTTCTACTGGAGGTTCCTCTGAGCCCGAGCATGCTCATCTCCCAGAGGCAAGGCAAGACCTTTTTATTTGGCTGGGCATTTTGGCCGGGAGGGAGATAAGGTTTGGGGGAGGCTTTGGGTAAGGAATTTTCAATGATTTCCATAATATGTAATATACATACACATTATGTATATTATGTTTTTATGGGCTGTAAATCCACCCTGAGACCTCGGGACAGGGTGGGATAATACACATGAATCAATCAATCAATGATGCGGAAGCCATGTTAATCCATCTCTTGATGGGCTTTATCTTGGGTTTACATGACAGCTACCATCTTGCTAACACAGCAGGGATCGAACTGGGGACCTTCAGAGCTAAAGGCATGACTCTCTACAGGTTGAGCTAAAGCCAAGCTCTGCACAGAAGCTGTGCCAGGCTCCCATTTACTATATGGGTCAGGGCAGTAAGGCGGACACAGATCTCTCAAATGGATAAGCCAGCCATGTAGATGCTAGCCTTTTCTGATATCCAAGGCTGGGGTCTTGTTACAACAGGGTAGCTGTAACAATGAGAATGCACCTTTCAGTTCTTAAGAGAAACACAGTCTGACATTAAGAGAGAGAAAAAAACAAATAACACCAACCTCTTGTAATTCATTTAAAAACAAAGCAATCAGGGGAAAGTTATTTTGCATTATTTATCGCCTATTTCACTCTGGGAGAACTGTAATTTAGGCCTTAAAGATCCCTCATCTGTTTACCAGCTGGGCATGTAAAAGAATAACAATGAAGCCCCCACTCGATGAGACATCGGGAAACACTTGAATGGGGAAATTAAAAGGCCATTTAACAAGGAAGCTCATTGCTGGGTTTGGTTTATTTAGGGTAGCCACGAAAATGGACGCTGCCGAGAAACGTGCTGTTTGGCATCGGTTAGGCTAGCCAGGAGGGACCACGCTTTCGCCTCCAGGGAGGATGATCCTGTGAGCAAGAACCAGGACCCCGTGGATTCTTTTTTCTACATTCTGTGTCACCAGGAAACTCAAATGACGTGAGCAGAAAATGCAGGTTCTGCGAGCGGAGTCAATTTTGCAAATTAACTCCGTCTTACAAATTACGAAATGTTGAAGGCAAATGATTTCTCCGACATGCTATGGAATCGCTTTTGAACCTCTCGTATCTTAAAATCAAAATACCACACAGATCTAGCAGTGGGGATGGGACTCTTCCGTCCCCTGGATGAGGGCTGGGGAGGGGGGAGCTTGCTCACCTTAGCAGCTGCGGCACAGAATCCCAGGGCCCCGGAATATATATTAGCTGCTCCCCACTTAGGCTGTAACCCTGAGCTGCCAGAGACAATTTCTACTATCGACCAGCGGTGGGGAAGCTCAGGCCACGGGGTCAAAGGCAGCCCGCGGCTAGTTTTTATGCGGCTCCTTTCCAGTTCTTGGTTGGATCTGGGCTCGGGATCCAGTTCCTACCCCCAAGCCCTGAAAGAGTGAGCTCAGGGGATGGGAAAAGAGATGAGGAGAGGAGACAGAGCCACACCACAGAGCCATGGTCTGGACCCTACTCTTCTTGAACACATCCCCTTTAAGCCTCCCCCACTCCCAATTCCTATGTGGCCCTCAGGGCTGGTTCTCATTTTCAGTGTGTCCCCCAGGAGGGAAAAGGCCCCTTGCAATAAAAGGTATTTCTCACAGGATCCTGATCCTCGCTGTCCTGTAGTTTATATCTGGTGCACAATAACAGATGGTTTTGTAGGCTGAACAAGATCCTCCCTACTGCCAGGCCAATTTTAAAAAGATACCAGGAACACTTGGGTGAAAGGCGTCTTTATTAACAACAAGGTCTTAACATCCCTGAGTTACCTGGTCAAAACTTGGCCTGATCTAGCAGGCCGTGGCTCTGGGCCACACCAGGAAAAATCCAGGGTGGGTCCTGGAGGTCAGGGCTGGCATTTCAGAGCCAGGGTCCGATTCATTTAAATGGCGAATGGGTGCCCAAATCCCTGAGGCAGCTTTGAAATTATCATCCCAGCAGAAACCCCTAAATTAGTTAGGGACCCTTAAGGTAGACTGGATATTGTAGCGAGATGGGAAGGGCTGGGTCTTCCTGGGAAGCCAAGCTTAGAAACTAGTTCACGGACTTGGAGGAAGAATCTGCTCCCGATTGTCGGAGCGTCCATGAAAGAGGAAAGATTAGGTAGGCATATTCTGGCTGCGGGAGGGAACGTGCAGCCAGCATACGTGCGGGGAGCAGGAAATCCTGCTCTGTAGCTGGACGGGTGTTTGCCGGCAAAGCCGCGCAGGGTGGGGGGGGGTGTTCGGACTGGTGGCACCCTGCGCATCTCTCCCACAGCCAGAATATGCATGGGGGTTGGGGGAGGGAGGTCTGAAAGTGGCTCTAGATGGGGCATGCCCCTTGCAGGGCACTCCAGCTGCGGAGTCCTGCAGTGAGAAGGACTGTGGGGCAGGCCATGGGGAGGGCTGTGGTGAGAGAGCAGGCTTTGCATGTATAAGGTCCCATGTTCAAACCCCGGCATCTCTGATTCAGGATGCCTGGTAGTACGCCCGGGTGAGGCCTCTGCCGGAGAGCCAGATTTGAAACCCTGCTGCCATGTCAGGTTGTGACAATACTGGGCTAATCCTGGACCACTGGTCTGATTCAGTTAGGCAGCTCCTTATATCCTTAAGGATCTGGGCCCTGGTGTGGAAAAGGTTCCCCATCCCTGCTTTAAGCAGAGATGCACAGCGAGCTTTACACAAGCAGACAGACAGACAGAAAAGGCCCAGTTCCCCACTGCTACTCACGTACTTTTGCTTTTCTGCTTCATTTCTCTGAAGCAAGGTCTCTGCTAAAAGTGCTTTGCTGTTGATGCTTGTGAGCCTGGCTGCTTCTGAGACGGCGAGCCCAGCTGGAGATGTTCCCTCTTTCTGCTCTGTGGGTGTAAAAATTCACATCAGCAGCATGACAGAGGTGGAAAAAACAAGCTCCCTCCTTCCAAGGCCAAGAGATCAATGGCAGGGGGGAAAGAATCGATTTGCAGAACTTCAGCCCCGGTGTTAATACGTTCTGCAGGTTCTGCCGGTCAATTGCGTTACGAAATCACAGCGGGGCGCGGGATTCTGAGAGCTGCCTGGAGTCTGCCAAAGTGCCAGCTTCCTGGCTGGGTTGGATCTGCTAATAGGCTCATTTGAAGCACTTCAGCTCCTGGCATCTGGGAAGCCGGGGAACGGCTAGCGAAACTGCCTGAGCTCCACGCCACTGCACCTCCAAGCCCTCAGCACAGCCAGCCTGCATCAAACCAATCTTCTGCATAAAAAGCTTGGAGAGCTCAATACCCTCATCGTTTACACCCTGCCTGGCTGGGATTTTCAAGCAATTTGAATGAGACGGGGAGAGAGAGGAGGAGGAGAACGAGGAGGACTGTGTTTATCTCTCTCTAGACCAGAGCAACAGCCAACTTCTGCTCTTTTGGGAAGATCAATCCTGGGCAGCGCTAAGCAACTTAAAAATCCCACAACATCCTCACAGGATCGGAGCCCATTGGATCTCTATCCACCAGGGGTGGGGAAACTAAGGCCCAGGGGTCAAATGCGGCCAGCGGCTAGTGTCCAGTTCCTGCTGGAGTTGGCCCCTGGATCCAGTTCCTGACCCCAAGCACCGAAAGGCTGAGCTCAGAGGAAGGGAGCAGAGATGAGGGCGTGTACACTGGGATATGGGGACAGATCCATGATCTGGATTCCCCTCTCTCTCAGCATACCCCTTAGGCACCCACCCTCCATTTTTATGTGGCCCTCGGAGCCTGGACTAATTTTCAAAGTGGCCCCCAGGAGAGAAAAGGTTCCCCACCCCCTGCTCAACACGTTACAGCTAATCACGGGGAAATCAACGTCATCCCGTGGTGGGGCAGCACAAATCAATATCCCTGCTGCTGTTCTGTGTTTATGCCGCTGACCTGTGGCCTCCAACCAACAGGGGGAGCCCATCAGGTGGCGGCATAAATAACCAAAGCACAAAAGCTCCACCAGTAAAATTGTCTCCATTGCAAGGCTGTATTCCCGACTAGTGAAACTGACCAGGCAAAGCTCCCTGCTGGTAAAACTGACAAGCCCAAAGCCTTGCTGCCGAGCAGATGTTCATTCCCCGTTACGTTTTCAGCTTTCCACGAGTCTGCTGAGGAGTTCCGCGAATTTATTCTGGGCAGCAAATCCCCACAAACCTGCGTTCCCTCCATGGATCACTCCCAGGCTCATGTGACTGAACATAACACTGGCCCCTGTATTTGGCAGCTGGAATGGAGACTAGCATCGTGTGTGGAGACACCCATTGTGCCCCCTGGCCTCAGAGGGCTTTAGCCTAAGGCATCTTGATGACGGTCTCATTCAACACTAGGGAATCAAGCCAATGACATCAAGAGCCCAAAAGCATACACGGCTTTAGCTCAGGCGTGGAGAACCCTTTCCTCTCAAAGACCACTTTGAACATTCGTACAAGGCAGCTCCAGGGGCCACACAGGAGTTGGAAGCGGAGGTGATTAACTGGGGTGCTCAGGAAGAGGAGGGTCTGGTCCATAGACCTCTCCCCTCTCCTTGGGTGCCTGCCCTCATCTCTGCTCCCTTCCCCTGAGCTCAGTCTTTCAACGCTTGGGGAAAGGAACTGGAAAGGTACCAAGTAAACAATAGCTGTGGGCCGCATTTGGCCCCCGGGGCCTGAGGCTCCCCATCCCTGCTCTAGCTTGAGCCAATGATCCAGGCTCTGTCACTGGAGGTCACCACAGAACAGATCAGGGACCCTTGTTCACCGAATCTTTTCATGGTGTTTCCCTCATTGCCGCCAAAGGGGAAAACAGGCAATGAGGGAAACACCATGAAAATGGGTCCCGGGCAAGGATTCACAGACTCGGTAACACCCACTGACGGAGGGGGTTACCCAGGCAGCCTAAACATGGCTACACTGACAACGTGAAAGAGAAAGGTGACCTAGGGAATGTGAGGGCAGGGAATTGGGCCACGGTCCCAGGCAGAACCAGGTTTCCTCTGCGTCTCCTTCTGTTGTTTGTTTGCTTATTTATTTATACCCAGCCCCTCCTGCAAAAGCAGCTCGGGGCGGCTAACAATTCTAAAAGAATAAAGAAAATACAAGCTACAGTAACATAAATATAATATATAAAAAGCACACGTTAAAAGAGTCATAAATACCCTACCACCCTAACCCACAAGCCCCCGCCCCCTTCACCCGTCTCCCTCACCAAACGCCTGGCGGAACAGCCAGGTCTTGCATTGCCGACAAAAGGAGGAGAGGGCCGGGGCCACCCAGGCCTTTGCCGGGAGGGAGCTCCACAGCCTCGGGGCGGCCACTGAGAACGCCCTCGCCACTGTCGTCCCTCGAGATACCTGGGGAACTTCAAGACCGACGCTCCCGGCTGACGGCAGCGGTCGATCCAGAGCCCGGGGAGTGAGGCGGTCCCACAGGTAGGTCGAACCCAGGCCGTATATAGGGCTTTATAGGCCAGCACCAACCGCTTGAATCAGGTCCGGAGACTATAGGCAGCCAGTGCAGAGACCGGAGCACCGGTGCAACGTGCTCACGGCGACCCGTCACCGTAATGAGGCGAGCTGCTACATTCTGAACCAGCTGCGGTCTCCGAGCCGGCGCCAACGGCAGCCCCATGTAGAGTGTGTCTAGAGGGGATGAAAGCATGGCTGACAGTGGCCAAGTTGGAGTCCAAGACCTATGGCCGAAGCCGCCGCACCAGATGCAGCTGGTGGAAAGCGCTCCTCGCCACAGCTCCCACCTGGACATCCAGGCGGAGCTGGCAATCAAGGAGCACTCTCGGACTCCAAACCTGGGGGACCAGCAGGGACTGTTCTGGTGCCTGCATGGACTGGCCCAAGGGATGAAGAGGAGTCGCCGCTGGTACCTTTGGAGCTGAGGAGCTCCGCACGCTTCTTCCATGGCCTACTGAGCTCCTTCAGTGGCAGGCTCTCGGGGCTGAGGCAGTGCAGCTGCTGCAGCCTGTCTTCCAAGCTCCGGGCTGCCTCGAGGACAGGAACGGGATCTAGAGGGGATGCAAGGCCAACAGGGATGAGAGGAGGCAGCCAGCACCAACGGCAACCTCATCCCAGCAGTGCCCCACCCCAAAGCCTTCCGAGAAACAGGTCAGAGGCTCACGGCCTGTTGCTCTCGTACGCACAGGCGGCTGCCCCTTGGCACGTGCACGCAGTGCTCTCCTCAGTGTAGCCGCTCCTTCGCAATTCCATGTCCTGCTGAGCAAGCACAGGTCTTGCTTAGCAGGAGGCTACTCTCTTAGCAGTCCTCTCAGGTCTGCATTCCTCTCCCACCCAAATCTCCCAGGCAGGATTGGTAACTCGACCAAGCAGTTCTGAAGCAAAGAAAGGGAACTATGCAAAGAGGAGGACGTTCGTTAAGCGGAAACTAAAAGGGGCCATCATCAGGGTCAAAGGCCTGCAACAGGCATGGAGTCTATTGAAAACGACTGTCTTAGGTGCCCAGATTAAATGGATACCACAAATCGAAAAATGCAGGAAGAGAACCAAACCAATGCCTGCATGGCTGAACGGTAACATTAAGGAGGCGATCAGAGCTAAAAAACTGTCCTTCAAAAAATGGGGAAGTATTCCAAACAAGGTAAATAGGAATGAACAAAGACATTGGCCGCGATCCCATGCCCCGTGGATTGGGTGCCTGCATGCATGCGCATGGTTTCTGCAGGGCACAATGTGCCCATAATGCAGATCTGCATGCAGGTGCACGCGCAAGTGCAACCCGCGAGGCATTGGATTGAGCCCATTGGCAGATAAAGTATAAAACCACGCTAAGGCAGGCCAAGAGGGAATTGGAGGAACAACTTGCTAAGGATACAAAATCCAATACCAAGATTGTTTTCCAGTTCATCAGAGCCAGGAAAACTGCTGGAGAGGCAATTGGTCCGGGTATAACGGGGGCGCTCAGAGATGACAAGGCCATTGCTGAGAAACTAAACCAGTTCTTTGCATCAGTTTTTACTGAGGAGGTTGTTGGGGAGAAGCCTACACCAGAACTATTTGTTGGTGATGAATTTGAGGAACTATCTGAAATTAGCATCACGACAGAAGAGCTCTTATTGCATATCGACAATTTAAACAATAGCAAGTTACCCGGGCCAGATGGTATTCATCCCAGGGCACCGAAATAACTCAAATTTGAAATTGCTGAACTCCTATCCATAATATGTGCCTTATTGCTAAAATCCCCTTCTGTGCCAGCAAATTGGAGGTTAGCAAATGTAACTCCAATTTTTAAGAAGGGCTCCTGAGGTGACCCTGGAAACTACAGACCGGTACGCCTGACATCAGTACCAGGCAAAGTGGTGGAGACCATTGTTAAAAAAAAGAATCACTAGCCATACTGACAAGCATGATTTGATGGGTAAAGACCAGCGTGACTTTAGCAAAGGTAGTCATGGGATAAGAGGAAGAGTCCCGTCATGGATCGGCAGCTGGTTAAAGACAGGAAACGAAGGGTAGGAATAAATGGTCATTCTTCAAGTTGGAGAGAGGTAGATAGTGGGGTGCCTCAGGGGTTAATATTGTTTAACATATTCATTAGGGATGGGACTCTGGGCAAAATTTCGGTTTCGGTCAATTTCGGTTCCGGTATTATCGGATCTTTTGCATTGATTTTTGTACCGGATTTTTAACATTGCGTTTTTTCAATGTGGGACAAACCGCAATGGTAAAAATCCGGTACAAAAATCAATGCAAAAGATCAGATAGTACCAAATCCGAAAAAGAACCGAAATTTCAGATTAATCCAAAATGGCCGTTTTCGGCTACTTTCGGTTTTATCCGAAACTGAAATTCCCATCCCTAATATTCATTAATGATCTGGAAAACGGGGTAAAGAGCAAGGGGACTTCATTTTGCAGATGACACCAAATTATTCAAGATAGTTAAGACCCAGGCAGCCTGTGAGGAACTACAGAGGGAACTGGAGCAATGAGGTGAATGGACAATAAAATGGCAATTGAAATTCAATATTGATAAGTGCATGGTGATGCACCTAGGGAAAAATAATTCACACTCTACATACACAATACTAGGTTCTGATCTGGGTGTAACCACTCAGGAGAAGGATCTTGGAGTCATTGTGGATAAGACATCAGCTCCGCGTGCGGCAGAAGTCAAAAAGGCAAACCGAACGCTAGGCATTATTGCAAAAGGCATAGAGGATAAAAGGGAAAGTCTCCTAATGCTGCTGTATAAACCTTTGGTATGACCCCATCTTGAGGATTGTGTGCAGTCCTGGTCACCCCATCTCAAGAAAGGTAGAATAGAACTGGAAAAGGTTCAAAGAAGGGCAATTAGGATGACGGAACGGATGGACTGAATTCCATACAAAGAGAGGGTGAACAGGTCAGGGCTGTCTAGCTTGGAGAAGAGGCGGTTAACAGGGTATATGACAGAAATTTATAACATTATGAGTGGCATGGAGAAAGCAAATAGGGAACTGCAGTTTGCCCTTTCTCACAATCAGAGAACAAGGAGACACCCTCTGAAAGTTAAATGGCAGCAGATTTAAAACGAACAAAAGGAAGGACTTTTTCACCCAGCGGACAATACAGCTGTGGAACTCATTGCCACAGGAGACTGTGAAAGCCAGCAGCATAACTAGCTTCAAACGGAAATTAGAGAAATTCTTAGAGGAGAGAATCATAAACGTCTGCTAGCTGGAGCTTAAACCTCTGGCTACCGGTAGTTGGGAACGGTCAGCAGGAGATGGGTCCCACCTTCGTGACCTGTACACGTACTTCTCCTGAGCTACCAGATCTGGCCGCAGTTGGGAGTCAGGAAGCTGGGCTAGACAGACAGCTGGTCCGACCCAGCATGGCACTTTTTATTTTCTTATGAAGCAGCAGCAAAGGGTCCAGTAGGTGCCTGTATTACATGGGACCCACTCCATTCTTCAGGCACAATCCTCTATGGGGCTAGCCCCCAGAGTAGTAGTTATCACAGGTGCAAGTCCCATTAAAATGAATGGGGTTCCTGCCTGCATTAATGACAGCACAGACACCATCCCCAGAGCAAATTATGACATCAGTCACCGATCAAAACCAAAGGGTTGCCAGTAAAGCTAGCGAACTTACTCTTGTTTTGGGCCTAAATTCTTCCCAGTACCAGTATCTAAGCTGAACATGGAAAAAGACCAATTTCCATGCATCCATCACACACGCACCCAGAGAAAACCAGTAGGCACGGTTCTCTCAAACAGTACTAGAACTAGGGGACACTCCATGAAACTAACCAGCAACAGATTTAACACAAATAAAAGGAAGCGCTTTTTCATTCAACATACCGTTAACTTGTGGAACTTGTTCTCAGAGTGAAGGCCAAGAATCTAGCTGGATTTAAACAGGGATCGGAGAAGTTCTTGGAGGTCCATAAATGTCTATTAGTCAAGTTGGTTGGGGGATGTAGCCTCCCATTTCCGGGAGCTGGGAGCGAACACTCTGTTATGACCAGTTAGGTACTTCACCCACTGTGACCTGTTGGGTACTTCTGTGAAACAATGAAGGGGCCCACTGTTGGAGACAGGATACAGGGCTGGACAGACCATTGGTCTGACACAGTACGGCACTGACAATGTTCTTAGGATTTACAGAGGGAAGCAGGGATGCATTTTCAAGAGAGTTCAGATCCAGATTTTCAGATGAGGTTGGTTACCCTTTAGATACAAAACTCAGCCTCAGGCTTTCCAAAACGCTAACCGCCCAGCAGCTGAGCCTGCGTCACCCATGCCCAGATGTCCCGCAGAGCTTGGTGTGTTGATTAAATGAACACCGAGGTTGGTTGGTTTTATAAATCCAAGGTGCTGAGCTCTTTGGGGTCTTTAGGGTGAACGCATTTTTATAAAGCATTGACCTTCAGTCTTAGGGCAGCAGGGAGCCGAGTCAGACTGCAGCGGCTCTGACCTTTTCCTTCAAACTCGAAAGCGCAAAGTCACCTTGCAAAACTTTAGCTCAGTAAATACAGTGAGTCCCACAAATGGAGAAGAAAGTGCCGCTGGGGGAAGAGATGCTTCCATCCAAGGCCGACACAAAGATTGAGGAGCCTCTGGCTCAAAAACGTGGTCCGCTGCTTCCTCTTATATCGCCCGTTTCAAATTCACAAATCCGGTCCCCAGTGTAAAGCTCCCTCCGAGTCAGCCTCCCCAATTCCCCCAAACGTCTTCCCTCCAGCCTTATCAAACAATAGTCGGTCCAATAAAAGATATCATCCAAACGTCTTTGTCTCCTGAGCACGCTTCCCTCAGCTCACTCCTTCCGCCGAGTATCACAGCCCCTTCCTCTCCAAACGCTCACCCTCGTCTCAGCTACCTTTCCTCGAACCTCTACCCTGCCCTTCCACCACCGTGAAGGAGACCCCTCATCCTTTCCTGGAGCGAATTCCCTTAGCCTCCTGCAGGGATGTAGCTAGGCTGGAACAGGCCCTGGTGCAGAGGATAGAACGGGGGCCGCTGCAAGCCTCCTCCTCCTGGCTGGGAATGCATTTGCACCAGAGAGAATATGGGCCTCCCAGGCCCCAGTGCAACTGTGAATTCACGTTAGTAAATTCAGGTCTATGGAAGCCAAAATGTCTCTCCTCCCTGCCTTGCCCATCTCTCCATTCCAGTCTCATCGACTGTAACTCGGCCCCCGCTCTGGCTAATGCTTGTTTGCTGAGGCCGAGACAATAGGCGTTTGTGCGGAGGTAAGCAGGTGCATTCCAAGCAGTACGTCTCCCCTCTGTCAGCATTACACCATCATTAGCTAGTGTCTGCTCAGCAGTGTGTGCCATTATGCCTCCCAGGGCTGATGTAATTATACATTGACATAATTAACCCAGCAAGCCCATTAGGCAGGCCAGCTAAAAATTCATCTATAATTATTTGTTGTGTGCATGCTAATGAGTCCATCTGCACTGCCATTGTACAACATGAACAAATTAATTTACAAGTCTGGATTTTTTAATAAGTTCAAGAAAATGACTCCTATTGTGCCAGGTTAATTTTTCTTTCTTTTCTTTCCTAAGAGGGGAAAAAATAGAACGAAATATTCTCCAGGGTCCCACCCCCCCGAAAAAAAGTTAGGCAGCGAGGGAAACAGCACAAGCTCCCAAGATCCTCGCCTCAGCTCGCACACCTAGGGGGCAGGAATCCAGCTGCAGGAACAATCGTCAAGGAAAGAGCTCCTGGCCTGGGATGGTAGCAAAGGCAGGATAATTACAGGAGGCGCTAACGCAAGGGGTCACCTCCCCACAGCCAGGCGAGCGGCGTTACCGACGTTTCATTTGTCTCCAAGTGTATAATTGTTCAGGGCCCAGGGAGCCAATACAGCAGGGATATCACTCCGGAATTGCGAACCGTCGCTCCAATGAGCAATTTGCTACGAGAAAGGGCCAAATCCTGCCCATGTCAGCAACCCTGAACTCCCTGAAAGAGGTGCCAATTTGGAGTAACTCTACTGATGTGCTTGGAGTTAGCTCTGGATTTTGACCAGTATCATGGAGAATATTTACCTGGGGGCGGGGGCACGAGCTGGACCCTTGAGGGACCAGGGAAACCGAGGATTTAATGGAATGCGGGCGGCAGAGGATGGTCCTGGGGTTTTGTAGAGAGTTTCAGCAGGCTTGGGGGGAGGGGGTCTGGAGGGAGCCAAGGGCAGAGGTTTAGGGGATATGAGGCAGCTGAAAGTGGCTGGGGGAGCTAGGAATGAGGACTGAGTTGGGAGAGAGAGAGAAGGGTGGCCTGGGTCCACTCACCCCCCAACCTTCTCTTGCTGCCGGCTCCACTTGCAGCATGCTGCTCCTGCTTGCGTTCTCCTCCACAGCCACCCAGAAACACCGCGGCAGCCTCTACCGACCGTGTCTCCCCACGGCAGGCAATACCTGCCACCCTCAGACCGGGCATTTTTACACACACCTTAAAGTGCTGCTGGTCTTTCAATCTTCTGGGTTTACAAGTCCACAAGTAAGTTCTGGATTCATTTTTCACACACACACACTCTGCCCTGAGGCAGCCTAAAGTAGCCGCAGCTGTAGACGTGAGGGGCTGCCATGGAAACCAAGTGACCACAGCTGCCTGGAACAAAGCAGTTTGCCAGGAGAACTTTTTACACACAAACCTTCTGGGAGAAGTTCTATGCAGTAGTTCAAAGAGCCAGATGTTTAAGATCTGGGTGAGTGATTTAGACACAGGAAGTTCAGGATGTAACAGCAAACATACAGGAGAAACTTGTGTGTAAAAACACCCACTGTGGGACACTTGGCCTGGGTGGCTGGGGTGCAGGGCTGAGTGACTTCAGAATTTGCGTGGCCCAGGGCAAAGACAGAGTGTAGGGCCCAGCATTAAAGAAAATTGCAGCAGGGCCTCGGGGTCAGTCAGTCACCCTGTGGTAAGAGACCTATCCTGCCAGGACGGTTCGAGGCGCCTGCTGATCTGCAGAGACTCCTTCCCCCTGACCCTGGATGCTTGCGCGGAGGTTAGCGGCATGTGAGACGCCTGCCTGCCGCTTGTCAGGTCTATGCATTTGGGGTCTGGGCCTATCGTGAGAGCTTGGCCTACAGATTCCAGACAGAGAGCTGCAGTGGAGAAGCCGCATGGGACGGGCATTCGGACTGAATTATGGTTTCGGATCCACTGAGGATTCGAATCTGTAATTTGGGGATTTAGTTATGGATTACGGATTTTCCCACTGAAGTCAACAGGAAACCGATCTGTACTCATGAGTCCCATATCTAGCCCCAGGACAGTGGGTCCAACCTTCCCCCACTCCTATTTCCCAAGGCCCCAAGAGTGGAACGTACCAGCCTCCGAGGGTTCGCCTGAAGCACCGCTGCCACTGCTGTGGGGACTCTGGTGGGCTCCCTCCCTCTGGTGGGCTCCCTCCCTCACGGGCTCCCTCCCTCTGGTGGGCTCCCTCCCTTTGGTGGGCTCCCTCACGGGCTCCCTCCCTCACGGGCTCCCTCCCTCCGGTGGGCTCCCTCACCACGCCGCCATCCTTGCTCTAGATCACAACTGCGCAAGATGGCCACTGGAGCGGTTCTGCAGATGTGAAAAATGGCCACCGCCCTTAACCAAAATGGTGGTGGCCAAAATGACACTGATGCCCTTTTGGTTATGGGCAATAATGGCCGTTTGCACGTGTGCGATGTGGAGCAGGGCGCGTGCTGCGGTGAGGGAGTGCCACAGCCCACCCCCCAGCAACGGCGGCGCTTCAATCAAGCCCTTCAAGGCCGGTAAGTACCACTCCTGGGCCCCGAGTGGGAGTAAATCCAATCCGTATTTACGAATCCGTCCCAAAATACGGACGATACAGATTAAGAATGACAAGTCACTCATGCGGTCCTGTAGCTGCCAGTCTCCATGCACAATTACTACAACTGTTCAGTGTCAGGGGCACCGGGCGAGGGGCATCTGGGACATGGGCATGCTAGGGTTCTGGAATGGATCCGGGCTGGGGGACAAGACAGGGCTCGGAGGCAAGGGCAAAAACAAGGACTAAGGCAGGAAAGAGACACCACAGAGTAGGAAGGGGAGCAAGGACACAAACAAGAGAGGAGAAGAGAGGAGCAAGACCAGGAGTTGAGAGCAACGCTGGGAGCAGGACAGGGAGCAAGGGGAGGAACGGAAGTGTTCCCTGCTGCTCCCAGCATGCCTTTTGATACTCGCTGGGAGCCAATCAGGACGCTGGGAGGCGGGGCAAGGGCTGGAGACAGAGAGATGGGGTGGGATCAGGGCAAGGCAGGAAGCACACAAGGGGGGCAGGGTGAGCAGGCCAGCTCCAGCTCCAGAAACCACCCCGGGTGGGGGTTCAAGGCCAGGGCATGACATTCCATACAAAAAGGATTTCAAAAACACAACAACATCAACAAAAAGTCTTCATCTTTCCCAGCCTTTGATCCGGTGGCATATTCCTCATCATGGGTAAATCTCGAACTACCTGACAACCCCGGGGAATATTATATTTCAAATGGTCTCTTGGTCCACTGGAAGGACAGCATTTCTTGAGTTGTGCGTTCCGTTAATTCTTCGCCAATTTCTTTGAAATCTATGGAGTGGAGAACTGGGGAGAGGTCAGATACCTGGGGAACGGCATTCTCAGCAATGAAGCAGGCAGGGGAGATCTAGAACACTTGAGCCATGACCAGGAAGTATCAGACATAAGTACGTGGCAAATTTTTAAATGGTTGCCGTCGCCAACTGGCCATGAGTTGGCAAAGGCTCCTTATCTGAAATCTCCAAGGTCATGCCCCAAGACGGTGGCAAATATCACGCTCTTTTCATAAAACCCACAATTCTTTGATTTATTTCTTTTTGGGGGGGCACAAATCTGTTCCACTAAGAGCAACAGTTGGGAACCACCGATTTAAAAAGAAAGCCACAATTCTTTTTCTCCTCAGCTGCAAGCAGCATTATGGAGTGTGTTGCAACATGGTTGGCAGGGGTTTTTGCTACAAATTTCCATTAATACCAGTAGGAGCTGGCACAGGACCACAATGCCATGTGCCTCCGACCATCCCATTAAATCCAACGAAGAAGGAACAAACCAACCGTAAAGATATACAAATAAATTTCCAAAAATTCAGTGTTGGCTCTAAGCATTTTGGAGCTACTGAAAATACGGTTCTCCAATTTTTGGAGCAAAGGAACTGCAATCCTGGTAATAATGAGATTCTGAAATCCCGGTAATAACGATATTTGAGTTCAAGGGGACAAGGAAGGGATTCTGGACCCAATCCAGTGTACATTGAAGTCAATGCCAAGAGTTTCCATCATGCCCTTAAAACAAGAACATAAAAATGTCATGTGTAATTTCCAAACCTGCATTTACACGTTGAAGGTCTAATCCTTAATTGGTGTAAATCAACATAGCTCCAAAGACTTCAGTTGAGCTCCGCCAACTGAAAGTTGTTTTCTACCGAGTGCAAACATCTTCCTTTCTCTCCCTAAAAATCTGAATTTTGTAGCTTACAGTGTCACATGGAAGATCAGAGAATAATTAATTAGGTCCATGTGCTTTTTAAGATGAAAGACATCTTAACATTTATTTATTTATTTTTTTTAAATTCGCCCACGGCTAAAATTTTCCTCAGATACCATGAAGATTTCTATTTCAAGGTTAGGCATCAACGGCCTGATGTGATGCCCACTAAAACGGAAATCTTTTTATTTACTTCAAGGGCTGTTGGATCAGATCCACCGTGTTCACCGTTTAGCGTAGCATTAACCAAGCCGTGGAAGCGTGGAGCAAGCTTCGTGATCCGGAGCAAGAACCCTCTGAATGACGTAAAACTGTCAGGCCTGCAGAGAAACGCAGGTTGCCGAAGGCGCCGACATTCATTCTAAGAAGGCGGGATGGTAAGTTGCAGCTGCAGCAGGACCCAACAGGGAAGTCACAGCCCAGAGGCACCACATCTATACTCTTAGGCCTTAAAGAAGTCAGTAAAAACGGAACGGAGCTGCAGTCTGTACCACCAGTGAAGTCTGACAGAGCAGCAACCAGAAGCAACGGTAAGCTGGCTGCTCCTGCTGTTTATTCGGGAGCACAGCTGGGCATGCTGGGTAATGGAGGTTTCTGAGGAATGCTGCAGTCATGTGATCTCAGGGCAATGCCATCCCATTCTTCCTCTCATGCCTGTCCCCTTGCAGGGCACTCAGAAGACAGGGAGCTGCTCACTCGGCGTGTGCCGGGGCTGCGGCGACTTGAATCGGTAGCAGGGGCATTTCATCTTGTGATTGTGGTAAAGGGGCTCCGATCTGGATCGCAGAATTCACTTACACATTTTTCAGGGGCACTGGGCACCGTCCCCTCCACCAGCCGGACCCTGTGGGTGGCACTTGGCAAAATGCAATGTCTCGTGCTGGCTTGGAGACAGGGACATAGCTACCAGAGGAGGAGGTACCGGGGTTCACAAACTGGGGGGGGGGGTGTGCTCCCTGGTGCAGCGGTGCCTCTTGACACTGGGAGGGGCCCATTTCAACCTCGCTATGCCCTCAAAAGGAGGCCTTTCCCATTCCTTGCACCCAGCCTCCTATGAAACCAATCCCACTTTTCATTTCACGAAGCAACATCCATTTCTCCCAAATTCCAGCGAGCCCACTGTTGCTTCCTTCTGAAACACGGCACCAGCTGGGTGCTTCCCCCCCCCCCCCACCCCCTTTTTAAAGAACAAAAAGCCCAGATAACTAGAGGATTCTGTCAAATTATGCATGCTTAAAACGCCTGTAACCAAGGAATCACTGTATCAAAGGAATTCCGATTTACTTTGTCTTGAAGAATTATTTGAGGCATCAGCTAAATGTCAGACAGAGCGACTAAGGTACACAAGTCAAGAGATGGAGGGGGAGAGAGCCGTCTGTTGGCTTTACAATAGAATAGCTGGGGAGGAATCATGCCAAACCCCCCTCTCTTAGCAAGAAGAGAGGGGAAAAGGAAGAGATCGTTAATAGAAAGAAGGGGCAGAGGAAGCACAATCGAATCTTTCACCTGAGCAAATGCTGGTCTCCATGAGGCAGTTTTAGTAAAGTCGAGGTGTAAACAATGAACGAAACATGAGCTGATTAAAGCCTCACTCTTGTGCAGTGCTGTAAATCAGGCAGCTTTTATACGAGGCACCGACAACGGGGAGCACGTCACTTCCGGCAGCGCGGGGAGCATGGAAACACTCCCCATGCCGGCTTTTCTCTCAATGTGGGACCCAGGAGGCGCTTTCCAGCGCCTCGTATAAAAGCGGCCTATGTTCTATATTTCAACCCACCATTTTATTTATTTATTTTATTTATTTAAAACTTGTATCCTGCCCCTCCTGCCCAAAGGCAGCTCGGGGCGGCAACCAACACAAACAAATGTAACAATAAAACATTTAAAAACAAATCAACACATTTTAAAACAAATCATAAAACTCACCCTCCCTTCCCAAACCCTAGCCCCCCTCGCCAAAGGCCTGGCGGAATAGCCAGGTCTTACACAAATGTCGAAACGACAGGAGGGTGGGGGCCAACCGAGCCTCCTCCGGGAGCGAATTCTACAGCACGGGGGCAGACACTGAAAAAGATCTCACATCAGCGGCCACCTGTCTTGCCGGGGGAACCTCCTAAAAGGCCCCCACGGACGATCTCAGGGGTCGCACGGACACATGGGGAGTGAGGCGATCCCGCAGATAGGCAGGGCCCAGGCCGTGAAGGGCTTTAAAGGTCATGCCTCCTTCCTCTCTGGAGTTGCTGACTAACCTCTCGCCTCGCAAGATGGCTTCCACCAGGTTGGGGATGTGGTAGTGATGGAGGGAACGCGGTCTACTCCCTGGACAAAGAGAGGCCATGCAATTCCATGGCTTTCCTACTGGCCCTGTCTCTCACACACCACGAGGTAGGGAACTTCAGGCCCGGGGGCCAAATGCGGCCCATGGCTAGTTTTTATGGGGCCCCTTTCCAGTTCCTACCTCCAAGCACTGAAAAACAGAGCTCAGGGTAAGAGAGCAGAGATGGAAGTCTGAGAGTTTCATCGCAGGCCCAGGTCCGTACGACCAGGGTGCGCAGAGAGACGTTCTCAGCGACTGCTCCACAGCTTTGGAACTCCCTTCCCTTGGAGGTTTGCCTAAGCCCTGTTTGAGCGTCTTCTGGAGGCAACGTAACACCTGTTTATTCAGCCAGGCATTTAACAGGCAGGGTTAAATTGGGTGGGGGGTGGGATGTGTGGATTTTATGGATTTTGCTTTGTATTTCATCTTTTTTTATGATGTTAGCCACCCTGATCCTTAGGGGATAGGGTGGGATAAAAATCAAAATAAATAAAGTTATGCACATAAGGATAGGGGATGGATCCATTATCTGGGCTCTCCTCTTTCTAAGTATCCCCGCACCCCAACTTCTATGCAGCCCTTGGAGCTTGTACTATGGGGCAGGGAGCAGCTTGTCAGAGCTGCGGCCCCGTTAAGAATGTCGGGGTGCCAACTGGGACTGGATTGGTTGGGCGTGCCAGACTGCAACAGTGGGAGAAGAGCTTCCAGCCCTGTCAGAGGGGAAACCCATCTGTCTAGGAGTACAACGTAGAGTGGGCTGACACTGGCCCTTTAATGCTGGAGAGTAGAAGCCTGGCCACGCCCACTCTACCAGTATAAGAGGAAGGCTGAGTGACGAGGAGCTTCAGTCTGTGCCTGGACTCTGAAGAGTAAGGAGCGCCAGCAGTACCGCTGTCCAGTGCTGAAACTCTGCTGTAGGAGAAGCTCCTGAGAACTGCTGTCCAGGTACTGAACAGAGCCAAGCCTGGGATAGCCAGCCTAAGGACTGTGCCTGACTGGGCTAGGGTATAGCCAGGGGTTGGGGTGCCAGAGGGGTTGTAGTCCCAGGAATAGGATAGTGATTAGATATGGACTATGGTGGAGAATTGTATAATGGTGGAGAACTGCATGTGTTTGTAAAGAGAGTAAGGTGGGAGTAGTGTACACCCAGGCAGCGTGGAGGTGGCTGAGCTGGCCTGGGGTCTAAAGCTTTCTGGGACTGCAGGATGCAGGCGGAGGAGCTGGCAGCCCAGAGACAGAGGAACTGTGTTGAGTACTAATAAAGAGACATTGAGCTAAATTCCCAAAGGGATGGAAATGTGTTCTAATTCCCTGAAGAGTAAGTGAACCTGGGGTCTGATCCTGCAGGGACTTATGCTCCGGGAGGTGCACCCTACTACAGACTAGTTTTCAAAGTGGCCCCTGTTAGGGAAAAAGCAGAGACTTGGGTAAGGATGTAGCGCAAGCCAGCTCCTCCTTTGTACCCTTGCGCATTAGTGGAAGGAGACGCTCCATGAAATCAGAAGGCAATAAATTTAGACCCAATAAAAAAAGGGAAGCCACATCTTTTCTGCAGCATGTCGTCCGCCTGTAGGACACGCTGCTGCAGAGAGGGTCATCAATGGAAGAGGTACAGCATGACTGGGTTTTTAAAAAGGACTGGATAATTTTACAGCCATTAATAACATTTGTAGCTATGCAAGCTAAGATAACGATATGGGTAATTAAACCTCATGCTTCAGGGCGTAAGTTGATAGACTGCAGGGCTCGAAGAGGATTCCCAGACACCGTACGTTGGCGAGGTGTGCGAACAAAAGCTTTTGAAGGGTTTTCCCCTCACCCGCTTTTGAAGCCTCAAGTAGCAGCCATTTCAGGCTAAAAGGATAGCTTAACCAATGATCTATGGCTTACTCCTACATCCCTATGGAACAACAAATAACGCATGCGACTGGCTGGCATAATAAAAGAGGCTTGCAGGTAGCAGTGGTTCCACCTGGCATCCTGTAGCAGTTCTACTAGGAACGGACTGGCAAGGGAAGGGTGACTTCCCCACTGCTTGCAATCTGCAAATCGAGACTTGTGCCCCTTTGGAAAGAGGAGTGTTCACACAACACTCTTCTAAGGGTACGATCTCTTGCACTAAGCACGGGTGTGAAACAGCTAGAATCCTGTACCACCCAAGGGGGTATTGGACCGCCCTTCTGAGTATCGTCTGGAGCGCTTACTGCTTTTCTGTCATACAAACATAAGTAGCACCATACTGGGATTGATAGAGGCGAATCTCGGTTGCTTGGGGAAAGTACCTAACCGGTCCCAATGGCCAATCCATTCCATGTTCTTCACTTCCAGCTCCCGACAGTAAGATGTTACATCCCCTAAACCTACTTGGCTAATAGCCACTAATGGACTCTCCAAGTACTTATCTAATCCTTTTTGAAACTCGGCCATAATACTGGCCTTGACCACATCTTCTGGCAACAAATTCCGCAAGCGAATTGTGCATTGATTGAACAAAAATGCTTTCTTTTATTTGTTTTAAATGTGTGTTAGCCACAGGGGCCCGCAGCGGCGGCGCCGCCCCCGCCTGCCGGCCCAGCCAGTGCAATCCTCGGGCCGGCGGGTCCCGGCGGGGCGGGCCTCGCCGACGTGGCCGGTGGCTCTGCCCCTGGCAGTGACGTCAGACCAGGAGCCGGGATTCCAGGGTCCAGCCACACCCCCTGCTTGGACGCGGCCCGTGGGGAATCCCCCGCCCCTGCTGCGTCGCTCTGCGCGTCTGCGGGCGCACACGGGGCTGGGGCCTGGGGGATGAAGCCCAGCGCCGCTTACAGAGCGGCGCTGGTGATTCAGAGACCGGCCCCCTTGCGACTTGAGCCCTTGTTTGTTGGATGAAAAGGAGAACGAGTGTATCTGCCCTTAACCCGTGTGTCTGGAACCCGTGACATTCTTTCCCTGGAGTGACTGGTGAGTGAGCGAGAACGTGTGTGTTGGAGGGTAGGAACCCTCTCCACCCCCTTCCTTCCCTCGGGTCTTTTCACCTGCATAAGTGTGCCTTCCCCCCCCATTTCCTTACTTGGTATCTCCCACTGACCACTGCCTCACCTCTCTACCCGTTCCCCCCCCCCCCCCGCCCCGCTCCGGAGTAGTGTGTTGTGTGGGTGCCCCTCGGGGCGGACCTTGGCGTTCCTGAGTCTCTGGCGCCCTATGATGATAGAGGCCTGTTCTCTCCTCGAGAGGTAAGGCCATCACTCTATCCTGACGGGCATTTGAAGTCTCCACCGAAACCCCCAAGACCAGGACACGCCTCGGTAGCGAGTGCTTCCCCCTTCCTGGTGAGTGAGTGTTTCCCCCCTCCCGGTGACAATGTATTGCCAGTTAGTTTCATGGAGTGTCCCCTAGTTCTAGTACAGTTTTTTGGCTGCTACCTCACATCGAGCTGAGGATTTCAATGTATTGTCCATAATGACTTCAAGGTCTTTTTCTTGAGTAGTAACCCCTAATTTAGAACCCAGCATTGTCTACATAGAGTTTGGATTATTTTTCCCTATGTGCAGCACTTTGCATTTGTCAACATTCAATTTCATCTGCCATTTAGATGTTGAGTCACCCAGTCTTGCAAGATCCTCCTGCAATTCTGCATAGTCCGCTCGGGTTTTGACTACCTTGAATAACTCTGTGTCATCTGTAAATTGACCACTTCACATTTTACTCCTTTTTCCAGATCAATAATAAATATATTAAACACCACCAGTCCCAGTACAGATCCCTGGGACCACTCCACTATTTACTTCTCTTCATTGCGAAAACTGACCATTTAGTCCTACTCTTTGCTTCCTATCCATCCTTTAACCAGTCACCAATCCATGATAGGGCACTGCCTCCTATCTCATGACTATTTAATGTTCTCAAGAGTCTCTTGAGGGACCTTATCAAATGCCTTCTGAAAATCCAGACACGCTGTATCAACCAGTTCACCCGTATCCACATGCTTATTTAGACCCTCAAAAAATTCCAATAGATTAGTGAAGCATGACTTCCCTTTGCTAAATCTATGTTGACTCTTCCCCATTATGCTGGTGTATCAATCTGCCCAGTAATTCTGTGCTTAACAACCGTTTCCATCAATTTCCCCAGCACTGGCTTCAGGCTCACCGAACTGTAGTTTCCATGATCACCTCTTGAGCCCTTTTTAAATATCGGCATTACATTCGCTACCCTCCAATCCTGAGGTACAGGGGCAGATTTTAGCGATAGGTTACAAATGACCAATAGTAAGTCTGCAATTTCATGCTTGAGTTCCTTCAGAACTCTGGGGTGAATATCATCTGGTCCCAGTAATTTGTTACTCTTTAGTTTGTCTATTTGTTCTAGAACCTCTTCCATAGTCACGTTGATTTGTGACAATTCTTCCAATTCATCACCTACAAAGACTCGGTCGTGCGTGGGTATCTCCCAAACATCCTTAGTGGTGAAGACTGAAGCAAAGAATTCAATTGCTTCTCTGCAATGGCCTTATCCTCCTTTTACCCCTAGTGATCCAATGACCCAACTGACTCTCTAGCAGGCTTCTTGCTTCCGATGTACTTGAAAAAGTTATTATTTTTTGCATCTTTAGGAAGTTGCTCTTTAAGTTCCTTCTTGGCCTGTCTTATTAATGATTTACATCTAATTTAGAAACGCTTCTGCTCTTTCCGATTTTCTTCATTGGGACTAGCTTTCCATTTATTTAATTTTATTTATTTATTTTTTAGCTCTAATAGTCTTTTTCACCTCCCCATTTAGTCACCCTGGCAGACTTTGGTCCTCTTGCTACCTTTTTAATCTGTGGAATACATTAAAATCTGGGCTTCCAAGATGGGTGTTTTTAAACAGACTCCACACCTCTTGCGAAAGTTTAACCCTCACAACTGCTCCCTAGTTCCCTCATTTTTGCATAGTTTCCCCTTTTTAAAGTTAAATGTTCCTGTGGGAGTTTTATTTGCCATTCCCCCTCCTGCAAGTATTCTATTATGATCACTGTCCTAGCATCTTTGTAAATGGGAAACCTGGCAGGATTCATGTCCTCAGGATCAGGCCCCCTTCAATCAGGCTTGTTGACCCCAAGCAAAGGTTTATTAAGGGTGTTGTCCCAGTTAACAACACGGCATAACCAAAGGGTGCACGCCACATGAGAGACCTACTGCCTCTCGGACAGCCTTACCCCACAATGAAATGCATTGTGTGGCTGGTGGTCGCCAGATATTTCCCTGCCGGGCAGCTGGCTGCTATACACTGTGTCCTTGGACAAAGGCAGCCTTACCCAAAAGTTGCGCATAGCAGCCTTGCCAAAAATAGCGTGGCAGCTTGTCTGCCCGGTCACTGTCTGCCCCGGCGCGTGGCCCTGTCACGGCCGGGGGCGGGCTACCGGTCGGGCATGGGGAGGGAGGCAGGGAAGGGCCCATCCTGCAGCGGGAGGTCTGACAGCTGCCCTGCTCCCTGCATTGGCCCCAAAGTGTGGTGGCTGCACTTGTCCGTCGCGGGCAGCCTGGGGATCCGGCCCTCCACAGCCTCAAAGAGTCTCGCTCCTTAGCAACAGCCCCCCTCCACAATCTTCTAGTTTATCTTCCAGTTGTAGCCCTCTTCTGGCAGTCAGCTCTTGACTTCTTGGACAAATCCCCTTACAGGCTCCTACGTCTCCGGGCCACTCCACCACATCCACGTGGCCTTGTTTTCCTGGCTGGCCTCATCTCCGTTCCAGCCAGGGTAGCTTCCAAAAGATCCCAATCTGAGGCCCATCTGAGCTGGCAGCCAGAGGCAGACTGCCTGAGTCCCCAAGGTTGCAGGCTTTATACTAGTCCCAAAAGGGGTGTGACCTCAGCAAGCAGCCAGTTCCCCTTAAAGGGACAGGCACCCCTGTCCTGCTCCTCAAGGGTCACATCCTGCAGAGATTTATGAACCTGCCCAGTTATCAAGGGGGCAGAAGAACAGGAAAAGGTGCACACAACACTCAGAATGTGACTTTGGGCAGTAGCCGCTTCTGTTAGCCTTCAACGGGACTCCTCTGGAGGAAGTGGTTTGAGGAGGATGACTTAAGATGGAATTTTTGTTGAAATAAATAGCCACCACTTTGCTAAAATTTTCCTGTTTCTGATCTGAAATGCTTGCATCTTGACCATAAGGACCTGACACCTAAAACTATTTAATTTAATTCATTTATTTATTATTTTATAGATTTCTACCCCGCCCCTCCTGTGAACAGCTCGGGGCAGCTTCCAGCAATAAATATATAAAATACATAAAAACAATTTAAAACAATCCATAATATCATATATTAAAACAGGGCCCCGGGATCTCAATTAAAACAATAAATAAATAAATAAATAAATGAGGTAGGGGAGCTAAAACCCTATCCCCTCCCCCCGAAGGCCTAGGCGAACAGCCA
Source organism: Sphenodon punctatus (assembly GCA_003113815.1). Taxonomy (NCBI): domain Eukaryota; kingdom Metazoa; phylum Chordata; class Lepidosauria; order Sphenodontia; family Sphenodontidae; genus Sphenodon; species Sphenodon punctatus. The sequence goes on from QEPC01002388.1 coordinate 7,324,846, forward strand.
GGTTTTATAACTTCGCCAGAATGTTACAAGGCTCGGGGCCAGGCGAGCTTCCTCCGGAAGGGAGTTCCAAAGGTGCGGCGCGGCCACCGAGAATGCCCTCTCCATTGTGGCCCCCCCGCTTAACGCGGGGGACCTCCAAGAAGGCACCCCCAACAGACCGAAGGAGCCGCTCTGGGGTAGCCGCTCCTACTTCTAGCTTAAAAGTAGTGACCCTTCCATACCTTTCTGGCTATTCTACTGACAACCTATATGGGCACGAAAATGACAGGGTTTCAGTTTTATCACATCAGCGAGACCAGACCTGCACCTTAACTCCACTTTAACCTTTCTTATGCCTGTTGCAGGGCTGCCTAGGGCACCAATCCAGCCCTGCAACATGCATAAGAAACGCATGTCAGTTTTCATCCTTTCTCTAATGCAACCAACATCCCTTAAAGGTACAGGCAGCGACCAACTGTGACCACCAACCAAACCTTGCAAATGCCCTTAATTTCAAGCCACATTGTCCCCATGTGTCCTTGCTTCGGATCTCACTCTTTGGCTCACTGGGCAAAAGCTCCCACTGACTTCAACAGAGCAGGGATTGTGCCTTTGATCTCTCTTTGGGTGATACCACGTGGGACAATCGGCCCGTGTGCTATCTGCAGACGCCCGTACCCTGTGAGCGTCGACACCTACCCCAGGGGTTTGGGGGGAGTGTAGCATGCACATTCACTCCATGCCGACAACCATAAGAACATAAGCCGTACCGTACTGAGTCAGACCAGCTGTCCATCTAGCCCAGCTTCCTGTCTCCGACAGTAGCTAGCTCCAGTAGCTCAGGAGAAGTGCACGTACAGGTCATGGAGGTGTGACCCATCTCCTGCTGACCATTCCCAACTCCCAGTAGCAAAGGAGTTTAAGCCCCAACTAGCAGACGTTTATGGCTCTCTCCTCTAAGAATTTCTCTCATTTCCGTTTGAAGCTAGTTAGGCTGCTGGTTTTCACAGCCTCCCCTGGCAATGAGTTCCACAGCTCTATTGTCCGTTGAGTGAAAAAATCCTTCCTTTTGCTTGTTTTCAATCTGCTGCCATTTAAATTCAGAGACTGTCCCCTTGTTCCCGTACTGTGGGAACGGGAGAACAACAGTTTCCCTATTTACTTTCTCCACGCCACTCATGACTTTATAAACTGAATTATATTTCCCTCCCCCTCCAAATGAATCGCCGCCTCTCAAAGCGAAACAGCCTGAACCTGTGGAGCCTCTCTTTGATCCATCCCTTCTGTTGTCCTGGTTGCCCGTCTCTGAACCTTTTCCAGTTCTAATCTCTCTCGCTCTCCTGAGATGGAGCGACCAGAACTGCACACGGTATTCAAGGTGGGGTCGTACCAAAGATTTAATACAGCAGCATTTTATCTTCTAATCCTTTTGCAATAACGCCTAGCGTTGGGTTTGCCTTTTCAACGGCTGCCGCGCGCGGAGCTGATGCTAGGCAAGGGGAGAGGAGTGGCTGCCGGCCGGGCTCAGATGATAGATCTCTGGATGGGAAGGAAGTGAGTAGGGTTGGCGGCCAATGCGCAAAGCAGCTTGCCGGGAAGGAGGCGCATGGGCCTTGTGGCCGGCACGTGGAAGGAGCTTCCTTCCCAGTCGGCATTCTCCCCAACAGACAGCATGCCCGTGGGTTGGCCTGCATGCCACCACGTGGGGGTGCGCTAGCCTGCACGCATTCCCACCGTGGCTGGGCAGGACATCAGGCGGGGGCACTGGACTGACCCACTCCACGGTGGTCTCGTAAACGGACAGGCAGTCACCTTCGCTGGGTGACTGTCGTGCTGTTTTTATGCCAAGGCCCCTCTCGAAGGGGCTAAGTGCCTTGTTTTTAGGCAAGGCTCTGGAGCTATTCATGCTGATGGGGAAGAGGAAGTGTTGATGCACCCTTCCCTAGTCAGAATACCCAGGATTGGGAGGAGGAAGAAAAGGGAGAGAAAGGGGAAGCAGAGAGCGGGTTGGGCTTTGGCTGCCAGGCAACTGGACTCCCCCCTGACGGGTGATGAGGGACAGGGTCAGGAGAGACTGAGGCGTCGCCTACCGCCTGGAGAAAAGTCCAAGGAGACCCTGCGGAGAGGGAGCGGTAGATGGTGGCGGAGAGTCTGGGAAGCAGGTGACGTGAGGAGGTGGCCGTGCCTGGGCTCTTGGCGGGAGGAGTAAATGGAGGCCGAAAGCCACAAGCTCGGGGGCCACAGGAAACCCATCCACGTTTCCATTTATAAAAGCACTAAACTGATTCACAGACAGTTTAAAAAAAAAAAAAAAGACAACCCACAGGTGAATCAACTGCTGGAGAATCCAAAAAGTCACCTATCAGCCCGGCTTCGAACCACTGGTAACACAAGCAAGTGGGGTCTGTACAACAGTCACACTTTCTAGTCCCTGGCTTTTACAAGCCGTTTAGAAAGGCAGCCGGTCTGGACCAGGCTTTCGATGGAGTCGGACCTTACTTCCTCCCGCCTCAAAAAGCACCCGAAAATGGATTTATTCTCTCGGGGCTTTAAGGATCCGCTGCCGGTTCCCCCTAATGTGCGTTGTCTTCCTTGGTTACCTTCCCCTTTTTAGAATGGTTTTTACACAGATTTATAGGCTTTATTTTTATCCTGTAATGCACTCTGAGTGCTGTCTGGTGCTAAAAAATAATAAAATAAAATAAATATTATTATTCAACATAGAGAGCCTTTTGAGCTTTATTGTCTGCGTGTTTCTGTCTCTGCATCTGCATGTGTCTGCGTGTCTCTGTCTCTGCATGTCTCTGTCTCTGCGTCTGCGTCTGTCTCTGCGTCTGCGTGTGTGAGAGAGAGACCCATTTAAGATCTCTCACACATTTAATGGAGACATTCTCCATTTTGGGAGCTGGCAGCTGGTGAGTTGACCGACTGGCTTTGTACCTGTTCCTGCACAGGTGTGTCCCTTCGTCTCCTTCCTGGGACCAACCCACTTGTGCAGTGACGTCGCCCTGCCCTATGGAAACAAACCGTAACTCCAAGCAATATTGGCTTGTTGCAGCAGTGACTAACCTCATTTGTGCACAAGCTGCCACGCAAATTTACTTGGATTTCTTTAGATTGCAGCCTCACAAGAGACCAAAGTGATTTTTTTCAGCCTATTCCACGTTCAACCACTAGCTGGCGCAATTGCACACCCTTTAAGCACCAATGAGCGTTTCTCTCAAAAGCTCACCTCTTTCACGGGCTGGGGTTTTGGTAGGAATTAAAAAGGCTGCTTGGGAATGCTTCCAGGAAAACCCAATACTAGCTTTAAGGGAGAGGGGGGAGCATAAAGCATCTTTCCAAAGTGTAGCCAGAAGGAAGGAATCTTGCGGCACGTAGTCCTGTGCTTCCCAGTCAAAGAGGACCCATAAAACCATTGGGAACCATTAGAAAAACATTATAGGCCATTAGAAAAGCCCTTTCTATGTCCTGGTAATAGACAGTGCTGTGAAGGCCAGCCTTGCCCAAGGGGTTCTAATTGGTTGAGGAAGGGGAGGCAGAAGGAGGGTTCCTCCCAGAAGATGAGGAGAAAGTCGCTATTTCCAGTTCTCCTTCCCATTCCAGGAGAGGGGTGCTGTGCTGACTGGAGAAAGTGCCAGCAGGGAGTGTGCCTGTGGGGTAGAGCGGCTGGGGTAGCCATCCCAGACACAGATCAGTGACTGGGAAACAGGGAAGTAGACCTCACCCTGGGATTTGTTCTGCTGTCTTCAGCTGGAGTTGCGTCCAAGGAAGCAGCGAGTTCAAACCGAGGATTGGGCGGGGGGGACCTTGGTTCAAGTCTCGCCTTAGCCAGAAACTCACTGGGTGACCTCGGCCCAGTCACAATATTCTCTCAGCCTAACCTACCTCACAGGGTTGTTGTGAGGATTAAAAGTTGTGTTCATCTGTTATATGTGAATTTTTATTTTGAATGTATATATATATATTTTACCATACCCCCAAGTACCATGGCAGGGGAACACTATATGAAAATTAAGATTATTTTTTATTATTATTAAAACTCTGATCATTTCATCTTAACTCCTCCATCGGCTGCCAGCAGCATTCTGCAAGTGAGAGCTTTGGAAGCGCAGATCAAGCTCCTTTCCCATTGTCTCTCAATGGGACTTGTGCCACTCACTCGTCCGAAGACCCCAGTCTTGGGGAAGGTTTTGTGCTCACTTCAGCTTTTTCAATCTGGAAAGGCAAGAACCTCTACGGGTACTGAGGTCTGGGCTGGATGAAGGGTTGAACCCCTCTGGTCAGGGAGACCAAGGTTTAAACCTCGCAAGGAAAAACCTTGGCTCATTGGAGAGCCCCATTTTTAAAAACAGTAGCTGACCTAACTTCATAGAACTATGGAAGAGGCTTAGGGCCTAGGGTCCGCAGTTGGGAGGGAGCATCTAGGTGACTCTATGTGAGAGCTGAACTAGTCCGAGTTTCTTTAATTCACGTGTGATCAAACAAAGCTCCGTTTTAGCAGACACATGTTGTCCTAAGGCAGGGGCCAAATGCAGCTCATGGCTAGTTTTTATGCAGCCTTTTTTCCAGTGCCTGGATCTGGCCCCTGGATCCACTTCCTACCCCCAGGCACTGAAACACTGAGCTCAGAGGAAGGGAGAGGAGAATGAGGGCATGCGCACAAGGAGAGGGGAAGAGATCCACGACCTGGACTTTCTTCTACCCGAGGGCACCCTTTTAACTCCCCGCCCCCAATTTCTATCCAATCCTCGAAGCTTGCGCTAAATTTGAAAGTGGCCTCTGGGAAGGAAAAGGTTCCCCATCCCCCTGCCTCGAGAGAGAGCGATCCAACTTCTCCGATACCCTGTGAGGCAGCACAGGCAAACAGAAGGCAGAATCGGTTCCGACAGTTCCAGTGCAATGAGGGGGCTGTGTTTTTTTTTCCCTCATGGCAACCTGGATTTTTTGTTCTGTGGTTTGTACTCCCATCCAGCTTGGCTATTTTTTACCTGGGTAAGCGATGAATAATTCATCCACCCTCCTGGGCTCTGAAATGTTATAGCCCTCCAGAGCTCGATCATGTGGCGTTCCCGTAGTTAACGTCTCGCGGCGTGTTCCACAGAAATGGCTGTGGAGTAAGCTTCTTAGCTGCACGGCGAGTCCGTGGCAAACAGTGGGGGTGCCTCATCCTAGGGAATCCATCAGGCTGCAGGCAGCTATTGAGAGCATCAGTCACCTGTACTGGCTTCTTATTTATTTTATTGTATTTATTTTACATTTATAGCCCATCCTTCTCCTTAAGTGCGTGGCAGATAACAAAACACACATAAAAACCGGCCATGAGAGAGAGCCAATTTAAAAATCCAAACGGTCTCAAAATATTTTAAAAAACAGGCCTCCTGTAAAAACAGCAACCCAAGTCCCGCATGCCAAATGCCTGGCCAAATAAATTGGTCGCGCCTTGCCTCCGAAAGAGGCTCCCGTTTCTGTGAACCTAGCGCTAGTTCGATACAGCCATTCCGTTTTCATGGCTGCCAGAATTCAGATTGGAATCCCGAGCGACTGAAAATTCTGATCGGGCCTTTGCGCACGTGCGACACGGCTCCAGCTACACTGCTTACGCACAAAACGAGGCCGCTGTTCTGTGTGTGGGCCGGCGCCGTTCGCGCATTGGCAAAAGGGCCACTTTTTTTTTTTTTTTTAATGTTTTCCATTCATTTGTTCCAAACGTCTGCCGGAACGAAACAAACGGACCGGATTCACCAGAGATGGAATCCAGTCGGAATTTTGTTTATAACCCTCAGAGAATCTCTAGGGCAGGAGTGGGGAACCTCAGGCCCAGGGGCCAAATGCGGCCCTTGGCAAGTTTTTACGTGGCCCCTTTCCAGTGCCTGGATCTGGCCCCTGGATCCAGTCTCTACCCCCAAGCGCTGAAGAACTGAGCTCAGGAGAACGGAACAGAGAGAAGGGCCTGCACACAAGGGTAGGGGGCAGAGCCATGATCTGGCCCCTCTTTTTCTTGAATCCACCCATTAAGCACCCCCGCCCCAGCCTCTACGTGGCCCTTGGAGCTTGTACTCATTTTCAATATGGCCCCTGGGACGGAAAAGGTTCCCCACCCCTGTCCTAGGGGGAAGGCAGTTCCAAAGCTGTGAAGCAGCCAACGAGGACACCTCTCTGCGTGGTCTTACCGTACGGACCTGGTACAATGAGACCCAGCTAACCTGGCCAGAGCCGGCCAGTGTGGGCTAAAGGAGCCAAGCCCATCTGTGCAGCTGTGGCTTGCCTGACCCAGAGGCCGGCCTGGCTAGCAGCTATGGTTGTGCCTCTCCGCCCCCCGTGGCTGTCCAGCATGCAGGGGGCAGGCCGCTGGGAGCACAGCACGGGGCAGGCTGGCCGGTCTCCCGATTGTTGTGCTTCTGGCTGTGCGCCCAGTAGGATAGCTGCCTGGCTGCGGTCACGTGTGTCTGGTGCCCTGACCTGGGATTTTCCACCACGGGGTGCGTCACCAGCACGTGTTTTTAACCCACTAAAATACTAACCTGAATTTGGGCCTGTCCCTACAAACGCTTCACACACAGGAGCGGCTTTCGACTTCTTAGGGATTTCTTCCACAGTCTCCCCATTTACCTACCCCAATGGCGCATGGCCATTTCTCCAGGTCTTGCTGCCTCGCTCTGCCCTTCTAGCGGCCCATCCCGCCGAGATTCCCCTTTCTAGTGCGGCACACCTTCCTCAGGCAAAGTTCCCACGGACAAGGAAGTCAACTGGCTCAATGTTTGTTTTTATCTGTTTATTCAGATTTGTAACCCACCCTTACCAGAGGGCGGGTAACACCATAAGTTATAGACATAAAATAATCTCCATAGGATTATATGCTGAATACAAAATGAAATTCCCATTCAAAACATCTCACCCACACTCTATCCCTGCCTTCTAAATGCCTGGTCGCAGACACTGCCTCCTGAAAACGCGCAGGCTTGGGGTTAGGTGAACTTCCGGGGGAAGGGATTTCTGTAGTTGCGGAGCATCCGCTGAGACTGCCTCTCTGCGCATCCTTCCTGTAACAACTTGGTACAAGGATGGAACTGGCAAGAGGGCGCCCCCTGGTGGAACTTAGAGGAGGCAGCAATCTTTTAGATACAGATACGAATGTAAATTTGTACATTTACGAATGGCCCAGGTCATTTATTTGTGTTGGTCCCATGGAGTCAAGAAGAGTTAAGAGTGAGCAAGGCCTGGAGGAATTAGGCCAGCATCCCTCCTTTCCCGGTCCCCCTGCTACGACAGACTCTGTGATGTCGCTCTGACTCTGATTGTCCTGAGCAGTTACTTGGCCAACCCTACCCAGCCCACTAACTCTCTTTCAGTTTCCTGGATGTGTCGAGAGAGCTGTCACGCCGCATCCCCGTTCCCAAGTTAACAACGGTCTTCACGTGCCATCTGGAGTTAGCGTGACTGACACGGCAGCGTTCCCTAAATGCTATCGGATCAGGTAGAGGGATGCGAAGCTCTTCAGAGAGGCTGTACGTGTCCTTCTGGAGCATGCAGCCCTCAGCTGATAAGGGACAGAGCTAGCTGCTCGCCGGAGAGGGTTGGAATCCTTCGGGAAGGCTCCAGGCCAATGGAGAGGTACCCAGTGCCCAGCTGGCATGGGTGGCAACAAGGACATTCTCTGCTGCACACAAGGCAATGGACCCCCCCCCCTCCCCTTTCCAGTTATCCCTTCAGCTGCCCATCTTCCTTCCCCAGTTTAGGCCTCAATGGTTCAATTCATGAATAAATTATTATTGATTTATATCCTCCTCTATCCCCAATGATGCAGGTTGGCTTCTATCATATTAAAACCAAAATACAAATAAGTGACATATATAAACATCATACTCCCTTCATCTCCTAGATGCACTGGTTGCCAATAGCGTGCTGAGGCAGGTTCAAGGTATTGGTATCCATCTATAAGGCCCTTCACGGTCTGGGCCCCTCGTACCTCAGGGACTGCCTCGCCCTCCGCGTCCCGGAGCGGCTCCTTCGGTCTGCCGGGGGTGCCTTCTTGGAGGTCCCCCGTGTTAAGCGGGGGCCCACGATGGAGAGGGCATTCTTGGTGGCCGGGCCGCGCCTTTGGAATTCCCTTCTGGAGGAAGCTCTCCTGGCCCCGAGCCTTTTGACATTCCGGTGGGCTTGTAAAACCTGGCTGTTCGCCCAGGCCTTTGTGGAGGGGGGTGTAGAGTTTTAACACTTCCCGTCCTTTTATTTCCATTTGATTTTTCCCAGCCCTATTTTGGGTTATATTCTTCGTGTCTTTAAGGGTTTTAAAAAATTTGTTATTTTTATGAGTGTTTTATTGAATTGTACGTCGCCCCGGGATGCTGTACGCATGGGGGGGGGGGGGGCAACGAACAAATGTTTTAAATAAATAATAAATAAAATAAATAGATCTCTGGTGCTCCAGAGCCCGCACTGACTGCCCGTAGCTTTCCGGGCACCATTCAAAGTGCTGCTTCTAACCTATAATGACTTGGGTCACCGGGATCTGAAAGACCGCATCCTCCCTCATGTCCCTTCACAGCCCCTGAGGCCGGGGGGGTGGGCACCCTCTTGCTGGTGCCAGCTCCCCATGATGTTTTTAGGACTAGGGTGCACAGGGGGGTGTTCTCAGTAGCTGCCCCGCGATTATGAAACCCCTTCCCCCCCGTGGAGGTCCGCTTAAGCCTGGGCCTGCATCCCCCACCACAAGCCCCATCACCACCCGAGTCCATACCCCCACAAGCCCCATCCCAGCTCGCGTTCACCATCCGCAAGCCTCGAACTCCATCCCAGCGTGCGCGCTCCAAAATCCTTATCCCCATACGAGTCTGTGACCCCCCCCCCACAAGTCTCATCTCAGCCCCTGAATCCCCCCATAAGTCCTGACTCCCACTGTTATGTTTTTCTTGATTTCATGTTTGAACAATTTGTATTTGAAACGTATTATTATAGGGCCACGGTTGTGGCCCTATAGTTAAGGCGGTAGCTAGCTCTCATTGAACAGCACCTATGCTGTTCAATGGGAGTCAGTAGAGCAAAAATGTCTAGCTTTCCTCCAGCAACACACATGTGTTCTGTGATTAGAAACAATGAAGGGGAGTTCAGGGGTGGGGTGGAGGCTGAAGGTGGGGGGGTGGTCCCCATCCCTCACCTGCCTCTGCCTGCTAGTAGTGCTCCAGCAGCAAGCGGTTTCTTTACAAACAACTCCTCGTTGCCTTGTAAAAAGGGTTCTTCGAGATGGCTCCTAACATTCTCAGAACTGGGTTGTGCATGCTCGCCATATTCAAATAATAGACCACGTGATGGTCTCAAGCTCCTAATATAAAAAGCACTCTACCCTTCAGAATGACAGTTCCTTCCAACCCTTTCTAGGAATATAAGAAAATTCCATGTGGGGCTGGAAGGGTGGGTATTTGTGAGAATGTTTGGAGCCATCTCGAAGAACCTTGTTTACAAGGCAGCCACCTTCTGTTCTTCTTCGAGTGGCTCCTCACAGGCTGTTTTTACATGGCTCCGCCGAGGGGTGGGTCCGTGGGTGTGCCAGTGTATGGGCAGGGCATGCACGCGGCCACACACGCATCCCCACTCAGCCCCCACTCATCCGCACCCACAGAGCAACCACCGTTTCGCCTGATTGCTCCGTATGTGGCGATGAGAAGGGGTGTGAGTGGGAATGTGTGTTAGGCACATGCGCACCTGCACCCCCATTCACTGCGGACGTGCATGTTGTGTCGTTCACACGGGGCTCCCCCACCCATGAACACGCAGAAATCTGTGTGTTCATGGGTGGGGGAGGCCCGTGTAAAAAGGGCCACATTCTCACAGCTGTCTTACTTATACTATCTTAGGTAGGAATTTAGGATGTAAAGCAATATCTCTTCTATCTTGGAAAATCTACAAATATGGTTCTGAGATTATTATGGCTGCTACTTCACTAACTCTACTTAATGAAGTAATTGCTAACAGGAATACTGTCTTTAAACCCCCACCCCATAACCAGTTCATTTGGGCCCCCCCGTATAATCAATTCATGTTGCCCCGGAGGCACAAATGAACTGGTTATGGGGTGGGGCAGCATGGATTGATTATGGGGGCACAACTAAACTGGTTATATCTATGTCTCTCTTCATGGCATAGTGCGCTGCATTTTGGGTGCCTTGTGTGTTTGACAGCAGCGCCCCCCAGGCCCGCCGAGCCGCGCCCCTAGGCCCACCTGCGGGATACAAAGAGGGGGGTCCATCTTGACTTCAGTGGGCCAGGGGCCCATTGCACCCTAGCTACACCCCTGGTCTAGTGTGCGTGACTGATCAATTTGAATGTGTGTGTGAGGTGAGAGCATGTGTGTGTAGTGTGCATGGATGATGAGTGTGTGTGTTAGATGAGAGCGTGTGTGTACTGTGTCTGAATGATTGTGTATGTGATCAGTTAGAACGAGTGTGTGTGAGAGAGGGGAGAGCGTGTGTGTGAATGAGTGTGTGACCTCTTTTACACAAGACACGCCCACGCAGTGGCACGGGTGGGTGCGTCTCGTATGAAAGCAATCGCTTGTGCGCTCCTGTGTAACACGCACCTCCACCCATCACCCCTGCACGGAGAAACCTGTGAGAAACACAGGTTGCTCCATGTGGAGGATGTGGGGGGACGGGTGAGCGCCCGGGTACATCTGCTGTGTTCTTGTGTCTGGGGCCAGCTTATGCATTAACAAAACTATTCCGTTTCAAAAGGAGGGCAAATTACTTAGTCAAAAAACCTTTGGTTTAAGAAGCTTGTTAAGGCGGCATTACAAATTATACTCAAACGTTAACATGACAGTAAACTGTATGTTAAGGCAACTTTATTAAATATCAGACCAATCTATACATTTTTATTTTCTCATTCATTAATAAAAAAAATTATGACTTAACTGAAATGAAGCTGTATACATTCCTCATCACGTATAAAGTATTGTTCAGTCACCGTTACCACACATATGCACCATAATTTCAGCTGTCATCATTTTTTTAAATTAACGAATGCGAAAAGAAAAACATATAGATTGGTCTGATATTGAATAAAGTTGCCTTAACATAGAATTTACGGTCATGTTAATGTTTGGCTGAGGAGGGAAGTACTGAGTCTGGAGAACCAGGCTACCACCGGGGAGCTGGCCTGGGTCCTGAAAGCGAGAGGGTTCTCGAGGGGAACTCAGGGAAGGTCTCGTGCGTGAACTGTCCGTGCTCGAAACGTACCGGTAGGCAACCGAGAGACGAATAGCGCCCCCCCC